>OY821518.1:249769907-250044907 GCA_963682025.1 Cordilura impudica
TGCAGACGGTGTAGGAGCTGTTGTAAAAAGAAAAGTTTGGCAGATGATAAAAACAAAAAATTTTGTATTGCAAAATGCTTTTTCATTTTTCGAATGTGCTCGAAGTCATATTTCTGGGATTCACTTAATTTATATTTCCTCAGAGGACATAGAAAATTTTTCTGTACCTTTAGTTGAAAAATGGAAGGATGACGTGCCAAATATTCCTGGAATACAAAAACACCATTACTTTTCGTGTAATGAAGAACTTGAAATAAAAATAGCTTTAACTGCATATTCCCCAAAAAGTAATATTTAAATCAAAAAATCAACTACCCACTATTCACAAAGAAGACAGCAGGACAATTTTAAAAAATGTGTATGAAAAAGAGCTCAATTTGAGTATTTTTTTTTTTCGAAATTTTATTAATTGCCCTGTTGTCTTCTTTGTGAATTAGGCCCCTATTTTTTATAATTCGTACATTTAAAAATAATTGAATTAATTTAATTTACAAAATAAAATCATCAAATAAAATTTATAACCTGTTTTCTTTCATGAATTAAAAAAAAAAACAGTCATTGAAAACAAAATTTTGTACAAGTACCACGTGGTAAACTATATCACGTTACGTCACGTAACGTCACGAACCAAACAACGGGCTGTAGGGGATAATCAAGAAAAGTTTTGTCGATTCAGAAAATTTTAAAAAATCACTTATAATGTTGGGAATTATGACAAAAAGTATTTGCAAAATATTCCGACGAAGTTCGCAGAGTTTGCATTTTTGCTAACAAGGAAAAAACCCAACTTCTATTTTTGTCACGCCACGTCACCGACTTTAATTTCTTATATTTTATGAGCTGCATGTTTGATTATTTTTTTTTCTTTTACCAAATGTATAGCTTTTCATGCTCCACACAAAAAAAAAAGAAGTAAAAAAATTGTTAACGCTTTCGTTGGTTTTTGTCTCATTGAAGCGTGCGACTGTCACGTATGTGACTATGGAATTACCCATATGTATAATTTTATCTATGTGTTAGTAGCAATTTTAAATGCAATTTACTAAAAATAAAGGAAAAAATTTAAAAATCTGGAAATCTGGAAAACGGTTAAAAATAAATACCTTTTAACTAATATACGTTTGGTCAAAACCGGGATAAAACGGTAGAACAAAACATCGGTCACAAGAAATCGCATAGCCTATTAATATTATAGATAAGTGCAATATTTAGGTTTTTCTGATTTTATTCTTACTTATAAGCTCTTCAATGGGTGTTCGGGAAATATACATATGATATTAAATATATTTATTCAGAAAGAACTTAGGAATTTTTAACTATTTTGAGACCTAAAGGTACATTTATAATTCAAGTTATTTTAAACAGTTTTTCATATAAAATTTGTTTTGTTTTTATTATTATATTTACTTCAGAGGTCTTACCTTTTTTGGGATCCATATTAAATTTCTTACGTCCGATGGACATTTGTTTATCTTTATTGGAATGCTTACAGTCTTCGGGCACATCAAGTGCCTCCATTTCGGAAACAACTTCACATAATTCATCTTTGATTTGCTAAAAAGATTTATTAAATAAACAAAAATAATTAAAAATAATGAAAAAAAGTGATTTAATTTTTTTTTGCATACAAATGAGACGTGATTCAAATTTCAAATGACAGAGATAAAATGATTGACTAAAAATGGATCAGACATCATTATGATTCATCAAAATCTGAATTAAACATAATATAATTAACAAAAGTTTTGATTACTTTTTATACTAAAAATTTGATTAATTTTTGAATCAAAATCATAATTATATAATTCATTAAAATGTTTATCAATTTCTTAATTTCTTAATGAATTTACATATTAATTTTAGATTTATTTATTAATAAAAACTTGAATTTTTTAATACTTGTTTAATCCACGTCTTGATTGATTTTTAAGCAAAATCTTGATTACTATATATATCGAATTCTTGATGAATCATTTAATCAAAATCACGATCAATTTATTCATCAAACTCTAAATAATTTTTCAATCAAAATATTAATTAATTTATTAAAATTATTAAACAAAATATTAATTGATTTCTCTGATATTTTTTTAATCAAATAATATTTTATCAAAAACTTAATTAATCTTTGAATTAAAGTCATAGTTAATTATAAATCAAAATCTTGATTAATTTTTTACTCCATATATTGATTAACAAAATTTTAATAAATTTTTAGATACAAAACTGGATCAATTTATTCATTAAAATATCGATTAATTTTTAATTACTTAATAAATCCAAATCTTGATTGATTGATTGAACCTCGATTAACTTTTAAATTAAAATCGTAATCAACTTATTCATCAAAATCTTGATTAATTTTTGAATCTAAATCATAATTATATAATTCATTAAAATGTTTATCAATTTCTTAATTTCTTAATGAATTTACATATTAATTTTAGATTTATTTATTAATAAAAACTTGAATTTTTTAATACTTGTTTAATCCACATCTTGATTGATTTTTAAGCAAAATCTTGATTACTATTTATATCGAATTCTTGATGAATCATTTAATCAAAATCACGATCAATTTATTCATCAAACTCTAAATAATTTTTCAATCAAAATGTTAATTATTTTATTAAAATTATTAAACAAAATATTAATTGAATTCTCTGATATTTTTTTAATCAAATAATATTGTATCAAAAACTTAATTAATCTTTGAATTAAAGTCATAGTTAATTATAAATCAAAATCTTGATTAATTTTTTACTGCATATATTGATTAACAAAATCTTAATAAATTGTTAGATACAAAACTGGATCAATTTATTCATTAAAATATCGATTAATTTTTAATTACTTAATAAATCCAAATCTTGATTGATTGATTGAACTTCGATTAACTTTTAAATTAAAATCGTAATCAACTTATTCATCAAAATCTTGATTAATTTTTGAATCTAAATCATAATTATATAATTCATTAAAATGTTTATCAATTTCTTAATTTCTTAATGAATTTACATATTAATTTTAGATTTATTTATTAATAAAAACTTGAATTTTTTAATACTTGTTTAATCCACGTCTTGATTGATTTTTAAGCAAAACCTTGATTACTATATATATCGAATTCTTGATGAATCATTTAATCAAAATCACGATCAATTTATTCATCAAACTCTAAATAATTTTTCAATCAAAATATTAATTAATTTATTAAAATTATTAAACAAAATATTAATTGATTTCTCTGATATTTTTTTAATCAAATAATATTTTATCAAAAACTTAATTAATCTTTGAATTAAAGTCATAGTTAATTATAAATCAAAATCTTGATTAATTTTTTACTCCATATATTGATTAACAAAATTTTAATAAATTTTTAGATACAAAACTGGATCAAGTTATTCATTAACACATTGAGTGCCAAGGGGTTTTGACGAAAACCTTCCCCGGGTGCCAAGCACATTTTTTGCTATAAACTGGTGTAAAAGTAGAAAATATTCAGTTCTGCGCCAATCCCGGATGATTTTGTGGTTTATTTTGGATTTTATAACGGTTTTTTTATGTCGCACGTTTCCGTACGACGTGGCACTGCACGACGGAATTGCAATCGTAAAAATCGCTGTCGTACGAAAATGTGCGACGCGATTTTTTTTTGCTATTTCTTAATTTTTTTTTTCTTTTTACGCATTTTTCTTTACATTTATTTATATTTTTTTATTATATCTGTTTTTATTTTTATTTTGTGCTATTTTTTATTTTTATTTGTCTTCTTTTTTTGTTTTCTTTATATTTATTTTTCTTTATTTTCTTTGTTTTTTATTTTTAATTTTCTTTATTTTCTTTTATTTTTGTAGATTTGAATTAGAAAAATGGCGAAGCGAAACCTTAGAGATCGTGAAATACGTGAAGTGTTGGAAGAAAGTGATGATGATGATTTTTCTTGCGATGACTTGATTGATGAAAACTAGCTACCAGATGATTCGGACACTGACTCTGATAATAACAATGATACTAATAAAATCGATAACATTTATAACAGCGATACTGAAGACGACTGGGACATGGATGAGGACATGGATGAGGGCGAGCCAACAGCATTGTCAAACGTAGTCGGTTCTTCCGAAACAAACATTTGGACTGAATTTAGTTCTCGTCAGAAAACTTTTACATTCACTGGGCGATCAGGCTTGCAACAGTCTATTCCAACAGATAATTCTGTTTGGATGCATTTCTCCTATTTGTTGACAAGCACGTTATTGAATTAATTGTATCAGAAACAAATAAGTATGCGGAGGAATATGTAAATAAAGGTGCTGTTACCAGATTTTCTCGAAAAAAAAATTGGATACCAACAACAGATCTTGAAATGAAGAAGTTCCTTGGCCTTTTTTGTGGATGGGTTTGGTGAAGGTCGGGTGTTTCAAAGACTATTGGTCCAAAGATTCGCTCTACAACTTTTCAATTCCGGGGAAAATAATGTCACGCAATCGCTTTCAACTATTGCTTAGTTTCATGCACTTCTCAGACAATAACTCAATTGTACCAGGTGATAGGCTTGGTAAAATAAAACCACTATTGGACATGTTACAAATGAGATACCAAAAAATTTACGTACCAGGTGAAAACATAGTAATTGATGAGACCCTTATTCCATGGCGAGGCAGACTATTATTCCGACAATATATACCAAATAAAGCTCATACTTATGGTATAAAGCTTTTTAAGCTCTGCTCTATGGAAGGATTCACCTGGTCAGTGAAAATATACTCCGGAAAGTCATCAAGTGGATTGAGAGAAGTCGGTTTGGCAAAAAATGTTTGCGAGGATCTGATCATTGATTTGAAAGGTCAAGGTCGAACTTTATATGTAGACAACTTTTACACAAGCTATGAATTGGCTCATTCAATGCTAGATCAAAAAACACATGTTGTCGGTACACTCCGTGCCAACAAGAAACATTTCCCAAAAGAAGTTATGGTTACTCCTATAAAGAAAGGCGAATTAGTGGCTAGAGAAGATCCCAATGGTATAGTTGTTCTGAAGTGGAAAGATAAACGCGACGTCAGAATGCTATCTACGAAACATGCCCCGATAATGGTATCCACAACAGATGGAGCACGTAATCCTGAAGAGCCTTCAACTAGTCGAGGAGCGAGACGTTAAAGACGAGCAACAGAAAAGCCATTGGCTGTGGTAGAATATAATAAGGGGAAATCAGGCATTGATCTTTCCGACCAAATGGCTTCTTACTCAAATACCCTTCGCAAAGGGTTAAAATGATTTCGAAAGCTGGGAAATGAACTTTTACTCGGACTTTCCGTGGTAAATGCCTTTACTGTGTATAAAGCAGCTACGAATAAAAACATTAATATACGAACATTCCGTGAACGCGTTGCTAAGGACCTACTAAATCTCACATCCCCGCAGCCTGTATCGCAATCAAAACATATTATCACAAAAAGAGTAGATGAAAATAATAAAACAATCCGACGTGCTTGTGTTTTATGCTACGCTGAAGCAAAAAGAAAATTTAGTCGAAAGGAAGCAAGAAAGAATATCAAAAGGACAACTACGTACTGTCCGCAATGCCCCAACACTCCCCAATTGTGCATTGATTGCTTTCCAAAATATGCACATCTAAAAAATTAATGTAAATTGAAATTATCATATCCTAATTTTAACATTTTTGTATCTTTTTTAAACTTTTTTTCCGAAATATCGAACGAATTCCAATAAATTTTCAAAATTATAAAGAACCTCCGAGTTTTTATCAAAAAACCGCAAAAATGAAGATATCTCAATGAAACTTGGACCAAAATTTTGGGCCAACATTAGGGTACTAGAAACACATTAAAAAACCCTGTAGAGTCAAAAAACAGAAACGCACGACAATATCTAAGGCCAGACAATGCCTGTCGCACGTTTTCGTACGACGTGGCACCCCAGGAAGGATTAGGTGTCGCACGAAAACGTGTAGCCATGGCACTCAATGTGTTAAAATATCGATTAATTTTTAATTACTTAATAAATCCAAATCTTGATTGATTGATTGAACCTCGATTATTTTTATAATAATAATAATTTTTTAATCAAAATATTAATTTATTTATTAATCAAAATTCTTATGATTTATTAATAAAAATCTTGATTCATTTATTCATGAAAATCTTGATTACGTTTTTAATCAATATTTTGATTGTCAGATTAATCTTGATTGATTTTTCAACCCAATCTTATTTACCTTTTTAATTAATACCTTGATTAACTTTCTAATGATGATTAATTACTTAATCAATATCTTGATGAACTTAAAAATCAAAACATTAATTTATTAAACAAAATGTTAATGAATTTATGTTTAAATGGTGCGTGGTAAAGAAGAAGAAAGCATATATTTCAAAAATTCATAACTGCACTGTATTCTTAATCGGACCGGTTTCTGGCATTTCAGCCTTCATCAGCGATTTATTCAACATTGTGATAATTGTTATGTTTTAATTGAATAGATTGTTTCTATATGAAAATTTTTTCTACTTAGGGCGGCCGTGAGGTTTCGAACCATGAACCTTCTCACATACACTCGTACTTGCACTTTTTGGTCAGCGCTTTAACACACTCACCTAAAGTCAGGCCTACGAGCAGTGTGGTTAGTTTTCACTTTTCGTACCATACAGCTTTACTTTGTATTAATTTCAGAAGATACAACTCTGTCCAAACAAACAATCGTTATTTTTCACAATATTTACAAAAATTATGTTAATGATTAATAGAATAATTTAAATATTTTAGATAATAATTTGACTTTAACAGTAACAAAAACACAAAATCAAAGTACAAACTCATGAAGAATAAAACCTCTATTTTAATTGAAATTAAATCAAAGACTAAGAATAGAATGATTTAATAAATCCATACTAATTGAAAAAATTTGAATTAATTAATTTTTAATCAATTTGTGATTAATTTTTTAATCAAAATCTTAATGAATTTATTGATCAAAATCTTCATTAATTTATAAATAACAATAATGATTATGTTTTTAATCAAAATTTTGATTGCTTCCTTAAGCTTAATTGATTTTTAAACAAAATCTTAATTACTTTTTGTATAAAGCCTTGATTGTTTTTTCAATCAAAACTATAATTACTTAATCAAAATCTTGATGAAGTTATTAATAAAAAAATTAATTAATTTACTAATGAAAATCTTAATGAATTAATTTATCGGAATTGAAAAAAAAATGTTTTCATTAATATTAATTTTAAGATGTTAGATATGTATAAATTTGACTTTAACAATAAAAATAGAAAAACAAATTCGAAGCACAAAATTATTTCTAGGCATTCTATGGAGAACAAAAACTAACCTAACTAAATAAAATAATTTAATAAATCCATATAAATTAAAATATACATATGTATATATAACATATACAGCAACAGCACAAAATACTTTTTAATTAAGTTTATTTATAAAAAAACAATGAAATCGAGAGAGAAAAATAAATTTGCAAATTTTATGATTATTTAGCTATAATAAAATTCGGTTAAATACTTGAAAGCAATAATTAAATTGAAATGTCAAACCAAGAGAAAATTTTATGAAAGTAATTGGCCACCATATGGCCCACACATTGAGTATAATTGAATCAAAAAAAATGTTCAAACCAAAAATAATAATAATAAAAATTTGAATACAAAATTTCTGGCCAACAAATCAAAGAGACATATTAATGGAGTTTGTTACAAGTTTATGGTGGGTAATTAATTTTAACAATGCTATAAAAATTTTGTCAGTTAATATTTATAAACCAAAAAAAATAAAAAAATAAAAAATTCATTAAAAAAATTTTAACAAAATCTTAACAAGTCAACAACTTTTTTACAGAATTTTTTTTTTTTTTTTTTTTTTTTTGGAACTGTATTGACAGCAAGATATTAATATATTATTGTAATTTTTGTGTTCTTCGGAAGTTTTTAATTTTGGTATTTTAATTTAAATAAGCATTGACACGTTTTATAAAGCGTTGAATGCAAATTCAAAACGAAATAACAAACCGGAAAATATCAATTGCTTGTTGTTGTGGGGTTTTTGTGGATTTTCTGTTTTTTTTTTATAGTTTACATTTTATATTTATATGCAAATGCAAGCTAAAGCTATCAAGAGGTACTATTAATTTAAGTTGTAGCCGTGTCTCAGTTTTTTTTTTCTCATAGCAACTTGAGAGGCTTCTTTACAATTTAAAAAAAAAAATAATAATAAAAAATAAATCAACCATGATCCAGATTCTTTTTTACATGATTATATTGTTGGTTTTTTGTTGCCATACTCATGTCGTATTTGTCAATTTGACAGTTTATTTAGCACTCACTCAAACATTTGATGTTCATATGTCTTTATGTCTGTCTATCTATGATGACATATTTTTGTAATTTTATACTTTTTCTTGAAATTACAAATTTTTATATGACTTCTATAATATTTTTTTTACTTTATTTTTTCATCTTATTTGATTTCTTTTATAAAGCGATTAAAAGGAAACAAAGTAACAGTTTGACAAATGGCGAATATTTGAGTTTGATTAATTCTTAAAATATTAGGCTTAAATTTCATTCTGACTGAAAAATGTGAGATTTTTATGTCTGATACTTATTTGTTGGCACTTAACATTGTTATATGAGATTTAATAACGTACATATTGTATGCATATTTTAACGATCTAATAAAAAAGTGACAACAAATATTATTTATATTAGATTCTTTAAATGATTTAATAATTAAACAAAAAAGTATATACTTAAAAAAGTAATGACAGCATTGATGAGCTCATAAATATATTGAAAATTGAATTGTTTAATGATGAAAGAACTAATGAATATAAATTTGTAACAAACTGATTTAAAAATAACAAATTTATGGATTCGAAAATAATACAAAAAAAAAAAAAAAAAAAAAAACGTAGACAATATAGACAGATTTCTGGCAGTTACTGAAAGAGATACAAATCTAAAGTCTACTAATAAAAAAAAAAAAAAAAATAACGAAAAAAAAATCAACAAGAAACGGAAATTTGGCAAATCTTTAATTTTTCTGTTACAAACAAAAATTTTGTTGTTTTAAAATTTAAAATATGATATTAAATTTTGTATAATCTTTTGTTCTTTATATCGATTTTTTCATTTAAATAGGCTAAAAATTAATAAATACGCGTAAACGATCTCTCATGCACTCCCCCTACAATAAATTAAGATTATATGGCACCAATTGTTAGAAAATATTGTTGAAAAAAATCTTTTTACATTTAAAATTTTTCATCGTTTTGCGATTAGCAAATCCGACCGGTTTCATTGACAAAGTTCAATTATTATAAATATGCGTTACATATCAACAAATATTAAAATTGCTTTGGAGTTGTGAAAATAATTGTGGTTGTTAGTTCATTTCTTAATAGTTTTTTTTTTTTTTTTTTTGTTTTTATGGAAATATTAAAAATAATGTTATGATTTTCCAGAAAAATCAAAGTTTATGGGAGAGCCAAAAATCGTTATACCCGTATTTGAAATTATGGGTTCGCTATGAAATATTACATTAACCCTCCGATTAGTGAGTCTCCCGTTGGCCTTAAAACAGTGAAGGTCCACAGGGACCGATAAAAAATTGTATGGTATTTTGATATATGGGAAGAGATGGTTTGATGGTTTTGATTGTTAATTTTAGATTATACAGTGCGTTCATATATGATAGCACATTTGGTAATCTGTGGATCAATGTTATATAAAATTTTAACTATGCATGCTAATTTTCATTTTGTTCGAAAAAGGTACATCAAAAGCAGAACTTGCAAGTGAAATCGACAGAAGTCGAAAAGTTATTTATAATTATTCGAAAAATATTGAAAATGATGGCAAAAATAAAAGCAGTGGTAGAAAAATAAGTTGAATGAATGCGATCGTCGCACAGTGGCGCCATTTGAGTTTTTTCGTTGCAAAAATCATATCTTTTGAACCGAATAACTTAATTGAGCAGTTTAACCAGCATATGATAGATATGATATGTTCAGCCTATGAAATGAGCGTTTGGAAAGGGTGCTACGCTTTGTAGGGGCCTACTTATGGGTTATCAAAGCTAAAATTTGTAGAAAAATCAATTTTATGGTAACTAAAAAAAATTATTTTTACATTTTTAGAGTGTTTTTTTTTTCTTTAGGGTTTTATGTTTTAAATTATTACCCAACAAATTAAAAAAAAAAAATACTTCTTTTTTAAATTTATTTTTTCAATTTTCTGTAAAATATTCATCACAATTCGTAAGAGAAGAGGTCCTCATTTTGCCTTACCCTTGATGCTTTGAATGTGTTCTGCAATCTATATTTTTTATAAAATTTGTTAAGAGACTCCTGTGCTTCTTCAGAAAGCTCTCCAATTGGCAAAGACTGGTACTCAATTATATCTTTGCCATGCGCCAATATTTTATGGACGGTCGGGGTCAACTTCTTCTGTGGATGCATTTCTGCTAAAAGAGATGCAGTTTTCGATGCATATTCTCCACATTTTGTAGAATTGACATTTTCTTTGCAGTTTAAAACATTCAAGATCGTTCCCAATCTTTTCACGATTTGATTCGTCAATTCCAGTGATTCTAGTTACTGCCTCATCATTTTCAAAAAATCTCCTAGAAGTGTTTCCATCGTTTGAGTTACCGTATCCGTGCTTGGGACAGTCTACTTTTAGTCCAACTGGTTTAAAAAAAGCATCCTGTATTTGCTTCTTTCTGATCTTTTCCTTATCCTTTATTGATGTATTTTCATCGAAGCTTTCCTCGTCTTGTGGTAGGGTATACGCCAGTTTTAGCAAGAACTCCATACACCTTATCCTTGCGTGCAATGGTGACATTCCATATTCGTAATTCTCCTCGTTTGTAGAATCGTTTAAATTACCAAAGTTCTTCTGACTCTTTTTGCAAATCGGGCATGACAATGTTGAGGTTGTTCCTGTCAGTTCGTTTACGACTTTTCCGTCAACCATGGTCAGGTATAACTCGTAATTGCATTCAATATATTCTCCTTCTCCAATTTGCAGCTTTGTAGGCTTAATCTTGCTTATTTGTTCTTCAATGTCCTTAACCGTTGAAATTTTTTTGGTAAAACTTCTTATGTTTTAGCTGACAGTTTTGATTTTGTTTTCTTAAATTTAATTTTAAAAGCTTCTTTCCCACAACATTGTTGTTAAAAACGATAATTTTAAATTTTTTTTTCTTTTCTAAAAAATTCTTGTTTAATTACATAATACATAACGTACATATGGGTTGTTCTCAAGATTTAATAGGATGTTAAGACTGGCGATAAAAAAAATGTTGTAAATTTTTCTTAATTACAGACGACAGCCAACAAGTGGTTTATGTTGTCGTCTCATGTCGTAAAGAAAAGATGATGAATATAAAAAAAAAATAAAATAAAAATAACAGCTAAACATTTCCTTTAATTAGCTCATAACCACTTTGAAGTATCAATGCAATTATAGAAAAGATACAAGAATATAAATCTATTTTTGAACACGAACCAGTTCACAGCATCTAAAAATGTTCCCTTGTATGAAGAAAGCACATGCACACATTCTTAGCTGCGTGTTATGATTCAAATAATTTTTGTACGAATAGAACAGCACGTCAAATTCTTTACTAATATTGAAAAGATTTAACCCATTACAAAATAAGGCTATACAAAAATGAATAGAATAAAATAGAATAAAATATGGTGTAACCCTTAACATATAGTTGAGATAATTACAAAGAAGTTTAAAAAAAATTTTTTTTTAGTGGAAATTTTCGTTAAAAAATAGCGGGAAACGATTTTGTATTTAAGAGAATATAAGAATAAGAATATAAAAAAACGAAGTATATTTTTTAATTTAAATTTTTTGTTATCCTTCGGCTGGCTTTGACGTTTACATTATCATCTGTATTTATTTGAAAAACTAAACAATTTGATAAATTTAATACTCAATAATTAAAACAAATACACTGAAATTGTAGCAGCTTTTCGAGATGTCTCCAAATTTTAGACCATATCTTGGCACAATGATTTACCCCATTTTAAATACCAACCTGCAGCATATAAAGTCAAACAACAATATCATAAGTTTACCCATGTAAAAGGTTTATTTTGTGAATGAGCGTGATTTCAACAGACGGAAGGACAGACGGATATCGTTATATCGACTCGAGTTGTGGGGCAATAAAAATATGCATTTTTTAAAAACTTTAATGTGTTTGATACGTGAACTTCTTTCACATTCACAAAAAAGTAATATCACATTGCTTGGCATTTTTCCATGCACTACATGATTCTGACCTGGGAGTTTAGCTATTTGGAAAGATTGCAAAAAGTACTAACTCTAGTCTACATAAGGAAGCTTCACCAACTGTTAAAGCGGAATATGAATACTTATGGCTGCCCAAAACTTTTGAGAGTTTTTCTGATTTTTGATACTTACGGGGTCGCTGTAGAAAAATAATGGTGCTTTTTTCACAAACCCATATGAACTCTACTAATAATTTGAAAGGTATTTCTTTTTAGCCGTTTTGCAGATTTACAGATTTTTAAATTTTTTCCTTTATTTTGAGTAAATTGCATTTAAAGTTGCTGCTAACACATACATAAAATTACACATATGCTATGTGTGTTTTATGAAATTTGTTAATGTTTGTTAGTGAGTTTGTTATCTTCATTCACAATAATAATAAACCGTAAAGGTGTTGGTTTGTGAATTGGCTAAGTTAAAAAAAGCTTGCTAGAAATTGCACTCGAATTTCGAGCGCTGGAATCTGCTAGTAAAAATTATTGGCCATAAAAATTAAAAGTTTAAAGGTAGCTTTGTAAAAATTCAGTATTTCCTAAGTTAAAATCTCAATAACTCGAGAAAAGCCAATAGTTGGGCATAAAATTAAATGCGTTGATAGGTCTGCTTGTCATTAAAAACATTAAAAAAATATATATAAATAAAAATAAAGAAATCTAAAACAAAATCATTATTTCTTCCACTTCTAACGAGTGTGCGCGGATGGGATCAGAATTTTTGAGCGGTACGATCAACACTGATATTAGAATTCCTCTATCCGAGCTGTCTAGTCTAATTGAAGAGGCAGTGGATCTTGAATTAAGCACAAGGTGGACACAACTGACCTCTTGCAGAATATCCCAGATCCCATAGCTCTTGCCTAATCCAAGGAGAATGAAAGCACTCCCTGGTTTTGGTAAAGGGACAATCAGCCCATTTATAGGAGTACTCACTGGATACTGTGTAATAGGACGGATGGCTGAACGCATAGCTGTCCCGAGAGCTGACTTCTGTAGGACAACATTTGCTGTGTTAATGTCCAGGACTGATTGAACAGCGCCGTAGGTATCTGGGGCAAAGATTATTCGATAACCTGGACTGCATAGTAGATGTTCCACTCGGCGACTTTGCAGACTTCTTGAGGGAATCTGGCTGGTTCAAGAGGGACGCATAGCGGACGAATGAGCTCTTTTCCACTATTTTTTCTTTTCCATACTCCTTACTTTATCTATCCGTACGTTTTAAAATTTTTTTCCTATCTGTACCTTCCGACACTTTTTAAAGGGAATCCCAATGGGCCTTATGTCCTCCGAGTGTACTCGCCTTCGGCGGGCGACCCATCTAACCTAACCTCCACCATTTCAATTATACTTTAGCAACATTTAAGTGGTGTTTGAAAAATAAATATTTTCAAATTTGGGAAAGTAATACCAATTTTAAAGCGTGGTAGAGATGCTGAATCACCAAAAAACAGGCTATCGGCCGATTAGCATTTTAAATGTTCTGGATAAAGTATTTTAAAAAATCATATTAACAGACTTAATGAAAATAATGGATTATTGCAGAACGTGCAGTTTGGATTACGAAATGATCATTCAACTATCCATCAAGTTGAAAAATTTTTATTATATAACAAACAATAAAAATGATCGAAGGAGTTTATATAAATTTTTTAACATCTTTATGTAGTAGCCACTATTCTTCTACATACCAATTCCTTTTCACAATGGGTTAACCTTCTCTTTCAGTGAACGTCTTTTTGATTTGTGTAAAAATAACTGAATAGCTTCGTATCTCATTCCATGTTAAATATACATTTTTAAACATTTGTACGTAGTAGCCACTATTTTTCTTCATAAATTCTTATAAATAGAAGTTGGTTTTTTTCCTTTCTATTATTCAGACGTCATTCGATATAATTTTTATTATTTTCTGAAACTGGTTTTCTTTTTGGTATTTTTAGAGCCAGGTCTAACATCTAATTAGTATAATTGATAAAAAAAAAAAAAATACGCATCACACATTTTGCTTCTTCTTTTTTCTTCAAATGTAAATATCCAATCTACTAAAGTTAAGAGATTAATGGAAGGTTAATGAAGAAGAAGAAAAATAATACTAGTAAGATATTTGAAATTATTCCATGATCTTGTGACAGGTTTTTGAGGTATGATTTAAGAGTGTTGTTGTTCTTGTTGTTTTGAAGACAAAAATAACAAAAGCGGTTTCAGTTCTTTGAACTTTGCTATGTTTATTTGATTTTTTGTTTGTTCAAAATAGTTATATGGTAAGTAAGCAATTTGTTTTAAATGACCTAGAGAGGAGAACTAACTACTATAGAGATGTCAAGAGAAATATAAACAACGGCTATAACGATACAATACGATACACTTGCTAGAAAACATATCCGAACACTTGATGATGAAATTTTAAATATTAATTAACAATTAATTAATAACAATTTTAACTAAAATAATTTGAGTTACGAACGTTTTACCATTGAGAATTTTACTTGTGTTTCAAAAAACTTACGGAACGTTTACAATTCAATTTATTTGTTTACAACGCGAAAAAAGCTGTATGGCAGCGATAAGAGCTAGAAAAAGTGTACGTACATTTACAATTAGGGAAATACCATCAATTATGCAACGACGTACATGTCTGTTCAATGGATTTTATTTTAGTAGACGACAATCTTATTTGTATAAAGTTGATTTGACTTAATTATATTTCTTTTGGAAACTAAATTTTTGAGATGAGTTCCAACTCAATCAAAAAAATCGTTATTCCCCAGAAAAAAATTATCCTAAAGCTTAGAAAGGAGGGAAATCTTTTCGTTATATTGCTCGGAGAATAGGCACAAGCCAATAGTGTTGCCAATTTGAAAACGCAAAATAAGTATAAACGTTTTTATTTCGATTCACAAAAAATTAGGAGTCTTTCTGGTTAAAAATAGCGAAATATATAATTGATGTAATATATTTTATGGGATCAAAAAGGGCACTTTTTAATGAACATTTAATTTAATTTTAAAAAAAGGGAACTTTTTAAAAAAGGGCACATTATCGAATCAGATATTTTTAAAAAGGTATAAATTTTTTAAAAAGAGTACTTTTTGAAAAAGGTATTTTCTAAGAACGCACACTTAAATTAAAACAGGTACTTTAAAAACGTACAAGGTACTTTTTTAGAAAAGGTACTTTCTTTAAAAAAGGGTACTTTTTTGAAAAAAGGTAAATTTAAAAAAGGGTACTTTTTTAGAAAAGGTAAATTCTTAAGAATTTTTTAACAAAAGGCAACTTTAAAAAAAAAAAATTTCCTTTAAAAAAGGTATTTAAAAAACGGGTACTAAAAAAGGATACTTAAAAAAAAATACTTTAAAAAAAGTTACTTTACTTAAAAAAAAAGTATTTTTAAAAAAGGAAATTTCAAGAAAGATACTTTTTTAAACAAAGGTAGTCTAGAAAGGTACTTTAATTAGGAATCATAGTTTTTCTTTCCTATTAAGGCCCATTTACATGATACCACTCAGTCGTATGATTTTTCGAAATAAAAATCCGATGAAATTCATCGGACTGTCATAAAGTCGTACCGACATTATTTCTGCATACTTAGGCCATTTACACCATAACACTCAAGTCTTATGAAAACAACTGTTTAGAATAATAAGCAAATTTATTTTGAAATTTATATTTTATTTTCACTTTCTTTGTTTCTGTTTACCATTTTTTTAATATTACCAAAAAAAAACAACTCTGGTCCGATGAAAATGGCAAGTTTTTAGAAATGTTTCAAAAACCATCGGACTTCGAAAATGAAATCCTACAGACTGTCAATTTCATAACAAAAGCTTTTTACATCATACGACTTTTTCATAATACTCGAATTTCTGACAGATCGTATTACAAAGTGTGATAGTGTAAACTGGCCTTTAGCGATTTTCCTTATTATATCGGCTTCAGCTAATGTGGCAATACATGCTTCAGCTAATGTGACACGTGCACTATAACCATACAAGCACTGTCATGAATTAAATGCCACAACTACAACGACTACAACAATATGAAGAATTACAATAAATATATACTAGAGGCCCCCTGCTGCTCCGCAGCATTATATTATGTAATATTAATTTTTATAATATAATACCAAAATTTGCCAAGAGAAGTTAACGTACAGTAATACCAAATTTTGTCAAGAGAAGTCAACGTACAGTAAAAGCAAAGTTGATTATCCACGCATAACTTTCCTCAAACCCAACGAATTTAAGCAGTTAATAGCTCAAAAGAAGGAGCTTGATCCACTGAGTGTTCTTAGACCTATGTCAACAGCCTACGTTAATTAGAACTCTAGTTATAGAGGTTTGAGAGAAGAAAAATATTGAAAAAAATCTTGAATGCAAAGTTTATTCATAAATTCTTTTAATATATAAGATTACGAAAAACAACAAACACATTGAACATTTTTATTTTTCCAAGTTTTTTCACATTTTCATTCATATCGCGTGACCCATTTTACCGATTTTTATGACTTTAAATAGCAACTCAATCAGTATGTTAATAATCGATATAATGCAAAAACAAAGAGTCTAGCTTAGTTATTGAGGGTGTGATCGTGATTTCCACAGACAGACGGCCATCGCTAAATCAACTTCTCTTGTTATAAAGATCAACAAAATATACGGTTTATATATGATAAACGGATATATCTATAATATTAATAGGCTAGGGGATTTCTTGTGACCGATGTTTTGTTCTACCGATTTATCCTGATTTTGAGCAAACGTATATTATTTTAAAGGTATTTCTTTTTAGCCGTTTTGCAGATTTACAGATTTGTAAATTTTTTCTTTTATTTTGAGTAAATTGCATTTAAATTTGCTACTAACACATATGTACATAAAATTTATATATATGCTATGTGTGTTTTATTAAATTTGTTAATGTGTCTGTTAATGAGTTTGTTATCTTCGCTCAGAACAATAATTAACCATAAAAGTGTTATTTTGGGAATTGGCTAAGTTGAAAAATAAAGCTGCCTAGAAATTGCACTCGAATTTCGAGCGCTGGAATCTGCTAGTACCTTTATAAAAACGTATAGACTTTGCAAATGTGTATGTAAACAAAGTTCCAGAATTTTGTGAATGTGTTTTATTTTTTATTAGATGGAAGCAACTTTTGTATTTTCGACATTAAAGGAAAAAAGTTAGTTTAACGAAAAAGTTGAACTGTATTTTATAAAGAAACTCGTATTATTTGGTAAACTCGTATTTATTGAGTACATAATGGAGCAAATTTGATACAGAAACATTTTTAAATGAATGGTTTGCGTTCCAATAGGATAATGATCCAAAACATACGGCGCACAATGTCAAGCGGTGGTTGCTGTATAATACTAATCCAATGGACCATTTGTGAGATTTACCGGAACTCAGAAAAAAATTCTGTACAATCTTAATCCTATAGCATTTGTATTTACTGGAGCTCAGCATAAAATAACCTCAACGGAAATATCCAATAAAAAAAAACTTAATTTCGGATGAATGGGGTAAAATAAGTTAAGAGCATACTTTAAAGTTGGATAAGTCGATGACAAATCGCCTCAAAGATACAAGTTACTCACTTTAGCAACATTTAATGTAAATGGTGTTCAAATGTACATACTAATAATTTTATAATTTTTCTTCTTTTTTTACCTCTATAAAATTTGTTAAATGCACTAAACCTTAAATGAATAAAAAATCTAATAAATAGCTAAATAATTTATTATAAAAAAATAATTCAGTTATTTATTTGAGGTATTCGGATTCTTCGGCCTCTTCAGTCCAACTAATTGGATATAGAAAATAAGCAGAAACCAAATTTTTTCTGCATGTATGAAAAAGTTCATATCGGGTGCCATATTTATATGGGGATTAGATCGAAATATGGACCGATCCTGACCATATTTGGTAAAGTCACTTATATTTCGAAAAATATATACAAACCAAATTTGAGAAAAATTTGTGCAATATTTTTGCTTTTTGATAGATTTAAGTGAAGATCGGGAAGCAGCTCTATATGGGGCCTATGACGAAGAATTGTCTTATAAGGATTATTTTTGGACTACTGATTAATGGATATAATAAACATATACAAACCTAATTTGACTGAGATCTATATGATAATTTGGATCTTATGGCAATTCATGTCGATTTCATAGGGGTCATTTGTATGGGGACTAGGTCTGAACATGGACCGAATTTAACCAATTTTAATAGCGTTCATCGTATGGTTGGTAAATGCTTATATACCAAATTTCATCAAAAGATATTCATATTTGTAGTTTGATTACAAGGTTTACATGGACACACAGACGGACGGACGGACGGACATCACTAACCAAATTTCACCAATTTCAATAGCGTTCATCGTATGGTTGGTAAATGCTTATATACCAAATTTCATCAAAATATATTCATATTTGTAGTTTGATTACAAGGTTTACATGGACACACAGACGAACGGACGGATGGACATCACTAAATCGACTCAGAAAGTGATTCTGGGTCTAGGTCAAATATTTTTGGTAGTTACAAACAGGACCACAAAGCCATTATACCCAAACCACATAGTGGTATAGGGTATAAAAACAAATATATATATATATAGCGAATATATTTCTATATTATTGGATGATTTAAAATAAATATTACAGAAAACGTCTCCAATTGTCACACAGAAAAATGTTTTGTTGTCGAAATTTTTTGAATTGGGGTAGAACGACTTTTTTATTTCGGAAATTTAATAAGTGGCTCGTTCGAAAAAATGTTGCTTAAATGTGGAAGCAATCACTGAAACAAGTTTTTATTTGGAAGAGTTTGACAAATCCAGGGGCTATCAAAACTTTGGAAAAACTTTGGATTAAATGTATCGATCTAGAAAGAGATTTTGATGAAAAATAAATTTATTTTTTGATTCTTTGTTTTCTTTCTCTGTGCAAGATATTTTTTGTTTTAAAAGCTTTTCTGCCATTAACGTTGTGATACTCTAAATTATAAATGAAGTTTTCTTAGGTTTAAATACTTCTAAATTATGTCCTCAAATCAGAAAGTTTAACTTCGAGGCATTTACTTTCGGGGAACTTTTATTAATGATATTACAAAATATTAACGTAAGGTTAAATGCAAAACTGTTGAAGTGAAACATCTATAAAATTAGTTCTTGATATTTGGCTACTTACCCAATTTTTTATCACAGCATTTGAATGATGCATTTTAAGATTATTGCGATTTCGCTCAATAACATTGCGACAATCATCACATAAACCACCCACATTGTTGTTAATATAAAGGCCAGCCTTTATGTTGCGCGGTGATCCAACCGTTGTCGACACACTCCACGAACGTGGAGTTTTCTTAAATTTCGAAGGTAATGTATAGTAAAAATTTTCCTTTTCTTCTGATTCGGCTTGCGAACTCTGTTGAGAGTTGCGTTCATTTTCACTTTGTGATGTTGAAGGATCATCAATGAATTTTAAATCCGTAGAATCCAATATCAAAGGAGAAGATTCATTAAGAGGTGTATTGAGGTTTGTTGTAGCTGTGAGATCGGCACATTCATCCAGAACACAACCCAAACTATTGGAACGTGCTGTTTTATCGAGAGATGTTGGTCTTTTGCCGATAATTTCACCCTTTTCATTTAGAATGAGTTGTACGGGTCGTGAGACTATTGAAGTTTTGGTAGTTTTTGTAGTTGAAGTACGTTGATATTCGGTAGTTTTTTTTACAATATAAGTAGGAGTGGTGGGCGTGGTGGCTGACGGCGATGTCGGCGCTGTTGCACAGTCCGATAATCCCAAACTATCAGTGTCGTTGGATTCTAAACGTACCAATTCGACATTTTTCCTTATTTCCGTTTCAAAACTTGTGTAGGCAGTGATAATAGGCTGTTGTACATTGTCATAAGGCGAGGGCGGTGCTTCAGTTAGGGGCGTTGTAGGCGTGGTGGGTTTATAGGAGGCGATGCTTATATAGGGATTTATGGAAGGTGATCTCAGTGGCGTACATATGGTGGGCGTAGTAGATTCGGGTGTGATGGTATTGCTGGTTGTGTTGGGCGATGATGGCGGTGTTTGAGATTTTGTAGCCACAATCTTGCAACAGCATCTGGCACAAATGTTAGAACTTGTTTTAAATTCATTATCCAACAAATTGTCGTTAGAGTTAGTGATGATTGGTGAAGGAGAATTGGAGGTAATATACTGGTCTTTAGCCGATTTGGGTCCAACATAAAACGTTGATGTGGGTAAATCAATACAACTACGCTGATATTGTTTATCCACTCCATATAGAGAGGAGGCAGTTTTCTTGTTTTTTGGTTGCCTTCGTAACGAAGAAAACCAATTTGATATGGATGGACGTTTTTGTTGCAATGCAGACATGTTGAGTTTAAGTTCTGTTTTTATTTCAAACACTTATTTTAAAGAAGTTTTAGTTTTAAAAGTTTTTCTTCTCTATTTTTTTTTTTTTTTAATATTTGGTCAATTTATTTATTAATTACTTTTTCTTTTTGTTGGTTACGTTTCTGTAATTTGAAAGATATAATTTTTAGGAAAACATGTCTTCACATGTTGTAACATGTCGTTAAACCGACAACAAAACAACACTTAGAAACAAACAATATTAAAATACACAACCGTAAAACGTCATTATGACTACCAAACTTTAGCACAACTAAAATAAAACTAAGATTATTTTTACTTTTGGAGTTGCAATACAATTTCTTTGAAAATTTCTTCTTTTGTAATACAATGTTGCCCTTGGGAAGTTTTTATTGTCTTCTTCTGCGACTTCTGTTGTTGTTGTTGTAAAGTAAATATGTTGAGAGTCTTTTGTTTTCAAAAGTTAGAAATACAAAAAGAAAAAATCTGACCATTAAATTAGATTTGTTAGTCCCTTGTCTCGCCGTCTATACCCACCAACAGCGTATTAATACAACAAACAAATTACGCTAATGCGTGTTGTCGTCTTCTTTACAATGAATAGTGTGGCACAAACACCTTAAAGGTTTAAAAGAAAGTAACAGCAGTAGCTACAACCGCAGCTCAGACAACTAAAACTAAAACATCATTCTACTTCCGTTTGCCACCAACAAAAACTAGAAAGGAAGCACTCAAAACAAAAACAAAAAAAGGTTAATAAACCACCGGCAACACTAAACAACAACTAAGAGAAGTGGTAGTAGACTTTCCAATACAACCATAAAAACTATTAAATTAAAACAAACTGTCCGGCAATTCGTAATCACTACTGATCCCAAGATCATAATCTTAAAGATTTTCATCAATCTAGAACAGACAGAAAAGGGTAATGAGAGAGTTTGAAGACGGTTAAGGAAGATTAAACAGGAAACCCTTTACAAATTTAAGGCTAATAAAAGAGAGGACATTTTTATTTGTTACAAATTTTGTGAATTTTTTCAAGAGTAACAATATTTATTTTAAAACAAATATATGTCTGGAGAAGCCAAAATGAGTAACACAAAGTTAAAGTAAATAGATTGTGAATTTTTGTCGCGAAGAAAAATGGCCACAAAGCGTAAATGAAAAATGGCTCGAAATTTTTATATTGAAAACAGCAACTGGAAAATTTTGGACAATTTTTGTTATTCAATTGAGGACATTTATCATTTTTTTATTTTTTTATTAATCAACACTCAGGGGATGCCCCGTACAGATGCTGTGCATTGTGTTGATCTCAGGACAGATATAGATATAAGAAGGAGGAAAGAGGGAGTAGTGTGTTAATTTTTTTTTTTGCAGCGACGACCTAAGCCTCTGGTGGGAATCGAACCCACGACCCCCGCATGGTAGGCGAGCACGCTACCTACTCACCTACCGGGGCGCTTAAAATGACCATAAATTGTTGACATTTTTGGGGTTTTTCCTTTTTTTTTTTTTTGATTTGGGGCCATTTCTCGTAATGAACATGTAAGAAATTTATTGTCGGTCTAGACTGACATTGCGATTTCCTATAACATGCTAATTGTCTATAAAAAATAAGCATAAGTCAAATCCGAGTGGAATTTTTATTAATTTTTTGCCTGCAGATCTTATAAAGTTCATCTGTGATGTTATACTAATCTGGGGACTAGGTCAAATAATGGACCGACCCTGACGATATTGGGTAAAGGCAGTTTGTTTTTTTTTTTTTTTTTTGTAAAAACATATACAAACCAAATTTGAGAGAAATCTGCACAATATATTTGGCTATATGAGGGCTATGACTAAAGGTACGGTCACTTTAGGCAAATATTTGACTAAAAACGACAAATATTTGTTTGCCTCAGTCTGACCACAAAATATTATTTGCCGTCAAACCACAAAACAGCTGATTTTAGGCAAACAAAATTATTTGCCTGCAAACAAATATTTGCCAAATGTGTCTACTTTTGTGGTGATTCTAGGAAAATTTTTTTTTTGTCGGTCCAGCCTATTTTCCGAGTTTCGACATTGGATTGTATATCACTTTGTTATTAGTATCGGATTTCAGAAATATATATATCATTTGAAAGCCTACTTGAATGCCTTCTATTTGATATTTCAAAATCCAAAATCAATTATCCCTTTATGAACTATTTGGATTTTTCAAAGTTATTTTGGGAAAACGTGGCATTATCTCATAAAATGACCTATTTAATGCTGGTATTTGCAACTGAATGAAAGCTGGATCCACTAGCTTCGCGTCAATGTATTCTTTGATCTCTTAACCGCCTAAGGATCGGATATATTATTGATTTTAGCTTCAATTTTAAGGTTTTTTTTAATTTGTTGTTAGTTCTATTTCTATAGTATAATAAATAATGGGATAATTTCAAATATAATTTCAAATATCTATAATATTAATAGGCTAGGCAATTTCTTGTGACCGATGTTTTGTTCTACCGTTTTATCCCTACTGTAACCAAACGTATATTATTTGAAAGGTATTTCTTTTTAGCCGTTTTGCAGATTTACAGATTTTTAAAGATTTTCCTTTATTTTGAGTAAATTGCATTTAAAGATGCTACTAACACACACATAAAATTATACATATGCAATGTGTGTTTTATTAAATTTGTTAATGTGTTTTTTAATGAGTTTGTTATCTTCATTCACATTAATAATAAACCATAAAACTGTTGGTTTGTGAATTTCGAGCGCTGGAATCTACTAGTAGTTATTAATGGGTTAATTTCCCTAAAAAAATTAGATACTTGATTTTCTATTGAACTAGCTTATAACTGACGATGTATATCCGGTCCTGAAAGGGTTAGGAGGTAAAATATACATCGAAATAAAGCTAGTGGACCCAGCTTTTATTCAGTTTATGTAAAAATACACATGATATACATATGTGTACTTACGAGATAATTCCATATTTAAGAAAAAAAACTATTACATAAATACAAAATTTTTAATAGGTTCATAATGGGTTAATGGATTTCAAATTTCAACAATACTGAATAAAAGGCAGCTTTTAAATGATATATATTGGGCTGAAATCCGATACTAAATAACAAAGTTATATACAAGTCAATGTCAAAAGTTTGGAAGTCCATAACTCGGAAAATAGGCTCGACCGCCGAAAAAAAAATTTTTTTCCTAAACCGCAATAAAATGTTTTATAAGTGGTGAAAATTTGAAACCGATCTCAGCATTGCCCCTGAACTCCACTTAAGCCAAATTTATTTTTAACTTTAGCGTATTTATCCTTTTAAAAACACAGAATTTGCCACACTGTTACATTACTTAAAATAAACAGCTGCTTATTTTGTAAACAAGGAAAAAAAATAATTACAGTTACAAATAATATTTAAATATAATATAACAGAAAACTTCCAAAACTATCACCGATGCGCTCCACAGCACATAAAAAGAAAACTTTCTTCCTCGTGCAAGTTATGGAAATGTTTGATCAAATATATTTTTAATTTTTGACTGTTTGATCAAACAATTTTTTTAGTCAAATATTTCTTCAACTGTGACCGCAAACAAAAAGAGGCAAATAAATGTGCCTAGTACCACAAAATCAACTCTGTATTTGTTTCACAAAATTTTGGGCAAATATGAGAAAACAAGTTTGCGTCAAATATTTGCTTAATGTGACCGTACCTTAAGGATTGTCCTAATGGATGTAATAAGCACACACAAACACAATTTGACCATCATCTATATAGTAATTTGGATCTTATGGCAATTTTAATTGATCTACTTTAATCATGTACCCTAGTTTCACCAATTGAATATCGTTTGTCCGTTGGCCGATAGAAGATTACAAGGTTTAAATGGACACACAGACGGACGGACGGACAACGCTAAATCGCCTCAGAAAATGATTCTGAGTCGATCGGTATAATCTATAATCTATACTATTAATAGGCCGGGCGATTTCTTGTGACCGATGTTTTGTTCTACCGTTTTATTCCGATTTTGACCAACTGAATACTATTTGAAAGGTATTTTTTTTTTATCCGATTTGCAGATTTACAGATTTTCAAGTTTTTTCCTTTATTATTAGTAAATTGCATTTAAAGTTGCTACTAACACATATGGGGGATTTCATGTCAAGTGCAACAACTTTTGAAACCGATGTCTTCCGATCGGTTAGTCCTATTGGATAGTAGTTTAGACACAATTTTTCAACAAGATTGGTCCAGATCTCTCTGAGTTAGAGGGGATCAAAATTTGACATTTTGGCCAAACAGGTGTTTTTTCCCATCCTTGTAACTTATTACCTACTGTTCTTAGAAAATTTTCTCCCAAATAGTTTAGATAGCTATTTCTTCAGTATTTCGGAAAAAATACTTTAAAAAAAAATTTTTTTTTTTTTTGACTTTTTTTTTTTTGCTAAATTAAAGCATTTTTTTCAAAAAGGGCATTTTTTTTTTTTTTTCATAAGAAAGCTTAGGATTTTTCCTTTAAGAGCGTTTTGGACGCTTAGTGGGATGGGAGTGGGATATCTATCAAAATAAATGTTTTGTAACTCAAGACAACGGTTTTTTAATTTTTCACAAATGCACTATTTTGAATTTTTTCCTATTTGTGTGTAAAATCTTACAAATAAAACTTATACTGAGAAACTAGACAAACTAAACTTTCCGAAGGTATGTAACATACCTTCATAACATAACAGAATAGAATGGTTATCTGTATCCTGAAAGATTTATTTGCAACATTTCAATCTGAACACGAGGATGTTAGAATTGGCTTCACGAAATTAACCCAAATGAGGCCAAAACATTGCGTTTTGGCAGAAAGCAGCGGAACTCACACAGTATGCGTTTGTATTTACCATGAAAATGTTAAACTGATGTTGAAGGAAATCCACTTAAACTATTTAACAGATAATTCGGCAGAAGATTTACACGATTACCGCGATTGCCTTAAATTGACTATGTGTCCTAATGCAACAACTTCTTGCCACTTAGGTGAATGTACCAATTGCAATTGCCACTTAGGTGAATGTACCAATTGCCCGAAAACCACATTCATTAAAGAAAATTTAATCAACTTTTAAATCGAGAATATATAGAGGAGGTCAAATTTGATTCTTGTATTCAGACTGACAGATGCACATTGAAAACAATCATTTTAAATGTGGATAATTTTGTGGAAGAAATGTGTACAGGATTGCTAAACTTGAGAACCCATGACTTTTTAGTCAAAGATCAATAGTCATTCTTCAAGGATTTGAAGATACATTTGAAGTCTGGTGAATTCGTTATTTCATATGATTTCGCAGAAAACTATAAATATGTTCTTCAGGATGCCATACAAGCATTCCACTCCAATAACGACCAAGCAACTATATTCACAGTAGTTATTTACTACATGAAAGATGAAAAACTGGAACACAAAAGTATGGCAATCATATCCGACGATTTAAAACATGATACCGTTGCAGTTTATGAGTACCAGAAGAGAATACTAAAATTTCTAAAATCTAAATTTACAGTAAATAAGGTATACTACGTTTCGGACGGAGCTCGTCAACATTTTAAAAACAAAAGTAGCTTGGAAAATCTTATGGCCCATGAAAAAGATTTTGGAATGCCAGCTGAGTGGCATTTTCATCCTACTACCCATGGTAAAGGAGCATGTGATGGTATTGGAGCAAACCTTAAAAGAAATTCAGCGAAGTATAGCCTCCAATGCTCTCATCAAGATCGCATCTTAGATGCGACTGCTTTATTCCATTGGGCAAAGAGTTATTGTAAAGAAACTAAAATAGTTTTTAGTAGCAAAGAGGATCATCAGGAAACATTGAAAACACTGAAGAGCAGATTCGATGCTGCGGTAACAATCGATGGCACCGCTCAATACCATGCTTTTATACCGCTTGTCGATGGAAGACTCAAGTTGAAAAAGTTTTCTGTCTCTATTTAATGCGATTTCTTTATAAAGACAACAAATAAACCAGCAGCGAAATCAACAGTTGAACCTAGTAACGCCAAGAAAGGATTGACAAAAAAACGCAGTAAATAAAGGCGACAAAAAAGCTGGATGAAAGACTGGGTATTTAAAAATTTACAAGACTTAAATACTTCATCAGCTAAAATAAATTAAGTAACGGGTGATTTTTTTGAGGTTAGGATTTTCATGCATTAGTATTTGACAGATCACGTGGGATTTCAGACATGGTGTCAAAGAGAAAGATGCTCAGTATGCTTTGACATTTCATCATGAATAGACTTACTAACGAGCAACGCTTGCAAATCATTGAATTTTATTACCAAAATCAGTGTTCGGTTCGAAATGTGTTTCGCGCTTTACGTCCGATTTATGGTCTACATAATCGACCAAGTGAGCAAACAATTAATGCGATTGTGACCAAGTTTCGCACTCAGTTTACTTTATTGGACATTAAACCAACCACACGAATGCGTACAGTGCGTACAGAAGAGAATATTGCGTCTGTTTCTGAGAGTGTTACTGAAGACCGTGAAATGTCGATTCGTCGCCGTTCGCAGCAATTGGGTTTGTGTTATTCGACCACATGGAAGATTTTACGCAAAGATCTTGGTGTAAAACCGTATAAAATACAGCTCGTGCAAGAACTGAAGCCGAACGATCTGCCACAACGTCTAATTTTCAGTGAATGGGCCCTAGAAAAGTTGGCAGAAAATCCGCTTTTTTATCGACAAATTTTGTTCAGCGATGAGGCTCATTTCTGGTTGAATGGCTTCGTAAATAAGCAAAGTTGCCGTATTTGGAGTGAAGAGCAACCAGAAGCCGTTCAAGAACTGCCCATGCATCCCGAAAAATGCACTGTTTGGTGTGGTTTGTACGCTGGTGGAATCACTGGACCGTATTTTTTCAAAGATGCTGTTGGACGCAACGTTACGGTGAATGGCGATCGCTATCGTTCGATGCTAACAAACTTTTTGTTGCCAAAAATGGAAGAACTGAACTTGGTTGACATGTGGTTTCAACAAGATGGCGCTACATGCCACACAGCTCGCGATTCTATGGCCATTTTGAGGGAAAACTTCGGAGAACAATTCATCTCAAGAAATGGACCGGTAAGTTGGCCACCAAGATCATGCGATTTGACGCCTTTAGACTATTTTTTGTGGGGCTACGTCAAGTCTAAAGTCTACAGAAATAAGCCAGCAACTATTCCAGCTTTGGAAGACAACATTTCCGAAGAAATTCGGGATATTCCGGCCGAAATGCTCGAAAAAGTTGCCCAAAATTGGACTTTCCGAATGGACCACCTAAGACGCAGCCGCGGTCAACATTTAAATGAAATTATCTTCAAAAAGTAAATGTCATGGACCAATCTAACGTTTCAAATAAAGAACCGATGAGATTTTGCAAATTTTATGTTTTTTTTTTTAAAAAAAAGTTATCAAGCTCTTAAAAAATCACCCGTTATAAAAATAGTTATGATATAAATGGATCTAATGCAATTAAGATTAAATTTTAATAAATTATTTATCTTTTTATTTTTAATATTATTATTATTATACATTAATTTAATTATTATTAAAAATAAATAAAAAATAATAATTTTTCAACATTTCTATAGAAAAAAAGCGAGTTTTCCTGAGGTTAACATATTCTGAGTATTACAGTATCGAAGGTATAAAATTTTAGTTAGGTATGTTACATACCTTCGGAAAGTTTAGTTTGTCTAGTTTCTCAGTATAAGTTTTATTTGTAAGGTTTTAGACACAAATAGGAAAAAATTCAAAATAGTGCATTTGTGAAAAATTAAAAAACCGTTGTCTTGAGTTACAAAACATTTATTTTGATAGAAATCCCACTCCCATCCCACTAAGCGACCAAAAAGCTCTTAAAGGAAAAATCCTAAACTTTCTATGAAAAAATAAAAAAAAAAAAAAAAAATGCCCTTTTTGGAAAAAAAAGGCAAAAAATGCTTTAATTTAGCAAAAAAAAAGTCTACAAATTTTTTTTTTTTTAAGTATTTTTTTTCCGAAATACTGAAGAAATAGCTATCTAAACTATTTGGGAGAAAATTTTCTAAGAACAATAGGTAATAAGTTACAAGGATGGGAAAAAACACCTGTTTGGCCAAAATGTCAAATTTTGATCCCCTCTAACTCAGAGAGATCTGGACCAATCTTGTTGAAAAATTGTGTCTAAACTACTATCCAATAGGACTAACCTTGGTGCAAATTTCATCCCGATCGGTAGACATCGGTTTCAAAAGTGCACTTGACATGAAATCCCCCATATATAAAATTATACAATGCTATGTGTGCGTTTATTAAATTTGTTAATGTTTTTGCAATAAAAATTTGTTTGTTTTTTTTGTGTTGATTTGGGAATTGGCTATAATTGATTAGCATACCTTTAGGGTCTTTACTTAATGAAAAAATAAAATTTCCTAGAATTTGCACTCGAATTTCTAGGGCTGGAATCTGCTAGTACATATTAATATGAAACCAACAAAGATCGGAATTTTTTTTTCTATTTTCTACATGGATATATTAATAAAAAGTATTTATTGAAGCCTTAGCTACAATTTTGCTCAAGAATGAAATGAGAAATCACCAATGCTTCTTGAGTTATAGCTGAACAATTTAACCAACAAACATCTAGATAAGGAAGAAAATATAAAAGGTCAAGTTCCCTTAACTTGGAATTTCTCAACACCACAAGATTGTTGTTGTATAGTGTAATTGACCTGAGAGCGACAAACCCTTTGGAAGATTTACTGTATCTGGCTAGTACTTTCAACCTGACTTGGATTTCTCACCACCCTTTAATCAAAAGGTTTAAATTTGGAGTTGTTCAAATAAGTAAAAAATTGTTCAGCGTGAACTGTTTTAGACAGTAAAAGCAGTGAAAAAGAAAAACGGTAGTTTAGAGTTTTTTTTTTTTAAAAGGGCGCTAATTCGCTAAGTTCGTATAGCTGGAACTATTACTTTTTTGTAACTTTAGCGGATGAAAATTAAAATATTATCAACACCACACTCTTTCAGTCGGGCAGCACAAATGATTAACTATTTCAAAAACGTAAAACACTATAACTGATTTTTTTGCATGTCTTAATACTTTAAGAACATTAGAATCAAAACGATTCACTTGACTTACTTTTATAAACATTTTTTAAATTTCATAAAAAAATATATACTTCTATGAAGAGAATTTTTTTAATTGCTTCAGTGAATTTTTATATAACTTGAGTTAATTACTAAAAATCTTTATAAACGCAAAAAAATAACTTTCTAAATTCTTAATAACCCCAATTAAAAATAAGAATCTTTATTGTACATATATAATTATATAAAAAAAAAAAATATTCAATACTTTATTAAATTTATAACTATAAAAGCTCTTTATTACAGTAAATGATTATAGAAAATCAATAACTTTGTTTAGACTGCTCAAATAAATAAATAAATAAAATAAAAACGTGAAATTAAAATGCAGTTAAACGAAACGTGTCGAGAATTTTCAATACCGAAAATGAATAAATTGTTAAACAAAATTACTGAATAAATTATGTAAAAATTAATCGCTTATAAAGAAGTTTGTTGTTGTTGAAAATGAAAATAAAAATAAAGCAAAATACTTAAAAACAATCTAGAAGTGGCGTTTAACAAGAATTATTGTTAACCAATAATGATGACTACTGGTTTTCAATGTTCGTTTTGTTTCATGTTTCTTTTTGATATTTTATTTTACAATGAAAGGGGTCAATACACAGTGTATTGTTCAATGACTTAAACAACTTGTTGTTTTATACATTTAAACAAAACCGTTAAAGATTTAAATTACGATAAGAAATCAATCTTATGATTGAGTTTGAAATTATTCAGGCTCAAGATCAAATGTTTTTACTTAAAATAAAGTTAAAACAAGTAAGAAAATTATAGTCGGTCTAGACCGACTATACGATACCCTATACCATGCGTTTAGAAACCCTATCTCTTAGGCCCAACTAACTGGACATAAAAAATAAGCAAAAACCAAATTTGAGTTGGTTTTTTATTAATTTTTTTGGCTGCAGATATGAAAAAGTTTATATCGGATGCTATATCTATATGGGGACTAGGTCCAAAAATTGACCGATCCTGATCATGTTTGGTAAAGTCTCTTGTATTTTGCAAAAATATATACAAACAAAATTTGAGAAGAATCAGTGCAATATTTTTGTTTCTTAATAGATTTAAGTGAAGATCGGGAAGCAGCTCTTTATGGGGCCAAAGGGATCATTTTTGGACTACTCATTGATGGATGTAATGAACGCATACAAACCCAATTTGAGTAAGATCTATATGACAATTTGGATCTTATGACAATTTATGTCGATTTCAAAGGGGTAATTTGTATGGGGGCTAGGTCTGAACATGGACCGATTCTCACCAATTACAATAGCGTTCATCCCATGGAAGATAAAAGCTTATATGCCAAATTTCATCAAAATATATTCATATTTGCGACCTTCAGTTTGATTACAAGGTTTACATGGACACACAGACGGACGGACGGACGGACGGACGGACATTGTTAAATCAACTTAAAAAGTGATTCTGATTCGATCGGTATAATTAAAGATGGGTCTGGGTCAAATATTTTTGGTTGTTACAAACAGCAGCACAAAGTCATTATACCCAAACCACATAGTGGTATAGGGTATAAACATTGGCACATTTGTTTCAAAAAATTTATCTATATTTTGCATGACAGGTTATACAGCTGTTTCGGGAAGAGTCACCAATCCTCATCAGTAAAAAGTTAAATTCATATATATTTGCTGAAAACAACCAAATGAGAATTCAAACAAAAGTTATACTATTTAAGCCTCTTCCAATATAACAAACAAATGTGCCAATGTTTTTAGCTTTATTTAAAGTAAAAACATTTGATCTTGAGCCTGAATAATTTCAAACTCAATCATAAGAAAAAATATTTAAATTATGATAAGAAAGAAAATTTATGATTTTTTGTTAAACTTTATCGAAAAAATGGACTTGTTTTTCTTTCGTTTTAAGCCATATTATAGTATATCATTATCTATGTCCTGATTTGTATTTGCCACTCCTTAAGCAGAAACCACTTTTTAGTGTTCTCGATTTTATGTTTGGTTCTTTTTAAACCCACTTCAAAATCAAATGCAAAAATGTTCCTATTTGCTGTTACAGTTATCAAGGAGGCAGAGAGGTGGATATGTTTTAGTGTTGTTATGGACTTTTAAATGGTTGTGAAAAGAAAATGTGTGAGAATGCATGGAAATGGATGCATTAACACAATTTATGTCGTTTGTTTTTTCCGCATATAAAACACTCGACATAGTATTTCCTTCTTAACTGTTTTTTTCTTTCTTGTTTTTAAATTTTCTTAGCACTAGCATAAATTTTTTTTCCTAATGTTTTTTTTTTTTGTAGGGACAAACAGAAATGTTAATGTTGTACTTTTGAAGATTTAGGTTAATTGTGTTGTTAAGGAGCTGATCGCCTAGAAATGCGAATATGAGCCGTTTATTTTGAAAGTGGCATAAGTCACTTTATTTTAAATTGAGGGTTTGTATTTGAAAATGCTTAAAACTATTGCTGACAACTTTAAAGAGGCTTTATACGAGTATGTATTTAATATCTCAACATAAATAGTTTTGTTTTTAAAATAAATAGTTGAGATAAACTACTAACTTAATACTTCGTGTCTTTATCGTTTTAGGCAAATAATTTTTTTTTTCACATTCAGCCCTGTTCTTGAAACGTTGTTATTTGAATAAGAGTGAATTTAAAATCACATGAAATTGAAATTTTGGGTTTCTTGAAACCACTTTTTTTTATTTATTTAATGGAAACATATGTTTGAGTTAAGAACCATATGTTTGAGATAAGAACATATGTTATCTAGAAACCGAGGTGCCATATGGTTCTTTATTCAGTTTCACAAAAAACTTTTAAGTATTTTGTGTATGTCTTTTCGTAAGTTTATAGAAAAAGTGTAAAGAAAAATATTTTCTTTTAAAATAACAACTTATTTGTTCATTTAATTGTTTTTGTTCTTCAATTTCATTCAATTAAAAATGACTTTTCTATTTTTAAAAAGTTAGGCATCACCAAAAAAAATTTCGATATTCAAATAAATTGGATTTGACTGGCATCACTACTGTTTCGAACATATGCAAAAAAATAAAAATATGTGATTTGGTGAAAATTTTTTTTTTAATTCCTTTATTTGCAATAATTAGTGCATAAAGAATCTATGTTTTAATTGAAAAAATTATAATGGAAAATAGATTGTGTAAATAAAAAGTTTTTATTGTAGTTATAGAACAGCATCATCGCAAAAAGTGTGTTTTATTAACATCGACCACTTATTATGACTTTTTTTTTTTTAAATCAGCGCAAAATGTAGACGTTTTTTAAAATCGTTATTTTTTTCATAAAATTAATGTCTAATTTTTAAAAATAATAACAAGGTTCAATAAAAAACATGTTAGAGTTTAAATATCAATTAGTTTTTTTTATCCCTTAATACCTGCTTAGTAGAAAAAAGGGCATTTGTTTTGATTTCACAAAGCCTTTTCTATGTGAATTAAAACGAGAAAAAATATTCTTATTGAAATTAGAGAACAGCAAAAAACTCGTAGATTTAAGAATTTTTTCATTTACGAGTTTTTTTTGTGATAGTGGTTTCAAGAACAGGGGTGATTGATAGTACTTTTTTTTACAACTGTGTTTTCATGTTAAAATCTTCATTGGTTATTAAACCATGCTCGTTTTTGTAAATAAATAGAAGGGAATTTGGTAACTCTCGGAATGTGTCTTAAGTTGAAGAAGCAGAAAGAAGTTCTATTAAATATTGTTAAGGAATAAAATTTTTGCTGCAGAAACGTTAAGAATGTTGATGAAGCCTTCGGTCAAAAACAAGTTAGAAAATTATAGTCGGTTTATACCGAGAAAGGGTATAATTGGATATAGAAAATAAGTATTTGAGCGGCATTGTTATTAATTTGTGCCCTGCATTTATGAAAAAGATCATATCGTTTTTTTTTTTGGCTATGAGGGCTGGGTCGAAAAATGGACCAATTATTACCATATCTGGTAAAGTCACTTATTTTTGCAAAAACATAAAAATCAAATTTGAGATATATCTGGATTAATTTGTTTTTTGATATATTTAACGAACATCGGGAAGCAGCTTTATATGCTTCTACGATAATGGGTGTATAAACACTAGAGTGGTCCTTAAAAAATGAAAATGCGATTTTGGGGATAGGCAGGGTCCAATTTGTTACCTTTCCATATAAAACTAATAAATGTGAAGTTTGGGGACAATCGGATAAAGAAAAGTCGCGCCGGAAATCGATTGAAAGTTTTTTTTTTGATATATTTAACGAATATCGGGAAGCAGCTTTATATGGGGACTATAACTAAACATGTTTCTATGATAATGGGTGTATAAACACTAGAGTGGTCCTTAAAAATGAAAATGCGATTTTGGGGATAGACGGGGTCCAACGGGGTTAAACTAATAAATGTGAAGTTTACGGACAATCGGATAAAGAAAAGTCGTGCCGGAAATCGATTGAAAGTTTTTATATATAAAAACATTTTATAACAAAATTAACTAAATTCGTTTTCTGCATTTGCCTAAAATTTGTATTAATTGTTGTATGATTTATGCTTCATGGATTTTTAAATTTTGTTAAACATTTGAACAAATTCTATATAGTTTGTAAAATTTATCAAATTTATTTATATTAAACAAGTAAGAAAATTATAGTCGGTCTAGACCGACTATACGATATCCTATACCATGTGTTTAGAGACCCTATCTCTCAGGCCCAACTAACTGGATATAGAAAATAAGCTTAAACCAAATTTGAGTGGGATTTTTATTAATTTTTTCGGCTGCAGATATGAAAAACTTCATATCGGATGCTATATCTATATGGGGACTAGGCCCAAAAATGGACCGATCCTGACCATGCTTGGTAAAGTCTATTGTATTTTGCAAAAATATATACAAACAAAATTTGAGAAGAATCAGTGCAATATTTTTGTTTTTTGATAAATTTAAGTGAAGATCGGGAAGTAGTGGTATAGGGTATAGGGTATAAAAATATATGTGGGCTTTTATTCATATACATATATTTTTTATAATGACTTTGTGCTGCTGTTTGTAACTAATACAAATATTTGACCTATACCCATCTTTTATTGTACCGATCAGCTCAGAATCACTTTCTGAGTCGTTTTAGCGATGTCCGTCCGTCCGTCCGTCTGTGTGTCCATGTAAACCTTGTAATCAAACTACAGGTCGCAAAATGATTATATTTTGATAAAATTTGGTACATAAGCTTTTATCGGCCATAGGATGAACGCTTTTGAAAATCGTGGAAATCGGTTCATGTTCAGACCTGGTCCCCATACAAATGACCCCTATGAAATCGACATAAATTGCCATAAGATCCAAATTATCGCATAAGATCTTACTCAAATTGGGTTTGTATGTGTTCATTGTATCCATTAATCAGTAGTCCAAAAATAATCCCTACAGGACAATTCTTAGTCATAGGCCCTATATGGAGCTGATTCCCGATCTTCACTTAAATCTATCAAAAAACAAAAATATTGCACAGATTTTTTTCAAATTTGGTTTGTGTATAGTTTTTCAAAATATAATTGGAGTTACAAAATATAGTCAGGATCGATCCATTTTTCGACCTAGTCCCCATATAAATATAGCACCCGATATGAACTTTTTCATAAAAAAAAATTAAATTAAATTAACAATGGCACTCAGATTTGGTTTATGCTTATTTTCTACATCCAATTAGTTGGACCGAAGAGATAGATAGGGTCTCTAAACCATGGTATAGGGTATCGTATAGTCGGTCTAGATCGACTATAATTTTCTTACTTGTTTATCAATGCTACTCATCTTTTCATGCAACAATTTCAAGTCAATGATCTGCGATAGTTATTAATTTTCTTTTTAATTTATAAAAATTATATCTATACTGTTTTAAATTCTTTTGAAATATGTAATAGCATTTTAATTATACATTATGTTATATACAAATATTTCGCATTTTTTTTATTCGTTTAGCACGCGTCTTATATATTTTTTTTTTTTTTTGGCGTGTTGTCAATCTAGAAAATTTTCCTTTCACTTTATATTATTTTATGAAATATTTTTCTCTTTATTTTTGCCAAGATAACCTTGTTGTTTTTATTATTATAAATAATATATATCTTGTGGTTGTTGTGGATTTTCTTGAGATTTCAGTTTGGTTTACTTTTTGTAAAAATAATTAAAAGATCATAAATTTTAAAATAAATGGAATTGAACTTGAAAAAACATCAACTAAGTGATTTTCATTTTGTTCAGCCTCGTTCATTAAGTTGCTCTGTTTTTTGTTTGTTTACATATAAAAAATTAGCTGATATGTATATATATATACATATTTTTAAGGAATTCTTTAGCGATCTTCGTTTAAAGTGTTTTCACTTATACATAGTTAACCTTCAATACATGCTGGGGTCCTATATGTAGCAAAGGGACTTTTTTTGTGAACTAGAAAAAATTTTCAGTTTTGCATATGGAAAAACATAGTTTAATTACATTCTTGTTTAAGAGTTATAAAAAAAAAAAAACTTACGAATCTTACCTTCCGCAGTCTATAAAGACTTTATTTAAGACATGAATTTTTTTAATTAAAAAAACTATTTTAGTAAAACAATTTGATAAAACCAACATTTAGTTTTTATATTCAATTATATTTTAAAGAGATACACATGAGATAAATAAATTAAAAGAATTTTAAGTTTACAAAATCATTTCGATTATGTTCTTTTATACAATCTCTGCTTTTATAAAATGAATGATTTTATAGAATTTACTATTTTTTTTCTCGAAGATTTTGCTATTATGTTATATGATTTTAAACTTTTAAAAATATAACCGAATACTAAAAGTATGTGTTTTTATAGTTGCTTTAAATAAAATTGGTTTTTGTTAAAATATACATGAATAGTGGATGAGGCTCTATATAGACCCCGGAGGGTGAGATTTGTTAACTTTTTGTACATTAATTGGCCAATAAGTGAAATTCTTTGAATGTTTAACAAACTAATTTAAAAAAAATATATATATATATATATAAGAATTTTTTATATAATATAAACATATATATACATTAGAGCGACTCACATAAAAAAGTGAAAAAATGCCCCCTAGAAATCTACCTCGGTTTGTTCTATGTATAACGATTCCCAAAATATTTCTGGTCTAGCGTTAATCCATTCCGACCTGGACCGTTTTTAAAAAAGGTCTATTTTTTAGTTTTTCGAAAATATTTTCATTTTTTCCAGATCAACATATCCAATAGGGGTATGACATGATAGGTTTTGACATGGGTTTTGTATAAAAATGAGTCAATTAGAAAATCAAATGAACATATCTTTAAACATCACTCGATTGAAAATAAGATTAATTTATTTATTTATCCTTAATATGTACTAGTTTGCGTTTTAGCTAAAATCTAATGGCGTGAAAACAATGTGGTTAAACATAGGCAATATGGGTATCAAAATTTTTCTTTTCTCAAGTACATTTCAGTTCTATGAAAAATAAAAAGGGATTTTTCCAAATTTCAAAAATTTTTCACGGTGCTCCGGAGTAAATTTAAACAAGAATGTGGAGTTTATTAAAATTAGAAAAGAATTTAGTTTCTAAATGACACCAGGATAAATTTCAGACCAAAAGCAAAAAAAACGAGACGTTTTCTTTAATGCCATGCTTTTTTCGCGTTAAAAAAAATAATTATTCCAACTACATATATTCTTATTGTAATTTAAATTATAATCTATCTTACTCCAAATTGAAATTTTGCTTAAAACTGGAATTTGGCCCTTATTCCATATTTCCAAAATCTCATTTATTTTTATTATTAAATAGGCCAATCTTTTAATTTTGTGCACTCATAAAAAACAAATGCCCTATTATTGCGCACTTCGTTGATAGTTTAGTTTTAGATAATTTTTACATCCATTAATCAGTAGTCCAAAAATGATCCCTATGGGACAACTCTTAGTCATAGGCCCCATATAGAGCTGCTTCCCGATCTTCACTTAAATCTTTTAAAAAACAAAAATATTGCACTGATTCTTCTCAAATTTATCTTTTTTTGCAAAACAAAAGAGACCTTACCAAACATGGTCAGGATCGCTCCATTTTTGGGCCTGGTCCCCATATATATATAGCATCCGATATGAACTTTTTCATATCTGCAGCCAAAAAAATTAATAAAAATCACACTCAAATTTGGTTTATGCTTATTTTTTATATGCAGTTAGTTGGGCCTGAAAGATAGGGTCTCTAAACGCATGGTATAGGGTATCGTATAGTCGGTCTAGACCGACTATAATTTTCTTACTTGTTTTAAATGTAATTTGTTTTTAAAATAATTAATTTATGTTTTTTAATTTTTGTCAAATCCCTCAAAATAAGTGCATGGTGCATAAATCAATTTTTGAAAATTGGATGACATACAGTTTATATAAAATAAATAAATAAATCAATTTATATTATTTGCAATGTTAATTTGATTTTCTAATTCACTCATTTTAATACAAAAACCATCAAAAATTATATATTTATCACAGCAGTTAGGACATGGTTAGACATGTTCTATATACCGTGAACGCGTCTTGAAAAAACCTTTCATGTTATACCCATATTGGATATGTTGACCTGGAAAAAATTAAAATATTTAAAAAAAACTAAAAAATAGACCTTTTTTAAAAACGGTCCAGCTCGGAATGGGTTAACGCTAGACCAGAAATATTTTGGTAATCGGTATACAACAAACCAAGGTAAATTTCAAGGGGGGGCACTTTTTTCACTTTTTTTCTCTCCATACAGAGTGAGGCAGTCGCTCTAATATAAATATATTTCTTTTTCGATAAATTTCAGTTAAGTGAGAAAAAGTGGAAAAAACTAAAACATCTCATTTTTTGTAAAACTTCATAAGTGCTAAGTGCTTTTTTGGAACAAATAAATGTTTTTGAATTTTTGGTAAAAAAAAAAACAGTTGAAATATATAGCTTTGTGAAGAAATACTGAAAAATTTCATTCTATGTTCGTTTTAAAACAACTTAAATTTTTTGGTAAATCTTCCTAAGTTTATTTTTGGTAAAATAAAATATCCATTTTTTTTTTATTTCATTAACATTTTTTGCTAAAAAATCATCAAAATTAAGAAAATTAAACATTTTGTAGTTTACCTAAAAACTTAGGTATTTCTGAAAGTAAACAGAATTTGTTTTTTTTTTTTAATTTGTCTCTTTTAACTTTTAGCTTACTGAGCATGAATTAAAAAATGACTATACTTTTGGAAGGATTTTTTTTATTTTATTTATTTATTATATTATTTTTTTTTAATTCAGGGGCCAAATCACCGCATTCGATATCGAGTAAAATCAATCAAAATTCCATATTTTGGTTATTTATTTCTTCTTAACCAGAGGCCATAATTCTTCAACTGTGAGAAAGAAAAATTATACTTAATATTTTTTTTTGGGAAATAAAAAAATAATTTCGATCGAAAAATTTCGATAACGAGTGCGGTGATTTGGCCCCATGTCTAACAAAACTTAGATGAATACTTCTAAGAAATTATTTTATTTTTTTTTTAAGTAAATAATTTTTTTTAAGACTTTGAAGAGAAACATCAAAACATCATATGAAACAAGTAAGAAAATTATAGTCGGTCTAGACCGACTATACGATACCCTACACCATGGGTTAGAGACCTTATCTCTTCGGTTCAACTAATTGGATATAAAAAATAAGCATAAACCAAATTTGAGTATCATTATTAATTTTTTTGGCTGCTGATATGAAAAAGTTCATATCGGGTGCTATATTTATATGGGGACTAGGTCGAAAAATGGACCGATCCTGACCATATTTGGTGAAGTCAGTTTTATTTTGAAAAAATATATACAAACCAAATTTGAGAGAAATCTATGCAATGTTTTTGTAATTTGATAGATTTAAGTGAAGATCGGGTAGCAGCTCGATATGGGGCCTATGGCTAAGAATTGTCCTATAGGGATTATTTTTGTACTACTGATTAATGGATATAATAAACAAATACAAAACTAATTTGACTGATAATGATAATTTGGATCTTATGGCAATTTATGTCAATTTCATAGGGGGTCATTTGTATGGGGACTAGGTCTGAACATGGACCGAATTTCACCAATTTCAATAACGTTCATCCTTTAGCTTATAAACCAAATTTCATCAAAATATATTCATATTTGCGACCTGTAGTTTGATTACAAGGTTTAAATGGACACACAGACGGACGGACATCGCTAAATCGACTCAGAAAGTGATTCTCATTCTGAGTCGATCGGTATAATAAAAGATGGGTTTAGGTCAAATACACATGGTGGTATAGGGTATAAATATAACTATCTTGCAAAAACCCTTAATGTTTTGTGTAAATCATCCAAGTTTTCGTAATACATAAGTTTTGCTGCTCAAACAACATTAGTATATATATGTATTAGGGTAATAACTTTTTGCAATTTTTGCAAATATAAAATTCTTCATAGCATAGCCGTATAGACCATGAAAAAATATTAAGAAATGATGTACTACATTTTCGCGATCGTTAAAAAAGTTCACGCACTAAATGCGATGAAGTTTTGAATTTTAGTTTTTCTTTTAAGTTTAAAAAAATAACATTTAATTGCAAAGTTTTTAGAATTTTCTTATAATTTCAATAATATAAAAAACGCACCATTTGGAGGAAGGGCACAAAAAAAATCGCGATATTATGACGCTATCTAGTGATTGGTGACCATTAGACAGTTATAATTTTCATTAATTTACGAGTATGATCTGAAAAAATAATTATTGTTATCAGTGCAAAATTGCCCACAGCGTGGTGCAATGTAGTAGTTTTGTGAAAGAAAAGTTATTACCCTAATTATTTTTATAAAATAAAATATTTTTATAAAATATACACATATATTCTGTGCACATTTTTTTTAAGTGTACAAATGGGCGAAAATACGAAGGCAGTTGGCAACTATGTGACTTCTCTCGCAGCCATTGAAAGCAGACAACGTCGAGAAGTTTTACAAAAATGGAAAAGTTAATTCCGAGTGCTTACGAAATATTATTTTTTGCGAAAAAAAACCCATCACCGAACCCAAAGGATTGCATCATAACTTGCAGTTTATAAGAACTGGTTTACCCAATTCCTTCCTTCCTTGCGTACTAGCGCAAGTGAGTCCGAACGTTCAGGTCGCCCAAAAGCGGTCGTCACGTTAGATGTTCTCTATAAAATCCATGGAATAATATTGGATGATCGGGGAATGAAAGTGCGTGAGGTGGCTGAGGCTGCAGACATTTCCGAGTAGGTACATCTCATTTTGAATGTATATTTGGAGATAAAAAAGCTATGATTACCGCGAAGGTTAAGGTGAGCGACAACAAGGTCATGGCGACGGATCATTCACATCGATTACCTTGAAATCTGTTAACCGGCGAATATTGTTTACAGCTGTTGGACTGCTATCACAATAATTCAGAGCAAAATCTACCATGACAAAAAATCCTTAAGTTGGGCTACGAACTCCTACTCCACATTACTTAATCTTCCGATTTAGCCCACTTCGGACCACTTCCTATTTCCAAACCTGAAGAAATGGCTAGGCGTAAAGAGACTTGGATTGAATGAGGAGATCAACACTGACACAAACGTCTATTTGAAGACTTTGAGCAAATGTTTAAGGTGGAAGGAATAAAAAAAATGGGCTAAGTGTATCAAGGACAAAGAAGACTGTGTATGTTGAAAAATAAAATGCTCTTTTGCCGAAAAATATATAAATATAAAAGTCATGGAGTTTTTAAACCTTCCTCATAGTCGAAACGCGATAAAGTTTGGAATAAAGATTTTATTTTTTCTTATTTTTAATTTTGCTAAAAAAAAAACTCAAAAAGTTTATATTTAATAGATGGCCCTACCTGGATATAATACGGATATACAAATTTAAGGTGGTTGGGATTCCTTCAGCTATTTTAACATACAAAAATTAAAAAAATTTCTAAAACGATTTACAAAATAAATTTCATGGACAAGGTTTTTCTTACAAAATGATCCGAAAAATAAGTCAAAATTTGGTTAAGGCCCCTAGTATTTATTCATAACTGACTGCTTAGTTTAATTTGGTAAACCATCTAAGTTTTTAAGCAAAAAGTTTGTTTTGTTACAAAATAAATTTCAGTTATAATGCTCGTATGTAAAGCTGCTTAACCCTTTCACGACCAATGGGATATATATGTCCCATTTTCATTATTTCTCATATTATCCACATTTTCCAACCGATTTTTTTAAAGCTATCTTGAGTCGACAGACCATACCAAAAAAGTTGGCACATGTATTGTATTATTGAACCAAAAACATTAAAATTTTGATATCAGATGGACCAGTATTTATGGTTTTTACAAACACCAAAATTTTTGGAATCGGTTTATTATTCAGCAGAATTCAGTACGGGATTGGTCAATGGTAAAAAAATATGTTTGATAGTTTTATATTTTTATTAAATTAAAAAAATTCCTAATATTAAATCAACAATTAATTAAACTATAAATAAAAAGACTTAGAAAAAGGTTAATTCTAAATATCTCAAAAATTCAAAATCAGTTATGGTAATCTTCGAAACAATTACGGTTTTTTGTGAAACAAAAAGGTTTATTACAATAGGAACATAGTGCGTTCGTCCGATTTTTCTTTCCATTTTTAGTACCAACCAAAAATGTAGTAATCGATTCTCTATATTTAAAATTTTGCAACAAATACAAAACCAAACTACTACATTAGTTGCTCACTAATTTTGACCGTTGATGACCAATGGGATATATATGTCCCATGGATTTTTTCCTTGAAGGAAATGAAAAAAATATTTTTGACGACACTTTTGTTTAGAAATGTTGGGTCGTTAAGTACGAATCCACAAAAAAAAAAAAAAATTACAGCAGTTTAGGTTCGGTTGTGAAAGGGTTAAAGGGCTGACTGATAAGTTTCTGAGATGGCGTTACTAGAGATAGAATTCTAATATTTTAATAAATACAACTCTTCTTTTGACTGATGTCATAAACTTCAGGCTGATGCGACATTCTGAGGGTGAGAAATTTCAGGTCAGGACGAAAGTATCAGAGCAGTATAGTAAAACCTTCAAAGAGTATGTCGTTCTCAGGTCAAGATTTTTTGTATGATCACTTATATTTTTTTTTCTTATCTTGGTGTCTGTGTGCTTAGTTTTTCAACTATAACTCAAGAACAATTGATGATTTCTGATTTCATTTCTCAGAATTTCTCACCTCAACCCCCAAAATGTTTTTGGCTCTGTGTAATTGACAAAAGAGTCCCAGGGCTAATAACAATAAAAGCAAAAAGAACCAAATGTTGTTTTGAGTCAAACAATATGTTTTTATTTTCGTAAAATAATTTTACATTTCTTTTAAATTGTTATGTGGCAACTCCGATTTAAACGTTTGTATTAGAATCGAAAATATTTGTAGTAAAAATTTTTGGTGAACCTTACTGTTTTTATTATCATTATACGGCAATCTTACTAATAATAGTTTTTAAACTTTATTATTAGTTCATAGAATTTAAATACATTATTTAAATTTAAATTTTGCTCATAGAAATTCTCTTGGTGTTGAATTTTAAACGGATGCGGGATTTACGCGAAAATATATTCAAACAATAAATTTTAAGCAGAAATAATCGTGCTTAATCATCAAAATATTATTAAACTTGACATGTTTTGTAGAATGGGGAAGAATTTTAATGCTGCAGGAAAAAAAATTATTGATGAAAAAAAAAAAAAAAACTGAAGAAAAAATATTTAAAACAGTTGTTTTTAAGAATCTGCAAAAATAATACATTTTTCCAAAACTATTTGCTTTTTGGCCAATACTTTTACAAGCACCTACATGATAAGTTGCAACTTTTTTCAAAGTCCCAAAATAATTGCTTAATAGTTATGATACCACATTCCAGTTCTCCCTCTTATGAACATTTCAAGATAATAATCATAATTTTTATAGCATAACACATGAGGAAATGAAACACACATTGTTGAAGTTCAACCTACTTAAAGAAAACTATAAATTTTAACATTTTCTTAACTGAAAAGAACAACAAAAGAATGCAAAAATTCCAAAAAGTTAATAAACCATAAATCTACAAATGATTATTAACAGAAAATTCTATTTACGAGAAAATTGTAGGAAGAAGTGATTTTTATTTTAAATAAAAAAAGTGAATGTTGAGTGGGGAATAATTTTTCAAAACAATAAATAATCAAATATTTAGTTTGAAGAATAAAAGAAAAAACAGGGATAAGAAAAATCTGTGATCTAATTTAACAAAAAAAAAAAAAAAACATGGAATATATAAAATTTTGGCGCTAAATACGTGAACGTTTCTTGGTAGATACGGTGAAAGTGATATAAAAAAAAAAAAACAAAATAAAGGAAGATGTCAGGGTGTGTGCGAGTGCATGTTGTCAAGAAGTTTCTTTGTTTTTTTCTTTGTCGGTGGCTGTCTTTTAATATCAGCAACCAACTATTTAAGCGGATACGCTGAAATGTATACGAAAAAATTTGAAAACAAAATAACACTCAGAATTTCAAAAGTTATTTTAAGAATTTTATATACTCAGACTTTAAAAATGCATTTATAGTTTGATGCATTTCTTTTGGAAGTTTTTGTTTATTTTTTTTTTTTTTTTGTTGCTCTCTAAATACGAAGTGTTTATCTTAAGCAGCATGACCTTTTTTGTTTTTGGGAAGATGTAATTTTCTTAATGTTTTGTTAATCAGCTTAATTTAATTTCTTGGAAACTTAATGGCATTTGATTAAAGAAAGTGTAAATAAATGTTGGAAGAGTAATGCTAGGATTTATAAAATTTATAAATTTTTTTTTAAACAAATTGTCTGTTGCAAGACTAAAACAAAGTATATTGTAATATGCAGTGTGTACTCATATGCAAATATACTGGTTCAAAGAGTTTTATATTTTTATTTGTTATATTGGAATAAGGATTTTCATTAGGTTGGTTTCAGCATAGGTATATGAATTTAAGTTTTTACCAAACAAATTATCTACTACTTTTAGTAACTGATAAAGGTTGGTAACTCTCAAAAGCACAAAAATGTGCCAATGTTTATTTTTATATATATATATATGTTTGTCATTCCGTTTGCAACGCATCGAAATATATTCCAGAGACCGCAAAACCATATATTTTCTTGATCATTATAAGAAGGGAAGTTGATTTAGCGATGACCGTCTGTCCGTTTGTCTGTGTAAATCACGATCACGCCGTCAATATCTAAGCTAGACCGTTTTTGTATAAAATCGTTTATTAACATCCCATAGGAGTTGCTATTTAAAATCGTCAAAATCGATCAAAGGGGTCACGAGCTATTAATGAAACTTTGAAAAAACTCTTGAAAAAATAAAAATTTTCAGTGTGTTTGTTGTTTTTCTTAAGATATGTTGTATATGTGGTAATTCTTCTTATTGTTGAAGTCATTGCAGTTGTGTGTATATTAATACTGCAAGTGTCACATTGGCCTAAGCAAATAAAAATTAATAAAAATTAAAAATACAAATAAATATTAAATATTAAAAATTCAAAATGGAAAATAAAAAATGAAAAACTAAAAATGAAAAACAAAATTGAAAAATGGAAAATGGAAAATGAAACATGAAAATCGAAAAATGGAAAATGAAAAACTAAAAATGAAAAACGAAAAAGAAAAATGAAAATTGAAAAATGGAAAATGAACAAGTAAGAAAACCCTATCTCTTAGGCCCAACTAACTGGACATAAAAAATAAGCAAAAACCAAATTTGAGTGGGATTTTTATTAATTTTTTTGGCTGTAGATATGAAAAAGTTCATATCAGATGCTATATCTATATGGGGACTAGGTCAAAAAATGGACCAATCCTGATCATGTTTGGTAAAGTCTCTTGTATTTTGCAAAAATATATACAAACAAAATTTGAAAAAGAATCAGTGCATTTTTTTTTTTTTGTTTTTAATAGATTTAAGTGAAGATCGGGAAGCTGTCTATATGGGGCCAAATGGATCATTTTTGGACTACTCATTAATGAATGTAATGAACGCATACAAACCCAATTTGAGTAAGATCTATATGACAATTTGGATCTTATGGCAATTTATGTCGATTTCATAGGGGTAATTTGTATGGGGGCTAGGTCTGAACATGGACTGATTCTTACCAATTTCAATACCGTTCATCCCATACCAAATTTCATCAAAATATATTCATATTTGCGACCTGCAGTTTGATTACAAGGTTTACATGGGCACACAGACGGACGGACGGACGGACGGACATTGTTAAATCAACTCAAAAAGTGATTCTGATTCGATCGGTATAATTAAAGATGGGTCTAGGCCAAATATTTTTGGTTGTTACAAACAGCAGCACAAAGTCAATATACCCAAACCACATAGTGGTATAGGGTATAAAAATGGAAACTGAAAAATGGCAAATAGAAAATGAAAAATGGAAAATGAAAAATGGAAAATAAAAAATGAAAAATGAAAAAATTAAAATTGAAAAATGAAAAATGGAAAATGAAAAACGAAAAATTAAAAATTTAAAATGAAAATTAAAAATATAAAATGGAAAATTAAAAATTAAAAATGAAAAATTAAAATTGAAAAATGGAAAATGAAAAATTAAAAATTAAAATTTAAAATGGAAAATGGAATATGAAAATTAAAAAATTAAAAATGGAAAATTAAAAATGAAAAATGGAGAATAAAAAACGAGAAATGAAAAACGAAGAATTAAAAGTGGAAAATGGAAAATGGGAAATGAAAAATTAAAAATTGAGAAATGATAAATGGGATATGGGATATGGAAAATGAAAAATTATAAATGAAAATTGAAAAATTAATAATAAAATATAAAAAATTAAAATTGAAAATTTTAAAATTAAAGATTAAAAATTAAAAACTAAAAATTAAAAATTAAAAATTAAAAAATAAAAATTAAAAATTAAAATTTAAAAATTAAAAATTCAAAATTAAAAATTAGAAATTAAAAATTGATAATTAAAAATTAACAATTATAAATTAAAAATTAAAAATTAAATATTAAAAATTAATAATTAAAAATTAAAAATTAAAAATCAAAAATTAAAAATTAAAAATTAAAAATTAAAAATTAAAAATTAAAAATTAAAAATTAAAAATTAAAAATTAAAAATTAAAAATTAAAAATTAAAAATTAAAAATTAAAAATTAAAAATTAAAAATTAAAAATTAAAAATTAAAAATTAAAAATTAAAAATTAAAATTTAACAATTAAAAATTAAAAATTAAAAATTAAAAATTAAAAATTAAAAATTAAAAATTAAAAATTAAAAATTAAAAATTAAAAATTAAAAATTAAAAATTTATAATTAAAAATTAAAAATTAAAAATTAAAAATTAAAAATTAAAAATTAAAAATTAAAAGTTAAAAATTAAAAATTAAAAATTAAAAATTAAAAATTAAAAATTAAAAATTAAAAATTAAAAATTAAAAATTAAAAATTAAAAATTGATAATTAAAAATTAACAATTAACAATTAAAAATTAAAAATTATAAATTAAAAATTAAAAATTACAAATTAAAAATTAAAAAATTAAAAATTAAAAATTAAAAAGTAAAAATTAAAAATTAAAAATTAAAAATTAAAAATTAAAAATTAAAAATTAAAAATTAAAAATTAAAAATTAAAAATTAAAAATTAAAAATTAAAAATTAAAAATTAAAAATTAAAAATTAAAAGTTAAAAATTAAAAATTTGAAATTCAAAATTAAAAATTCAGATAAAAACATTTTAAAATTTGCTTTTTTTTTAATCACCCCTGTTCTTGAAACCACTATCAGAAAAAAAACTCGTAAATGAAAAAGTTCTTAAATCTACGAGTTTTTGCTGTTCTCTAATTTCAATAAGAATATTTTTTCTCGTTACTAAGCAGGTCTTAAGAGATAAAAAAACCAATTGATATTTAAACTCTAACATGTTTTTTATTGAACCTTGTTATTATTTTAAAAAATTAGACATTAATTTTATGAAAAAAAAAACAATTTTAAAAAACGTCTACATTTTGCGCTGATTTAAAAAAAAACTCGTAATCTGTAGTCAATGCTAATAAAACACACTTTTGGAGATGATGTTGTTCTATAACTATAATAAAAACTTTTTATTTGCATAATCTATTTTCCATTATAATTTTTTCAATTATAACATAGATTCTTTATTTACTAATTATTGCGAATAAAGGAATTTAAAATAATATTTCACTCAAATCACATATTTTTATTTTTTTTTTGGATATGACTGCCACAATTTTGTTTATGTTCGAAACAGTAGTGATGCCGGTCAAATCCAATTTATTTGAATTTCGAATTTTCTTTGGTGATGCCTAACTTATTTCAAAAAGAGAAGTCATTCTTAATTGAATGAAATTAAAGAACAAAAACAATTAAATGAACAAGTAAAATGTTATTTTAAAAGAAAATATTTTTTTTTTTTACTTTCTTTATAATCTTAAGGAAAAACGTGCAAAAATTACTTAAGGTTTTTTTGTGAAAGTGACTAAAGAACCATATGGCACCTCGGTTTCTAGATAACATATGGTTTTGAAGCTAAACCATATGTTTCATGTCATTTGAAAATAAAAAATATGATTTCGAAAAATACTTTGAAAATATAAAATTTGTGTTTTCAAGAAACCCAAAATTTCAATTTCATGTTATTTCAAATTCATTCTTATTCAAATAACAACGTTTCAAGAACAGGGCTGAATATTAATATCTGGAAATTTTTAGTCATAAATAAGTTGGTTTTTTTTTTTTAGTTAACATGAATTATCTGAAAACTTTCTTATAGGGATCTAACTTTGGGTGTTATAACGCTGGCTGCGTTATATAATGAATTTCAGTTGGGGGGTTTCTACTCTAGTAAAAGAAAAATAATGCCATTTTTTAAATAGTAAAGAATTATTTCTATGGAAGACACGATCATTGTTTTTTATAACAAGGAATTATAATAGAAACCGGCCAACAAGAAAAACAATTAACTTTAAATTTAATTGGTATTCGAAATTTAAATTTCAGTACCGACAACAGTTTTAAAGTGGTAGCCGTACCCAATATTGGTTGTAATATTGAGTTAAAGATGCAGGTGGAGGGTGTCAAAGATTCGGCCCAGCCGAATTTCACACTCTTAATTGTTTTATTTAAAGTATAAACATTTGATCTTGAGCCTGATAAATTTCTAACTCAATCATTAAAATGATAAAGATCGAAACTAAGATTTTTTATATTTATATTTGTAAAGAATAGAAAATAATAAATTTATTAAAATAGTTCATAAAAATTTTGCATTTATTTTAGAATCTTAGGTATTTATTGAAAGTAATGAGTGAGTTTGAAAAAATCTTAGCATACATAAAATGTCATAATAAGGAAACCACTGAGTGTAGAGTTTTGATATATTTTTTTTTATTTAGTCGAAATTTTATAGTACTTTTACGGAGAACCTTCAATTAGGGAATTTATAGTGGTTTCTGTCACTTTTGGCATACCTTTGTTTATGCTCTCCAACTCTCTTTTCACAAGAGCTCAATATAACTCCACTGGCTTAAGTTCCGGGCGGTTTGCCACGTTATTGGTCTTATACCACTCAAGAGCTTTATTACCCTAGTGACAGACCACATTGGCTTCTATTTTTTTGGGATGCCCATACGAATATATTTATTGATTACCTTCAGAGAGGAAATAGGCAACGGCAAGTATTATGCTAACTCATTGCAGTGTTTAAGTGATGAAATTAAGGAAAAAAAAAGGCCGCATTTGGCGAAAAAGAGAGTGTTGTTTCATCAAAACAATGCATCAGTTCACACGTCCAAAATCCATGAATTAAAGTTCGAATTATTTGAAAAAAAAGAACCGTATAAAATCTATTAACATTAAAATACACCACACGCCGTCTACAAAAAATGTTTATTGTTGAACATTTGATGGCTAATAAGATATATTTTGGAATCAATAAATTTAAATTAAAATTGTCTAATGAGAATTTTAAGACTTTAATATTACTAATTTCACAATTTGTTTCGCTAACCACTCAAATGCCAATCGCCTTTCAATTGTTTGCTTGTGTTTGTCATCTAATTTACTAAATAATTTTGTGTAAATGATCCAAGGTAATTGTGACAATAACGAAACCATCAACTGTCTTATGAAGCTTTCTCAGTGCAATTGACTTATAATTTCAAAAATAAATAAATATAAATTCATAAGACTTGAAAATTGTCGCTAACTGTTGGCGGAAAATATTCATATGTACTCGTAGTAAATTAGCAATTGGAGAAATTGTCAGCTATAGCAAAAAGAAAGTGAAATTCAAAGCCCTCCTAAGAGATGCATAGAAAGTGTCTGTTTTTTGAGTTTGATACTCGTAGATTGAATTACAATTTTATCATTTGTTTGTTATTATCAGCCTAAATGCGGTCGAATATTTTATACGTCTTTGGAATTGTCAATATTCATTTATATAAATAAGTGTATAATTGTGTTTGCCTTACTTTAAGGGCTTTAAAAGTATATTGACATTTTTTTTTTCTTACAAAGAAGACAGCAAGTTTTAATAATGTCTGGCTTCTGTCAAAAGTTAACACCGTCTGGTCTGGTTTCTATTTTTTGACACCACCCCTCCACCACCTCTGCTAAAGTAAATAACAGTTTTCTAATGTTCGATAAAAATTTAATTTATCAAAAAATGGATTTGTGGATAAATTTTTGGTATACCGTATTCTTTTTTGTTTACTATTTTGTAAAAAAAATGGTGGGTATATACAGTAAAATAAAAATATGTAATTCTATTTCATTTTTGTTAGTATGATGTCATAAATTCATTTTATAATTTAATTTTTATTTACCTTTAACATAAGTTCGTTTAACTTTAATTTCAATGAAATTGTCATCCATCAATTGTCATCCAAGATTTTGAAATCTTTTTTTTTATTCCATTATTCTAAGATAACAATAACACAACTTTTGTTATTTTTTTTATATGGAATTAAACTAAAAAAAAGCCTTTTTAGGTTTTATCATTTGTACGCTTAAAAAATGTTTCAATGTTTCGAACAGTAATAATGAAATTTCTAAAAATAGCAATATAACGATTGATGTTTGCTGTTGTAAGTAAAGCTGTAAAGTGTGTAAACTGGTGCTTAAGCATACTGCTCATAGGCCCGACTTTCGGTGAATGCTTTAAAACGCATGACCAAAATTGTCAAGTAGGACTGTATTGTAGAAATATTAAATAGAAAGAATCTAATTATTTCTTGTAGGTGTAACATGAACATACAGGGTGGCTGTGGTATGTTCATTTCAGAGTTTTTCCGAGTCCGTATTTTAAAAACTAAAACAGTCACAGTGAAAATGTGATCAAACACCAAATGTAATTTTTTAAGAAAGGGTAATCTTTATTGAAAAAGCACTTTTTTAAGAAAAGGGTACTTAAAAAAAACTTCAAGAAACGATAATTTTTTTAGATTAGGTAATTTGCTAAGAATATATACTTTTTTAAAAAAGGGTACTTTAAACAAGGGCGCTATTGAAAATTTATTATTTTTAAGGAGGGTACTTTTTTAAAAAGTTACTTTTTAAATAAGTGTCCTTTTTAAAATAAATGTACTTTTTTAAATAAATGTAATTCTTTAAATAAATGTACTTTTTTAAATAAATGTACTTTTTTAAATAAATGTACTTTTTTAAATAAATGTACTTTTTTAAATAAAGGTACTTTTTTAAATAAAGGTACTTTTTTAAATAAAGGTACTTTTTTAAATAAAGGTACTTTTTTATATAAAGGTACTTTTTTAAATAAAGGTACTTTTTTAAAAAATGGTACATTTTTTAATAAGTTAAGAAATGACCATATTTTAAAAAGAATACTTTTTTGAAAATGGTACTTATTTACAAATGGTACTTATTTAAAATAGGTAATAGAAAAAGTACTTTTTTCATAGGTGCTTTTTTAAAAAATACCCTTTTTACAAAAGTACTTTCTTGAAAAATAATACTTTTTTAAAAAAGTGTTTTTAAAAAACATATTTGTTTCTTTTAAAAAGGGTATTTTTCTTAAAAAAAAGCGTACTTTTTTACAATGTGGTACTTTTTTGGAAAAGGCATTTTTTTAATAAAAGGGCACCACCTTGAGAAAGGGTACCATCTCGAAAAAGGGTGCCTTCTTGAAAAATGGTTACTTTTTTTAAAAAATGTTTTTGCTTAAATTTATTTGTTTTAAAAAAGATACATAGGAGCTTTGTAAGAAAATTTCCTTTTTTAAGAAAACAGTAGTTTCTTAAAAAAAAAAAAAATTTTTTTTCCTTAAATTTACTTTTTTAAAAAGGTAAACTTTTTAAAAAAAGGTGCTTTCTTAAGAAAATGTACTATTGTAAAAAAGGTAAATTTTTAGGAAACGGTAATTTTTTTAAAATTCGCTTTTAAAAAAATTTGCTTATTTTAAAAAATCTACTTTTTTAGAAAGGAACTTTTAAAAAAAAAAATACTTAAAAAAGACTTCTTTCGAAACAAGTGTTTAAAACATGTAATTTTTAAGAAAGATATTTTTTGAAAAACATACTTCTTTAAAAAAATTAACTCTTTTTAAAAAGAGTAAAAAGTATTTTTTTTTTAAATATACTTGCATAAAATAACATAATTTTTTTAACTACTTTATGGAGAGTTACTTTTTTTGGGATTATATTTCTTCTTTCATACTAGCGATTTTCTTTATTATATCGGAATAATGATAAAAAATGTTTGGCAGTACATGCTTAAGCTAATGTGGAACTTGCAGTATAACCATACACACACCATACAAACACATTGATAATTATTATTTTTAGAAGAGCTTTTTCACATTTTCATTTATATCTTGTAACACATAGGACCGATTTTGATGATCTTAAATAGAAACTCAATCAGGATGTTAATAAACGATATTATGCAAAAACGAAGAGTCTTTGTTATTGAGATTGTGATTGTGATTGCCATAGACTGACGGACAGACAGATTGCTAAATCATCTTCTGTTATTATAAGTATCAAGAAAATATATGGTTTATGGGGTTTCCGGAATTTATTTCGGTGCGGTACAAAATGAATGACAAACTCATATATGTTATAACCTCTGTACAGTGGTCTGGAGGGTATAAAAATTGGTTATAAAATAAAATTATTCAGTTATTTTCCTCTGGTGGTTTATTTGCAGTAAACCAGAGAAATCACTTCTGAAAGTACAAGACGGAAGTTAAAGTATATCAAACGTTTTTATAGATTATTGTCAAGAAAAAAAGAGTCAAAAATCTAATATTCAAAAGAGAACACATTTTTTTAAGCGGTATGTATATTCTTTTGGCCTAAGAGATTCTTGAAGATTGGTACAGGGTCGCTGAAATCGATTTTAACCAAAAAATTTAATGTTAAGAGAGGAAAAAACCAAAATTTTAATACTCAAAAGGGGAAAACCTTTTATTTTTCAATGTTACAACATTTTTAAGGGAAAAAATTGTTGATGTAAAAAATTGTTGATGTAAAACAATTTTTTGAAACTAAAATAATCTTTACATTTTCCCAATACTAAGCTGATCAAGATAATAATAATCATTTGAATTAAAAAACAATATTATAGCGCAACTATTTTGGGCATAATACTGATTTCAACAGACAGTCGGACATGAAAAAATTTAGTTGTTTTGGCCCACTGAAAGGTGTCTTAAAATATACGAATCGATGAATGGCCAATTAATAAATTCAAATTAGTTGTAGTCACATTAATTTTTCTAATTAAATTAATTCTCTTGTTTTTATTTTCTACGCATTTAACAATTAATCGACATATATCGGGCTTAAAAAACGAGTACAGCCTTGTGTACAAACCAACAAAAAAAAAAAAACTCGCTTGATAAAACGATTTTTTTTCTTCAAAACATCCTGTTCTGAAATAATGACTCAACTCTAACTTGCACATTGAGGCTTGAATTCAAACAATATTGAGATAAAACTTTTAACACAACAGCACATTAAAACAAAGATTATTAGTTGAGGACCAAATTCAAGATAAAACATTAAAAAACAGCAACAATACATTTAAGCTTAAATTATAATTACAGAAACGATATTCTGCTTACTTAATAAAAAATAAAGTATCGTTCTAGCCGATGTATGAGAACGGAAATTTTTTTTATCTGGCATAATATGATACAATAAACTACACGCAAAGAAACTATTTACAAATGACGATTAAAAACTATTTACAAATGACGATTACCCTAAGAACAAGATTATGGGAAAATGTTTGGAAAATCATATCAAATATTTTGTAAACCGGTCGAATTAAAAAAAGACCAAAAACAAATCAGAGTTGAATTTTTTTAAATAAAGACCTAGGCGTTTAAAATAAAAGGTAATCGAAAAATCATACTTAAAAAAACAAACGCTTTTGACATCAATTAAAAAAGGCTGTATGTTTAAAATAATCAATAATTAAAAACCGGTTGACATTTTAGAAGTAAGAAACCGGCAATACAATTCGAAATCGGTTTCATTCAAAAAATCACATTAAAAATACGGTTTCGCAATCGGGTATTTATAAAAAACCGGCTCAAAATAATCGAAACGGGTTGAATTAAAAAAAAAATAAAACTGGTTTCGAAATATTCATAAATTGAGAATATGTGAAACCAGTCGGTACTTAACTGGAAGCTAATGCCTGGATTTCACAGTCAAAAAAAAAAAAACATTTCTGTAAGTGACATCTTGTAAATATTCTGTCGATTACGTTTTCATTACATCTTATAAACCGACAAACGAAAACAAATTATCAAAATACTTGCAAGTTTTAGTTTAATATTCTTGTCCGGTCAAGTTTAAAAAAACCGATTGGAAATATTAATAGGCTTATAGAAAAAACGAAACTTAAAAAAGTTGAGTTTTTCGAAAAATCATATAAAAACCGGGTTTCGAAATCGGTTTTCTAGCAAAATATGTTAGCTGGTTCAAAATAATCAAAACTAAAAATATTGGAAACCGGTCGAGATTAAAAAAATCGATAAATCGGTTCGAAATATTCATAAATTCAAAATAATCGAAATAGAAATAGGGTTTTTACAAAAAAAGACGGTTTTAAATATTCGAAACCGGTCTGAAATAGTCATAAATTGACAATATACGAAACAGGTACAGTTTTAGAAAATAAAAATATGGATTTTGCTTTTGGATAAAATGCTGAAATGCTGAAAACTAATTTAATTTAATAACTAATAAATATAGCAAAAATACTTGAAAATCTATAACCTTAATAGGCAAGGCAATTTCTTGTGACCGATTTTACGCTTTTAGTTATCAAATGATTTTGACATAAAATATACCATTTGAAAGGTATTTAATTTTAGCTGTCCAACATATTTACAGATTTGCACCATCTGGAACATTTTTTTTTTTTTTTGAGTAAAATTTAGTTAAGCTTAAAATAAAAAACTTTATAGTGAGCGTGTGCTTATTAAATTTCAGTTGAATTGTGAATTGGCTAAAATTGATTAGCATACCTTTAGACTCTTATGAAATTATTTATTAACAATCCCAGTTATATATCTTCTGTGTGAAATTTAATGAATTTTATTTAAATATTAACAATTTATTTATATATATTAAAAGAAGAAAATTGAATGAAAAAATAAAACTTCCTTGAATTTGTACTCGAATTTCCAGGGCTGGGTCCTGCTAGTAAATAATAATTATTAGTATATATAAAATCGTTTGATTTCTCGAAACAGTTTTTTACAACTAAACATGTTGGTCGGTTCTAAATAATCAATAAATAGAAATAATAACAACAGTCGGTCTAGACCGACTATACGATACCCTATACCATGCGTTTAGAGACCCTATCTCTCAGGCACAACTAACTGGATATAGAAAATAAGCATAAACGAAATATGAGTGGGATTTTTATTAATTTTTTTTGGCTGCAGATATGAAAAAGTTCATATCGGATGCTATATCTATATGGGGACTAGGCCCAAAATGGACCAATCCTGACCATGTTCGGTAAGGTCTCTTGTATTTTGCAAAAATATACATATACAAACAAAATTTGAGAAGAATCAGTGCAATATTTTTGTTTTTTGATAGATTTAAGTGAAGATCGGGAAGCAGATCTATATGGGGCCTATGACTAAGAGTTGTCCCATAGGGATCATTTTTGGACTACTGATTAATGGATGTAATAAATACATACAAACCCAATTTGACTAAGATTTATATGATAATTTGGATCTTATGGCAATTTATGTTGATTTCATAGGGGTCATTTGTATGGGGGCTAGGTCTGAACATGGACCGATTCTCACCAATTTCAATAGCGTTCATCCCATGGCCGATAGAGGTTTATACACCAAATTTTATCGAAATATATTCATATTTGCGACCTGCAGTTTGATTACAAGCTTTACATGGACGCACAGACGGACGGATGGACGGACATCGTTAAATCGAATCAGATAGTGATTCTGATTCGATCGGTATAATTAAAGATAGGTCTAAGTCAAATATTTTTGGTAGTTACAAACAGCAGCACAAAGTCATTATACCCAAACCACATAGTGGTATAGGGTATAAAAACCGATTTACCGATTCGTAATCTTATATATTAAAAAAATTTATGAATAAACTTTGCATTCAAGATTTTTTTCAATATTTTTCTTCTCTCAAACATCTATAACTAGAGTTCTAATTAACATAGGCTGTTGACATATGTCTAAGAACACTCAGTGGATCAAGCTCCTTCTTTTGAGCTATTAACTGCTTAAATTCGTTCGGTTTGAGGAAGGTTATGCGTGGAGAATCAACTTTACTTTTACTGTACGTTAACTTCTCTTGGCATATTTTGGCATTACTGTACGTTAACTTCTCTAGGCAAATTCGTTGGGTTTGAGGAAAGTTATGCGTTTACAATCAACTTTACTTTTACTGTACGTTAACTTCTCTTGGCATATTTTGGCATTACTGTACGTTAACTTCTCTTGGCAAATTTTCGGTAGTATTTCAAAGAACCGTTTCAAGATATAAATAAATTAAAAATATAAAAAACATTGTTTATAATGCAAAAAAAAAACCCGTTTTTTTTTGATACTCTGCTGGAAACTAATGTAATATAACAATCAAAAAATTTAGAAAAAACCCCGATTGAAAAGTTCAGAAAAAAACCGGTTTCGAAATAGATATTTTTTTTCTGAAAACCGGTTTGCCGGTTCACAAATTAAAATATAAAAAAAAAAACAAATTTTTGAAACCAATCGAAAACTTAAAAGCAAATAACCGGTTAACCAGTTCGAAATATTCATGAACTAAAAATATAAAAAAACTGGTTGGAAATATTCGTAAATTGAAAACATACGGAATTGTTAAGAGTTTTTGCTTTTTGTTTACTTTTTGGATACTCCTTAAAAATTAAAAACATTGTAAACAGGCGAAATTTTTAGGAAAAAAAATCGGTTAATTGATTCATAATACTAATTATTTAAAAAAATGAAAAAAAAGCAATTCCAAATATTTGAAACAAATACAATTTTTTTAAAGAAAAAATAAGTCCGAAATATTCACGTATTGAAAATATAAGAAACCGGTAGAATTTTTGAAAACTAAAAAAAAAAAAACGGAAAAGAAACCGGTTTCACTTCATAGGAATTGCAGTCATTTTTAATGGTTTCCAACAATAAATGTAGTAAAACTATTTGAAAAGACAAAAAATTTGTCAACATTTTAATTAAATATTTTTATTTGCCAATTATGCAAAGTTAAAATTCTTTAAGTGTAGCAACTGCAGAATATTTTTGAGTGTCCAATTTACAAAAAAAAAAAAAAAAATAAACTAAAATCCATTATTAATTTGTCACTTTAGCTTTTAATTTTATTGTACATCATTTATAAAATGTTATTTTTTGTCTGCTCATTTTCAGACACCCAATAAAACCCGACGAATATTTATGAAATCAGTTTGAGTCAATGGTGTTTGTTATATCTTTGTTTTTTTTTTGTGACTAAAGTGGTGCATAAATTTCATACTTCAAGTTTTGTGTGTGTGAATAATATGTTGTTTGTTTATAAATTGACACATTAACAAATAATTCAATTCAAAAATATATATATATATATATATATATGTGTGTGTATATGGGGAAAAACTCAACTTGATTGACAAGTATATATTTATTGTTATTAAATTAATGTGAACAAATTAATACCATTTCAAAGAAATCGTATATGCAATATTTAAAATTTAAATTGTTTCTAGGAAATGCGAGGGCGGCTCAATAATTCCATGACTTTTTGAACTTTCATTGCAGTTAATTTAAAATTGACACTGCTTCCGTCAACTGTTAATAGACTACTATAAAATTTTGAGCGAGCTTCATAATTAAGTGTGTATTTGATAGCAATTCAAAGCAAAAATGGAAAAAAGTGAAACCATTAGTGGTAAGGGGACTATCCGCGTTCAATTTTAACGGTTAAAATGTGGTTTTCTGAATTACGTTTTGCTCACACAAGCACAAGTGACGCCTAACATTCTGCAAGGCCAATTGAGGCCACTACATCACTATAGATGGCGGCAGTAGTTTGAAAGGAATTACTTTGGTGAAAACTGGCAATCTTATAAAATATATGTTTTAAGTTCCAAGGCGCCACGTGGATTAGTATTTGTTTGGAGCTATCAAAAGTAAGCGAGCGACTATAAAATATTGGGTGGCTGAGTTTAAACACCGTAGTGGTCCACCAACTGAAATGGCCACGTGAGAAATGGTTAAGAAAATACAAAAGAATTATATTGGATGTTCGTCAGCTGAAGGCGCCTGAGCTAGCTGGAATGATAGGCTTTTGAAAAGGTGATATATGATCGAAAATTTGGAGATGAGAAAGCTGCCCGCAAGGTGGGTGCCGTGTGTGCTTACAACAGAACAAAAACAGCGTTATAAAGATGTTTCAAATAGAGTGTTTGATGATGATTTTGCATTGATTCGTAACCATGGATAAGACATGGGTCAACCACTTAACACCTGAGACAAAGGAACAGTCAAAAGAGTGGACTAAAATGGGAGAATCGTGCCCAAAGAAGAAGAAGACAGTTCCATCTGCAGGCAAGGTTATGTCATCTGTTTTTTTGGGATGCGCGTGGGATATTTTTTTTTTTTTTTTTGATTATCATCAGAAAGGAGAAACAATCAACGGCGTTTAAGTTATGAAATTAAGGAAAAGAAAGGCCGCATTTGTTGTTGTTGCATCAACACAGTGCACCCGTTCACATATCCACTAATGCGATGACAAAATTCCACAAATTAAAGTGCTAATTGTTTCATCACGCACCTTATTCGCCATGTTTAGCTCCCTCGGATTACTATCTATTTCCAAACTTGAAAAATGGCACGGTGGTAAAATATTTTCGAAGTATGAAGCGGTGGAGTCCGCGGATGATGGCTAGACAGTTCTTACTATAAACTGAATATCGAACCTATTGAAAACCGCTGGGGAAAGTATCGAGCTAAAAGGAGATTCTGTTGAGAAAAAAAAGAAAATTTTCCCCAAATTTGTTGTGGTTTCTTTGTCAGGTCGCGTTGTTCTGGGCCCGTCCTCGTAAGAATAATGTGAACGCGTCTGTAGTCGCCATGGCAAAATTCTATGAAGTGGGCTACGCATTGCCAACTCATCCGCCATATTCTCCGGACTTGGACCCCAGTAACTATATTCCATTTTCAAACTTAAGGAAATCATTGATCAAACAAATTTCAGGACGTTGAGAAGTCATATTATTTGGAAGGCATCAAAAAATTAGAGAAACGTTGGACAAAGTGTGTTGAGGTAGAAGAAGGCTATGCCGAGAGTTCCTGCTGAATAACATTGCTTTTAATGTTCCTAAACGTCCGACCCGCTACTTCAATCCATTGTCTATACAGTATTTCCATTCAAACTACGCAAATGCTGATCCGTTTAGAAGATTATCTGAAAATTTTAACGATCTTTATAAAAAAGTTAAGTTGTGAAAAAGAAAGTGTTATTTCACCAGCTCATATATATATGCTATTGCGATGGTCAAAGTCACACACCTTATTTGCCAAATTTATCTCTTTCGGATTATTAAGTATTTCTAAACTTGAAAAAATGGCTCGTTGGTACATGATTTGCCAACAATGCTTAGGTCGACTCTGTAGTTGATGGCTGTTTTAAGGCTCTAGACAGTTTTTACTATAAACAGAGTGTCGAAACTCTTGGATATCGTTGGGAAAAGTGTATGGAGCTAAAAGGAGATTACGTTAAGAAATAAAGAAAAGTTTTGCAAAATTTTAGTTTTCTTCGTCAGGTCTGGTTGTTCTGTGACCACCCTCGTATATTCACGGTATTCAATGGTACATTTTTGGTCAAGTGTAGCGATATTGGCCAAAAAGAAATAGATCTAATAAAAGCTGTTGTTAGATCACTCAAAAAATTACTTTTTTTTTTTTTTGAGAAAAAAGGGTTTCGGTCAAAGTGAGCTCCAGTTATTTAACATCCGCTTATTTTAAAGTGAATTAATTCAAGTCAGTTTTAATTTTTACTTATTTCAATGATGTATTTATAGAAAGAAATAGTTAAGCTCGTGATCCCATGAATCATTTCATTAAACTCTTAAGGTCATTTTGTTTTTAAAAGAAATTTGAAAAACAAAATTTTCGTCTGATTTTCCTACAAAATTTATTGTTCGGAATAAATTTCCAATGCAAATATTTCATCTATGACAAACAAGAAATACATATAAACAGCTGTTCAAAATAATAGACCGTAATTAAGAGAAAATATTTGTGTTCTCATTTTAATCTTTTAAAGAGAATTTCTTAAGAGTTAATAATAACTTTATTTTTATACCCTATAACACATGTGGTCAGGGTATAACGACTGTGTACTGATGTTTGACCTATTATACCGATCGACTCAGAATCAGATCTGAAAAAGTTCATATCGGTTGCTACATATATTTTTTTATATGGGGACTACACCTATTTTTTGCAAAACATATACAAACCAAGTTTGTGAGAAAAAACTGTGCAATATTTTAGTTTTTATACCCTCCACACGTCAGTGGCAGAGGGTATATATAGGTTTGTCATTCCGTTTGTAACGCATCGAAAAACTAATTTCCGACCACATAAAGTATATATATTCTTGATCCTTACCACAGCTCGAGTCGATATAGCGATGTCCGTCTGTCCGTCTGTCTGTTGAAATCACGCTCATTCACAAAAAAAGCAATATTACTGGATAAAGCTACAATAATATCATTTGCCATAATTCCCAGCAGGTTGGTATTGAAAATTGGCTAAATCAGGCATCATCGTGATTAAATACGAGCAAAAATATGTAGATACCTCTAACAAAACATAAAACCCAGTGTGTTTGTTGTAACAGTTTAGTGGTTGAATATTATAATTGTACAAAAACATAAAAAATGCCACTAAAAAATTATGCATATACATATATTAACAATACCAAGAACACAATAACATAGCTCATGTTAGTAGTATTGCCACATATTTTTCATTATCACGTTATAATAAAAAAAATCGCCAATATGAAAGAAAAAATGAAAACGAAAAGAAAACGAAAAATGAAAAATGGAAAATGAAAAATGGAAAATGAAAATGGAAAATGGAAAATGAAAAACAGAAAAAGGAAAATGGAAAATTTAAAATGGAAAATGTAAAATGTAAAATGTAAAACGTAAAATGTAAAATGAAAATGTAAAATGTAAAATGTAATATGTAAAATGTAAAATGTAAAATGTAAAATGTAAAATGTAAAATGTAAAATGTAAAATGTAAAATGTAAAATGTAAAATGTAAAATGTAAAATGTAAAATGTAAAATGTAAAATGTAAAATGTAAAATGCAAAATGTAAAATGTAAAATGCAAAATGTAAAATGTAAAATGTAAAATGTAAAATGTAAAATGTAAAATGTAAAATGTAAAATGTAAAATGTAAAATGTAAAATTTAAAATGTAAAATGTAAAATGTAAAATGTAAAATGTAAAATGTAAAATGTAAAATGTAAAATGTAAAATGTAAAATGTAAAATGTAAAATGTAAAATGTAAAATGTAAAATGTAAAATGTAAAATGTAAAATGTAAAATGTAAAATGTAAAATGTAAAATGTAAAATGTAAAATGTAAAATGTAAAATGTAAAATGTAAAATGTAAAATGTAAAATGTAAAATGTAAAATGTAAAATGTAAAATGTAAAATGTAAAATGTAAAATGTAAAATGTAAAATGTAAAATGTAAAATGTAAAATGTAAAATGTAAAATGTAAAATGAAAAATGTAAAATGTAAAATGTAAAATGTAAAATGTAAAATGTAAAATGTAAAATGTAAAATGTAAAATGTAAAATGTAAAATGTAAAATGTAAAATGTAAAATGTAAAATGTAAAATGTAAAATGTAAAATGTAAAATGTAAAATGTAAAATGTAAAATGTAAAATGTAAAATGTAAAATGAAAAATGGAAAATGAAAAAAGAAAATTGAAAAATAAAAAATTAAAAATGGAAAATGAAAAACGGAAAATAGAAAATGAAAAATGGAGAATGGAAAATGAAAAATGGAAAATAGAAAATGAAAAATGGAGAATGGAAAATTGAAAATGAAAATTGAAAATTGAAAAATTAAAAATGGAAAATGAAAAATGGAAAATGAAATATGAAAAATGGAAAATGAGAATTGAAAAATGAAATATGAAAAATGGAAAATGAGAATTGAAAAATGCAAAATGGAAAATGGAAAATGAAAATTGAAAAATGGAAAATGAAAATTGAAAAATTAAAAATTGAAAATGAGAAATGGAAAATGGAAAATTAAAAATTAAAGACTCAGGTGGAGGGTATCAAAAAATTCGGCACAGCCGAATTTAACACTCTTACTTGTTTTTTTATGGATTTAAGTGACTATGACTATGGCTATGTCCTGTAGGGTTAAGGTTTGGACTACTGATAAATGGATGTAATAAACATACACAAACCCAATTTAATCGAGAAGTATACGTTACTTTGAATCTTATGGAAATTTAGAAGCTCATATACAAAATTTCATAATATATTCATATTTGCGAGCTGTAGTTTGATTACATGGTTTACATCGACACACAGATAGGCAGACAAACATACGGACGGACATCGCTAAATGAATTCGGAGAATAATTCAGAGTCGATCGATGTAATAAAAGATATTGGTCAGATATTATTGGTAGTCACAAACATAAGTCATTATACCAAGACCGCAGAGTGGTATAGGGTATAAAGATCGAACAGTGTAATTGGAAATGGTTTAAAACCAAAAATTTTATTAAATCTATGTTTTCTATGCTCATCAAAAATCTGCAAATGCTGTCATTAAATCATTTTAGTACAAACTGTAAAATGTCATAAAATATATATGTACATATAATTATACATATTTGTGTGTATGTATGTACTTTTACATTAGGGTGACAGCGGTTTGTAAGAAAACAATTTTTGGTCGAATTTTGAGGGGTGCGGGTCGGATTATTGTCACACTGGATCTAAAACTTTTGCGCGCAAAATTTCAGCCAAATGGGACAATGATTTCTGGACGCGCATTTAGTTCAAAGTTCAAATATAAATTTATATGTAAAAATTATAAAAAAAAAAAAAAAACATTTTTCACAAAAATTTTGATAATAACAACGTTTCAATTAAATTAATTGATAAACCATAATCTAGAGTAAATTATCTGTCTAATAAAACAACGAAATCTGTTATCGGTTGAAAACAGCCAAGTTATATCAAGTTCCCCAGGCAATAAATGCACCGCAGACCACTTGCTTAAGAAAATCGAGCTCAAATTTTTAAAGACATTAAAATAATTTACAACAAGATTTTTGCATTCTTCTGATCCCAAAATGATCTTATGGAAAGTATTTTGCATCTCGTCTATTGCTATGATGTTATAAATTAATGTAAAAACGGTACGTATTTTTAAGCACTGTTTCAAAATCTCCAATGTTACTTTATCAAAAATTATGTTCAAGAAATTTCGCGAAATCAACGATTGGACTTTAAGGTCTTATTAATAAGATATCTGTGATTAAAAATGCCAAATATTGTAGGTATCCTGTTCTTAATTTGGCGTGGGCAGCGTTTTTATTAGAGCGGATTTGAAGAAAAATGTGATTTTTTATACTTTTTCAACTTTTAGGCTACATCTTTTTGGTGTTTTCATATTTCAAATATCTTTTGTCAAAATATTATGCTACTTGATATAAGTCCTCAATCTTGTTTATTAAAGTTAAATTGAAACACCATAAACTGTCCCTCTATAAGGTCAAAGGTTAAATTTAAGGAGATTTAGACTTTTATAAAACAAATTATCATAATAATATATATTTGTGGAAGGATTTCGATAAAACTTGTTGATAATATTTAAATTGCTCTGAAATTTTCTGAAATTAACCCGTGGGGTTCTCGATTTTTTTTTTATGTGTAAACATCTATACGCGCAGGGGGTAAATTTTTATTTCACAATACATCACAAAAACACGTGAGCTCACATGTTACGCTGTGATCCGTATGACAAATCGGTGCGACTTATGATTGTATTGGTGAAAAAATTGTGATATAAAATTATTTCAGCTAATTCAACAATATAAACGTATAACATATACATAATTCAACAACCCCACAAGTATAACCAAAGTCCCTGCAGTTGTTTACTATAAGTGATACATAGATGACGCTTTCTGTTTGATTTTAAAAAAAGTGGCATAAAAAACATTTAATTACTAGATGTTTACACATCTCCCCTGTGATCGGACTCATGATTTTTTCTAAATAATATTATGCTAAACTTGTATTTTAGTGCCATTTATTATCATTATTTTTTTTTTTTTTTTTCATTTAACAAAATTATAGGCAACAGTATTCGAAAAATGCAAATTTATAATCTCTTCAAAAGTTATAAAATTTGTCATATACAATTTGCGTGTCCCAAAATGTGTCCTAGTTTTAATTTTTTTTTTTCTAGAATTATTATATTCATATAAAGGTATATCGTGGGCTTATATTCAAAAAGTGCTATCTACATTTGACAGCAATATTAATTTTTGATTTCAAACTGTTCTCTGATATAAAATGTAGTAATGTGCAATGAAATAAAAAAAGTGATCAAAGACACAAGTGAAAAACAAACAAAAATGTCATACTTAGAGGCGGTTAAAAACAATGCTGTGTTGCCAGATTTAAATAAACAATTACCACTAATAGTTAAGCCCAAAGAAAAACAAGGAGTTGAAAAAACAAAAGAAGAGTTAAATAATAAGGTCGACCCGGTGAACTTAAAAATAATAAGAGTAGAAAATCGAAGAAATGGAACAGTTGTAATACAAAGTGAAAATGACGAGGAACGAGAAAAAATTAGAAGCGCAATTCAAAATGAATTAAATGACGGATATGAAATTAAGGTGCCCAGTCCAACTAAATTAAAAGTGAAAATAATAGACATGACTTTTGAATACAAAGAATCTGAAATAATTGAAAAATTAAAGAAACAAAACAGAATTATAAATAATAGTAAATTAGAAATTATAGAAAGATACCAATATAAAAGAAACAATAAAACACTATATGGCATAAAATTAATTGCGGATAATGAAACATACAATAAATTGATCAAAGAGAAAAAGGTAAATATAGGATGGGAAAGATGTAGGGTTTTTGATGGAACGGAAATAATACAATGTCTTAAATGTAAGGGATATAATCATCTTGCAAGAGAATGCAGAAACCAAGAGGTATGTTTAAAATGCCATGGTAATCATAAGACTAAAGAGTGTGATAAAGAGCAGATCATAAAATGTATTAATTGTGTGCGAATGAACGTTAAACTAAACATGGGATTAGACGAAAATCACCTAACCAATAACAAAGAGTGTCAAGTTTATCAAAATAAACTTAATATGAAAAAGAAGAGAACTGGTTTAGTAATGTAACAATTAAAGAATATCCGTGGACTATACACAAACGTACAAGGCTTAATTAATAATTTTAATCAGGTGAAAGTAATTGCTGCAACGGAAAACCTCGAATTTATTATTTTATCGGAGACACATTTAACCAAGGATATTGAAGACGGTGAAATATGATAGCAGACTTTGACCACATAGCGTCTTTGTCTAACTCTTCACGGACTGGAGGTGTAATTATATACTTTAAAATATCATGGAGAATGACAAAAATATTCGAGAAAGTTGAAAATTTCAAGTATTGGATATTAGTTTGCTTAGCAGAATATGATAACACACGTTTGTTAATTGCAGCAGTATATAGATCACCGAGCAGTACGGAGGCCGAATTTTGCGAAGTTTTTGATGAAATATTAGATGAAATCTGTGATAACAACTATGATATAATAATGTGTGGAGACTTTAATATAGATTGGTCGCAAAATGTTTTTTATAAGAATAGAATTGAAAGCAGTTTAAATGATAATGGATTGAAACAAATCGTAAACAATTATACACGGGTAACAAAACATTCGAATACTATAATTGATTATGTTATAACAAATAGCCATAATGTGACGGTAGAAAATATTTGCAATAATAATATAGCAGATCACGAATCTTTGTACATAAATATTGAAAATAAATACATTAGTCAAAAGGAAACAAATATTAAGACTCAAGATATATTTAAATACAATAAGAATTTATTCATCAGACAATTATATGCAATATTAAAGTATAACATAGATAATGGTGTAAATGAAAACGCAGTAGTGTTGGATAAATCTCTTGAAGAAATGATCAAAAAATTTACTAATAAGAAGACAATACAACATACAAATGGTACAAATAAGTGGTTTAATAATGAACTTCGTGTATTAAAAAGAGAAAAAATTATAAAACAGCAAATCGCAAGGTATGAGAACACTGACGAAGCGTGGTCAAATTATAGATCGATAAAAAATGTATATAAAGTAAAAATTGAAAATGAGAAAAACAAATACATAAATAATAAAATAAATAACGCAAAAGATCAAAAACAAATGTGGAAAGAAATAAAAAAACTAGTATTTAAAAAGAAACAACCAGTGATAAAAAATGTGATATTTAACCATATAGAATATAATGATAACAATCAGATAGCTAGGCATTTTAACAATTATTTTGTCAGTAGTATTAGATCAATAAGAGAATCGATTGAGAAAGTGCAATACGTTAACAACATAAAACCAATAACACACAAATTCAAATTTCGCGCAATAACGAATTTAGAACTTAGGGCCATAATAATGCAACTAAATAATAAACCAGACTATAACAAAATATCGAGAAAAATTATAATTGATAATTGGAACATAACTGGAAATATTTTGTTAAGTATAATAAATAATTCTTTAAAATATGGAGAGTTTCCGGAAAATTGGAAGGAAACAATGATAACACCAATTGAGAAGATAGCAAACACAAAGAAATGTGAAGAATATCGTCCGATAAATACATTAAAAACGTGTGAAAAGATTTTAGAAAAAGTGGTAAAAATACAATTAGAAAATTATATTGAGAAATACTCGTTGTTATCAAAATATCAATCTGGGTTCAGAAAAAAATTTTCGTGTGAAACCGCAGTTAATTATGTGATAAATCGGTGGAAGAAAATAGAAAAACATAATAAAATAATGGCAATTTTTTTGGACTTTAAAAGAGCATTTGAGACCATAGACAGGGAAATAATGTTAAAGAAACTTTATATGTACGGAGTACAGAACACCGAGCTAAAATGGTTTAAATCATATTTAACGAATAGGAAACAAATCACAAAGGTTAATGGTATAAAATCCATTTCAATTGAGAATGAGTTCGGTGTTCCGCAGGAATCAATATTGGGTGCACTATTATTTAGTATATATGATATGCCTAACATATTAAAAAAATGTGAAATTATTTTATATGCGGATGATACTCTCATATACACGGAAGGAGATAACGAGAACCAATGCCAAAACAATATGACACAGGATATAAAGAATATTAATATATGGTTAAAAATGAATAAACTGAAACTAAATGAACAGAAAACAAAAATAATAGAAATAAATATGACTAGCAATGCAAACTTTATAATAAATGGTGAAATAATAGAAAAAGTGAGACAAATAAAATACCTTGGTTTCATTATTGATAAAGAACTAAAATTCAACGATCACATAGAGTATATTTGTAAGAAAATCGGTAAAAAAAATTGGTTGTTTCAAAAGAATTAGGAATAAAATATCACCAATGACAGCAATAAATATATATAATACCATGATAAAACCACACTTGGAATATGGTTCGACAATTATATATACATGTTGTAGAGCAGCACAACTGGACAGACTACAAAAATTGCAAAATAAGGCAATGCGGACAATTCTAAGATGCAACAGGTATACACCAATAGCTATAATGTTAGATGCACTCAAGTGGATGAGTATAAAGCAAAGATTGGAATTAAATACTTTAATGTTTATACAAAAAATAAGAAATGGTAATGCGCCAGAATATTTAAGCGAGCAACTAAATTATGTAGGAGATGTACAGCCGTATTGACTAAGAAATGCTGAAAATTTTAGAATACAACGAGTCGCCACAACGGCAATGCAGCGATCACTTTTCTACAAAGGACTTAAATTATATAATTTAATTCCAAATAATATAAAAAATGAGAGAAATGAATGTGTCTTTAGAAGAGAATGTGTAAAATTTATAAGAAATAATGTGTTTTTATAGAGCTAAAATTGAAAATTAAACTATTTATGAAATATGTAAACATTGTGAACATTAAAAGTATTAAAAATACTGATAAATAAAATTAATAAATAATTCCAAAAACATAGTTCATACAGCTTATGCTGCAACAGAGGTTATCCCGTGGTTCGTACCAGGGATGAGTAACCTCTAGCATATGCGCACCTATGCAGGGTGGATTTATTTCTATTATTATTATTATTATTATTATTATTATTATTATTATTATTATTATATAACTGTCAAATATAATATTAGTTTTGATAACATTCATGAGTAGTACGACTATTTCTTAATAAATATTGTGGCAAATCCATCGACATATACTTTCAGATCTTATTAATAAATTAGTTTTACACGCTCTCTTTAAAATAATTATTGATGCAGACAGCACTTTTTGAATATAAGCCCTCGATATCAAATTTGTTTATACTGTATTAAATATAAAAACTAATTAATCTAAACATTTTCGTAAAATAACGAATATATTTGAGGAATTTTATGAATATGGGGGTTTCATGTCAAGTGCACCAACTTTTGAAACCGATGTCTTCCGATCGGGATGAAATTTGCACCAAGGTTAGTCCTATTGGATAGTAGTTTAGACACAATTTTTCAACAAGATCGGTCAAGATCTCTCTGAGTTAGAGGGGATCAAAATTTGACATTTTGGCCAAACAGGTGTTTTTTATCATCCATGTAACTTATTACCTATTGTTCTTAGAAAATTTTCTACCAAATAGTTTGGATAGCTATTTCTTCAATATTTCGGAAAAAAAAATTAAAAAAAAAATTTTTTTTGTAGACTTTTTTTTTGTAAATCAAAGCATTTTGCCTTTTTTCCAAAAAGGGCATTTTTTTCATAAAAAAGCTTAGGATTTTTCCTTTAAGAACTTTTTGGTCGCTTAGTGGGATGGGAGTGGGATATCTATCAAAATAAATGTTTTGTAATTCAAGACAACGGTTTTACAATTTTTCACAAATGCACTATTTTTTTCCTATTCCGAAGGTATGTAACATACCTTCATAACATAACAGAAGAAAATGGTTCTCTGTAACCTGAAAGAGTTATTTGCAATATTTCAATCTGAACACGAGGATGTTAAAATTGGCTTCACGAAATTTACCCAAATGAGGCCAAAAAATTGCGTTTTGGCAGGAAGCAGCGGAACTCACACAGTATGCGTTTGCATTTACCATGAAAATGTTAAACTGATGTTGAAGGAAATCAACTTAAAGTATTTAACAGATGATTCGGCAGAAGATTTACACGATTACCGCGATAGCCTTAAATTGACTATGTGTTCTAATGCAACAACTTCTTGCCACTTAGGTGAATGTACCAATTGCCCGAAAACCACATTCATCAAAGACAATTTAATCAACTATTTAGATCGAGAATATATAGAGAAGGTCAAATTTGATTTTTGGATTCAGACTGACAGATGTACATTGAAAACAATCATTTTAAATGTGGATGATTTTGTGGAAGAAATGTGTACAGGATTGCTAAACTTGAGAACCCATGACTTTTGAGTCAAAGAGCAATGGTCATTCTTCAAGGATTTGAAGATCCATTTGAAGTCTGGTGAATTCGTTATTTCATATGATTTCGCAGAAAACTATAAATATGTTCTTCAGGATGCCATGCAAGGATTCCACTTCAATAACGACCAAGCAACTATATTCACAGTAGTTATTTACTACTTGAAAGATGAAAAACTGGAACACAAAAGTATGGCAATCATATCCGACGATTTAAAACATGATACCATTGCAGTTTATGAGTACCAGAAGATGATACTAAAATATCTAAATCTAAATTTAGAGTAGAGACTTAAATACTTCATCAGCTACAATAAATTAAGTATAAAAATAGTTATGATATAAATGGATCTAATGTAATTAAGATTAAATGTTATCAAATTATTTATCTTTTTATTTTTAATATTATTGTTACATATTAATTTAATTATTATTACAAATAAATAAAAAAAATAATAATTTTCCAACATTTCTATAGAAAAAAATTGATTTTTTTCCTGAGGTTAACATATTCTGGGTATTACAGTATCGAGGGTATGAAATCTTAGTTGGGTATGTTACATACCTTCGGAAAGTTTAATTTGTCTAGTTTCTCAGTATAAGTTTAATTTGTAAGGTTTTACACACAAATAGGCAAAAATTCAAAATAGTACATTTGTGAAAAATTGAAAAACCGTTGTCTTGAGTTACAAAACATTTATTTTGATAGATATCCCACTCCCATCCCACTAAGCGACCAAAAAGTTCTTAAAGGAAAAATCCTAAGCTTTCTTATGAAAAAAAAAGAAAAAAAATGCCCTTTTTGAAAAAAAGGCAAAACATGCTTTGATTTACCAAAAAAAGTCATCAAAAAAAATTTTTTTTTAAAGTATTTTTTTCCGAAATATTGAAGAAATAGCTATCTAAACTATTTGGGAGAAAATTTTCTAAGAACAATAGGTAATAAGTTACATGGATGAGAAAAAACACCTGTTTGGCCACAATGTCAAATTTTGATCCCCTCTAACTCAGAGAGAGGGGTCGGTCCTATCCGATAGGACTAACCTTGGTGCAAATTTCATCCTGATCGGAAGACATCGGTTTCAAAAGTTGGTGCACTTGACATGAAACCCCCCATACATTAAATTTGTTTTACTTAAAAAAAAAAATCCAGATAAAAAAATATTTACAGATTTTCATATAGAGTCAATTTGACGTCAAGTACTCCACGGGTTAATTGCAGAAAATAAGTCCAGCATATTAAAGTTATGTTAGAATTTTTAATATATTATCAACAAGTTTTATCGAAATCATTCCACAAATATATATAATTATTGGATATTTTGTTTAAAAAAAATGTAAATCTACTTAAATTTGACCTTTGACCTTAAAGAGGGACAGTTTATGGTGTTTCAATTTAACCTTAATTTACAAGATTAAGAACTTATATCAAGTAGCATAATATTTTGACAAAAGATATTTGAAATATGAAAACACCAAAAAGATGTAGCCTAACAGTTGAAAAAGTATTAAAAATCACATTTTTCTTCAAATTTGCTGAAAGAAAAAAGCTGCCCTCGCCAAATTAAGAACAGGATACCTACAATGTTTGACATTTTTAATAACATATATTTTGTTAATAAGACCGTATAGTCTAAGCGTTGATTTCGAAAAATTTCTTGAACAAAATTTTTGAAAAAGTAAAATTGGAGATTTTTAAATAGTGCTAAAAAATACATACTGTTTTGACATTAATTTAGAACGGCATAACAATAGGCGAGATGCAAAATACCAGACTTATGACTATTTAGTGATCAGGAGAATGCAAAAATCTTGTTTTTGTAAATTATTTCAATGTCTTTAAAAATTTGAGCTCGATTTTCTTAAGAAAGTGGACTGCGGCGCATTTATTTATTTATTATTGCCTGGGAAACTTGATATAACTTGGCTGTTTTTCAATCGATAATAGATTTTTCTGTTTTATTAGAAAGATAATTTACTCTAGATTATGGTTTATTAATTAATTTAATTGAAACGCAATTATTGATATCAAAGTTTTTGTGGAAAACGATTTTTTTTTTTTGACAATTATTACATATAAATTCATATTTGAATTTTTAACTCAATGCGCGTCCAGAAAGCATTGTACGATTTGGCTCAAATTTTGCGCACTAAAGTTTTGGATCTAGTGGCACAATAATCCGACCCGCAGGTTTTGAAATTAAAAAAAAAAAAATGGCTGTCACCCTAATGTACATATATACGAGTATCTTGGGAATTTTTTCATTAGTTCTTTGTTGTTGGGTGTTATGGAATGTATGTGTTTTATATCGGCACACCACACCGCAATATCTAAGTTTGTATTATACCCAACATATTTATGCATAAATTTTTCCCAATTACCCAAAAAATGAAAACACCATATGTTTATTATGAATATTTAAAAGCAGACGCCATATTATGAATGAATAATATGTAGACTAAATCTTTATAATATCCAGATATTTTTAGAAAATTGTTTAATGACAAAAAAAATGAATAAAAAATAAATATATTAGTTTATTATTAGTTCTTCGTTCACATATGGTCTAAGAGGAAAAAGTAATTTTACTAAAACGTTTTTATAATTTAATGACAAAAAATTAAGAAGAAGCAAAAAACAAAGTTATGACCAAAATGAAAAACATGTTCACTGATTTTCCAGTGTCATCAAGTAAATATCGGTATAGAAAATTGTATTTTAAGTATATTTTTTTATGCTCGTATTTACATTTTTCATATAATGTAATGAACGTTTTTGTAACTCATCACCTATTCTGTCTTTGTTGAAGAATTTTCCCGCTGTTCCCTTGTAACATTGAATGACTATTTGACATTTGAAGTTGATGTTTCGTGTCATCTTTATGTCATTGTATTTTTTGTTAACATTTTTACCATAAATGTCGGGCTTTTTGTTTTCTTTGTTTATATTATGGAAAATTCTATTTTAAATGTTGGGGGGTTCTTTTTCTTATGTAAAGACATAAATTTCTGTTATTTATTTAAAAATAAACATTTTTTAATGATTTGTGTTTAAAGGAAAAAATTTGCTTTAATGATTTTGTGTGTCAAGCATTTAAATAATGGTTTTTGTGGCAAGATTTTCTAAACATCGAATTTAAGGTCAGGTATTACATACATGTATTACAAAGTTATTCTTGACTTACGATAAAAAGAAACATCAGAGAGTTTCAAATCAAATCAAGGGGCAACATTGGACAAATTTTTCGAAAGTGAAACTGCATCAAATTTAACGCGCCACAAAAACTAAACAATGGTACTACTTACTTCACTTTTTTTTATTTCGGGGAAAAATCTAAACATTTTGTGTCAAATATCTACTCCTCATTTCTTTTAGATCACTAAAAATAATTTTGAGTTGATTTCTACTAATTAACCATAACTAAAAAGATGTAAAGAAACCAATCTCACTGTGGGAAAGCAAACATATCCAATACTCGGAAAATTGTATTAAATTCAAAAGAAAAAGGCGAAAATATGGGTAGGAAACACTGCACAATAAAAAAACAAATAGTTGATAATAAGTCCAACATTTCCAGGTTGAAGATTTACTAAGATCTGGATGCCCAAAAGCTGTATTAAGATAAGTAAAGACATATCCAGTCTATAGTACGGTTAAATTATCAGAAAACATAAAGCAGATATCAGGCAAAGCTGTAACTTCGAGTACAGTATCGCTTCACATGGAAGAATACCACGCAAGAAACCATACATATCCAAGACGAAGCAGAGAAAGCTTAAGAATTTCGACAAAATTAACAAAAACAAGTAAGAAAATTATAGTCGGTCTAGACCGACTATACGATACCCTATACCATGCGTTTAGAAACCCTATCTCTCAGGCCCAACTAACTGGACATAGAAAATAAGCAAAAACCAAATTTGAGTGGGATTTTTATTATTTTTTTTGGCTTCAGATATGAAAAAGTTCATATCGGATGCTATATCTATATGGGGACTAGGTCCAAAAATGGACCGATCCTGATCTTGTTTGGTAAAGTCTCTTGTATTTTGCAAAAATATACACAAACAAAATATGAGAAGAATCAGTGCAATATTTTTGTTTTTTAATAGATTTAAGTGAAGATCGGGAAGCAGCTCTATATGGGGCCTATGACTAAGAGTTGTCCCATAGGGATCATTTTTGGACTACTGATTAATGGATGTAATAAATACATACAAACCCAATTTGACTAAGATTTATATGATAATTTGGATCTTATAGCAATTTATGTTGATTTCATAGGGGTCATTTGTATGGGGGCTAGGTCTGAACATGGACCGATTCTCACCAATTTCAATAGCGTTCATCCCATGGCCGATAAAAGCCTATATACCAAATTTCGTCAAAATATATTCATATTTGCGACCTGCAGTTTGATTACAAGGTTTACATGGACACACAGACGGACGGACGGACGGACGGACATTGTTAAATAAACTCAAAAAGTGATTCTAATTCGATCGGTATAATAAAAGATGGGTCTAGGTCAAATATTTTTGGTAGTTACAAACAGCAGCAGAAAGTCATTATACCCAAACCACATAGTGGTATAGGGTATAATGAGGCCTTATCTTTTGAGATAAGAGAAAATTTTATAGTTTCGGAGCGAAAAGGCCCCCAAAATATGGCGTGTTAAGAATGGAGCCGTCAAAAAAAGGTGTGTTACCAACATTGTTAATCAGTTGCTATATTAAATAAAGAGTTTTAGTTGATGTTTGTAACTACCGGACGATGTCCGTCCGGCTGTCCGTTTGTTTGTAATCAAACTACCAATCGCAAATATGAAAATATTTTGATAAAATTTGCTTTTTAAGCTTTCATCGGCCATAGGGTAAACGCTATTGAAATTGGTGAAAATTAATGTATGTTCAGACCTAGTCCCCATACAAATGATCCATTTGAGATCAACTTAAATTGCCATGATCAGATAGATCATGGTAAAATTTTGTGTGTATTTATTACACCCAATAATCAGCAATCTAAAAATATGAAGCTGCTTCGCAATCTTCACTTACCCAGCAAAACTTTCCATTACATGTAATGAGCTTTAGAATAAGTAATCAAAAGTGTTCAGTAGTTTCCTTTCCATTACGAAACCCATTATTTTAACATGGGGGTGTCATTGGTAGGTACTGATACAAATAACTAATTACTTTATAGATACCAAGAAGAGTTTTGAGATATATGTTACATGTAGGGAGTAAAGGTAAATTTCAGTAAAAACATCACATTGACACCGCACAATATGTTCTAAATAATGTAATGTAAAATTTAACTGCTTTTGCTGCGTGTTTTGGCCAATGATGACTATCGCCGCGAAATGGTTTATTTCATTAAATTTAACTCATTATTTATAGTTTTTACTAATACAAACAGTGGTCATTACCAGTAGGTATTTACATAAATCATTATCAGGAAGTCCTTACATTTAGCTTGAAATAATTCAAAAAGTATGGGGTTAACATTACCATGTAATGCAAACAGTAATAACTAATCATTACCAAGGTTTTGCTGGGTAAATCTACAAAAAAAAATATCTCAAATGTTGCACAGATTTTTCTCAAATTTTGTTTGTACATATTTTTGACAAAAAGAAGTAACTTTAGCAAATATGGTAAGAATCGGTCCATCTTTCAACCTATCGCCTATATGATAATTGCATCCGATATTAACTTTTTTATATCTGCAGGCAAAAATTGTAATAACAATGCTACTGAAATATGGTTTATGCTTATTTTCGATATCCAATTAGTTGACCTAAAATCCTTTCTCCAAACACATGGTATGGTATATATTTTTTTTTTGATAAAATCGATATCAGCTGACTTTAAAAATCTAAAAAAAATTTCAAAAATCTTTTGGGCTTTAACAATTCACATTCTGCTGTAAGAGTTGCAAAAATTAAAAAACAAAATATTTTTGGGGAATCGCCCAAACACTCAGTTCCTCGTATAGAATCTAAAAAGGGGGTAAAATTGGGTAAATTACATCCCTTACATAACAAGGCCTGAAACAAAGTTTCCAAGACTTACTAAATGCCCATTGGATCTACACAGTTCCGAAAAAATTACAAATATAAATTAAAAGTGTTATATAGAAATTGAAAATATTTTTTCCAATCGTCAAAAATATTTTTGAGTCTATTTTGTTTTTTTAAAAGTTTTAATATATGTATTATTATTTATTTGGTATTATAAAGGCCCCAACACAATAAGGTTACATATAGGCTAAATGAATATACCGGGTGACCCAATTGAAGTGATGGTATTTAAAAACGCTGTAATTATTTTTGTTTATTGTTAAATTTTATTTTGATTGTTGCAAATGATAGTCTATAATACATAGTTAATTCAAAAATTATTCAAATGGTATGTGACCGCCTTTTGCCTTCACCACCAGCCGCAATCGCTTCTGAAACGATATACACGATGCCCGCACGATGTCTTGACTTAAACGGTTCCATTCACGCGTCAAATCTTTTTTCAAACTTTCCAAGTTTCTGTGTTTTGTTTTGTAAGCCTTCGCTTGTAACATTCCCCAAATTGAAAAATCCAACGGATTGAGATCTGGTGAATACGGAGGCCATTATTGTGTCGAAATAAACTTCGGAACATTGATTTGTAACCATTCTTGAGTTTGTCGTGCTTTGTATGAGGGTGCCGAGTCCTGTTGAAAGGTGAACGGGTTATTTTTGAAATGTTTCCTGGTCCATGGTATTAAAGCCTTATTTAAAATCTCCCTTTGATAAACGTCTGCATTGATTTTCATGTTTGGTGGTAGAAAAACTAGCGGTGAACGACCATTTTCAGTGACAGCCGCCCAAACCATGACCTGTGCTGCACCTTGTTTTCGTGTGACTTTTAAATGATCCGAATTATCATCGGAACGTCTCTTTAACCAAACACGATCATTTTGTTTGTTGAGAAATTGTTCTATGCAGAAGGTTTTCTCATCCGAAAATACCAAATTTGGAAACTCTCCACTGGCCAGCATACGAAGTAACTCTTTTGATCTTTCTAACCTAACTTTTTTTTGATCAACAGTTAATTCTTGGCACTATTGTTTTTTCAAAGGCTTTACTTTAAGCCTCTTTTTTAGGATTCGCTGAACACTTGCATTGCTTATTTTCAATTCATTAGCGATTTTTCTTGCACTTCGAACCGGATACGATACAACCGATTACGCACTTTGTTAACGTTTTCTCGACTAGTTGCAGTACATTTTCTGCCACCGCCATAGCGTTTTTTTATGCTACCAGTCTCGTTGAATCGTTTAATGGTACGATAGACCAGAGGCTACTCAAATTCATGTTATTTAACTCCCTCCGAATTTCGATGTTTGATTTTCCAATCAAATGAAGTGCAACAAATGCATTCTGTTTAACTTCCATTATAAAAAACAAAAGAACGTGTCTTCTCACAATCAAAAAATTTTTAATAAAGACGGACACGATGGCAGTGCATAATTATGTCAAATTACAGTATTGCCAGATGAGCGCTATACTTTGCATAGTGATTTGAATATGACCATCAGTTCAATTGGGTCACCCGGTATAATCCATATTTTATACATATTATTTTTTAGATTTAAATAGAGTTGTAGACATTTATTTCAACTAGCATATTCCAGCCCTCGAAATTCGAGCGCAAATTCTGGGAAATTTTATTTTTTCATTAAATAAAAACCCTAAAAGTATGCTAATCAGTTATAGCCAATTCACAAATCAACACAAAAACCAAACTCATTTTTATTACAAACACATTAACAAATTTAATAAACACACACATAGCATTGTATAATTTTATGTATGTGTTAGTAGCAACTTTAAATGCAATTCACTCAAAATAAAGGAAAAAATTTAAAAATCTGTAAATCTGCAAATCTGCTAAAAAGAAATACCTTTCAAATAATATACGTGTGGTCAAAATCGGAATTAAACGGTAAAACAAAACATTAGTCACAAGAAATCGCCTAGCCTATTAATATTATAGATTAAGAATTTTTATATATGTATGTATTTTCAAATTCATTTTCTCTTAGGAGAATATTAATATTATTTATGTTATATTTTAATCGGTTGTCGTTAAGAAGGTTGCATTCATCAAAAATGTGGTTAGTGTTTAAAGTTTGCCCACAGTCGCAGACAGGGGGTTGAGTCTTTTCAATAACAGTATATTTATGGTAGAATAAGCAATGTCCTATTTTTAGCCTAATAAGTTTAATAAAATCAGTTTTGGGTATGTTAATTATCTAAATTTAAGTTATATGTTCTTTTGAATTCTGAATAATTTTGTTTCATTATAATTTTTTCATAAATCATTCCAGGTGTCAAAAATATGTTTTTTAATAGTTTGCCTATAGTCTGAATATTGATATGAATATTCAGTAGATATAATATTTTTCAAAGAATTTTTTGCGAGCTAATAAACTTTTTCATTTCCACATATCGCACCTGTACCTCTAAAGTGAGTCAACTCAAAATTTTTCAATTTTCACTTTTTGCAAGAAATCGATACCAGTGATCATATCTATCCACTGTAAAAATCTTACATCGATTTTTCTAGTCTTTCGCAAAAAAAAAATACAGTTGTAACCCTCTTTGTGCTATAAGAGTAGCTTCTTTAGAATCCACTAAAAAGACATATTTTGAGTTCCACCCAAAAAACTTGTTACTTTTGATGATCACTGAAAAAATCGCAGAAACAACTACTGTTGTATACTTATTATTCGCAATTCTTTACAATGAAACAACTGTTTTTAAATTTTATAGTAAATATTAAAAAAACCCGTTTTTTGCCTCTACTGAAAATTTGTAAATTTTGAGGTGGCTAGGCACCCATTTAGATTATATTTTATTATTAGGTAGAGAAGTAATTAATACTAGCAGATTGCAGCGCTCGAAATTCGAGTGCAATTTCTAGGCAACTTTATTTTTTACCTTAGCCAATTCACAAACCAACACTTTTTTGGTTTATTATTATTGTGAATGAAGATAACAAACTCATTAACAAACACATTAACAAATTTAATAAACACACACATAGCATATGTATAATTTTATGTATGTGTTAGTAGCATCTTTAAATGCAATTTAATCAAAATAAAGGAAAAAATTTAAAAATCTGTAAATCTGGTGAACAGCTAAAAAGAAATACTTTTCAAATAATATACGTTTGATCAAAATCGGGCTAAAACGGTAGAACAAAACAGCGGTAACAAAAAAATCGCCTAGCCTATTAATATTATGGATTCTTATTTGTTGAATTATCACATTGCTACTAAATGGATCTTTTAGTCCTTCTAGTGCACTTTTGCTGTATGATATAATTAATGTTTCCATAGGAATGTTTGTTAGATGTTCTAGACTTGTTTTTATAGCCAATAATTCACTAGTATATATAAAAATTATGGATACGTTAGGATATTGCAACATTCTCACCATATACTGCAAACCCAGCTCTTTCGTCCATAACAGAACCATCGGTGAATAAAAGAGCATAATTTAACATTAATTAATTCCAAAAATTTCTGTATTATTTCAAAGGAGGTCATGTTGTGTTTATTTGTATATGCAAGTGAGAATTTTTAATATATTTTTATAATAAACTGTATTCAAGAAATCTTTTAGATATTATTAAATCTTGTGTTTGTATTTTTTTTTTTTTTTTTTTCTAAATATTGTTTTTTTTTCGTATTGTTTTATTGTTTGATAAAAATTCATTTTTGCGGCCTTATGTGCAATTTTATAATGAAAATTGTTTAATATTTTTTTCTCCAGCCACACAGGTCACTCATCCATGAAAGTTTATAAAATATATTGTTTTTCTACATTGAAACAGCCTCCAAATGTGTGTCAGTTAATTTATAACAAAAAAAGCACTAAATATGTAAATTGTGCAAAATAAAAACAAAACAACATTTTAACAAAACAAAACTAATCAAACTTAAACAACGCTGTTTGTTTATTTCATATGTGAAGAAAATCAAAACAAAAACATTTTAGGATCTTTTTATAGAAATATGACGTAAATAAAAACTAATCTATAAAGAAATATCATCATTTCAAACTGATTGCCATAAACGAGATGTTTTAAGCATTGTTAACAAAAAAAAAAAAAATAAAATAATAATTTTCAAAAGTTTCGACTTTTAAGAACAACAAAATTATAAAAAATTAATTATTAAACATTTAAAAATAAAAAAATACTAAATTATTTCTAAAAATAATATTGAAATTACTTTTTTTTTATTTAAAAAATATACCTATAAAATAGTTAAATAGATTTTTTGTAATTTAAAATAAATAGAAATAGAATAAAAATATGTAGAAACAATCTATTCAATTAACATAATTATCACATGTTCAACAAAATCCCTGATGAAGGCTGAAATGTCAGAAAGTAGTCTGATTAAAAGTACAGTGTAGTTATGAATTTTTGGAAATATACGCTTTCTTTTTCTCTACCACGCACCATTGGAACAAAATTAAAATTTGCATATTAATTACAGTAGTAATTGCAATATGTCTGAATATGACGTTAAATCTAACACAAAATAAATATTACTAGTATTGCCTGGCACTCGAAATTCGAGTGCAAATTCAAGGAAATATTATTTTTTCATTCAATTTTTTGAGGAAAAAAAAGTGTTCAAACTGTCGGTCTCACCCCCTAGAAATATGCGAATAACAAAAAAAACTGAGAAATACAATGTTTTGGGCCAATGAAAAAACGTTTAGTCGTGGCGCAAAGCGATTGAAAATTTCAAGTGTGTTTATATGGGGAAAATATGACTTTTTTTCAGATTTTACGAAAATTTCGTTCTATAGTTTAATTTTTCCGACAAGCTGCTATATAATTCAGGATCAGTATTAAATTATCCCTTCAAAAGGCTATAAAACTTCAAAATCGAATAAAACCTCGCCAAGAAATAGCAAATGCCCCAGACCACTTTTGTGCCAAAAAAAAACTAGGTCATGAAATTTGATGGCATTTTTTTCAACTTTGAGAAATTGATTAAAGCCATCATTCTTTTTTGGTCTCTATACTTATAAGTACTCAGATATGAAGTATTGTTTTATTACCACGTTGTTAACCTATTGAGCATTGAGACCGAAAATTAGAAATTTTTTTAAAAAAATTTTTAAAACTCCTTTTTCAAGTTTGCAAAAATTTTCTTAAACAAAATTTAAAAAACTGAATCTATCACTTTAAGGTTTTATTAAATACATGTTGCAGATTAACTGTGTGAATTTTTAAGTAAATCCCTCTGCCACAATTTTTTTGACAAGGATTTTATTTTTGCGGATTTCGAGAAAAATTGGATTTTTGTGAAATATTCTGTAAATGTACTCTTTCTAAATACTTTGTATCAAAAATTCATCACTTTTCTACTTTTAATTGTTATATTTTATCTTAATAGCATAGGGTTTCGGAAAAAAATAATATGACTCCATTAACCCTTTTGGAATTGGGGCCACATAAGACCCCAAACTAATAAAAGACAATTTATTCAAAAAATTCAAATATTTTGTAAGTGCTGTCCAATTTTTAGATGCGACACTTAAAATATAATAAACAAATATGTGGAAGTTTCGTTCCAAAAATTTGGGATAAATGCGAGAACGTTAACCCATTATTTGCCAAGGCCAGCTTTGGATTTTAAGATATTTTAAAATAAAAATGACCTAAAACGAGTTTTTCTATTAAACTCGTTGATACTACTATTTAGAATTTAAGAAAAATAATTCGGTTAATTTTTATTTATTTAACCCTTCAGTGCTCCTGAGATCAAAATTATCCATTGTGATATATCTTTGGTGCAATTATCTGTTTATTGCTCGCGAATATAAATTAAAACAACTTTTAACCAATTTTGTTATAAAATTACTTTATGTAATAAAGTAATAGTTGAATTTCTTGCTGTCTTACCCACCAATTTGGTAGATATTGATACTTAAAAATTCACACAGTTAATCTGCAACATGTATTTAATAAAACCATTAAGTAATAGATTATTTTTTTTAAATTTTGTTTAAGAAAATTTTTTCAAACTTGAAAAAGGAGTTTTAAAAATTTTATCAAAAAAATTTTCTAATTTTCGGTCTCAATGCGCAATAGGTTAACAACATGGTAATAAAACAATGCTTCATATCTGAGTACTTATAAGTATAGAGACCAAAAAAGAATGATGGCTTTAATCAATTTCTCAAAGTTGAAAAAAATGCCATCAAATTTCATGACCTAGTTTTTTTTTGGCACAAAAGTGGTCTGGGGCATTTGCTATTTCTTGGCGAGGTTTTATTCGATTTTGAAGTTTTATAGCCTTTTGAAGGGATAATTTAATACTGATCCTGAATTGTATAACAGCTTGTCAGAAAAATTAAAAAATAGAACGAAATTTTCGTAAAATCTGAAAAAAAAAAGTCATATTTTCCCCATATAAACACACTTGAAATTTTCAATCGCTTTGCCCCACGACTAAACGTTTTTTGATTAGCCCAAAACTTTGTATTTCTCAGTTTTTTTGCTATTCGCATATTTCTAGGGGGTGAGACCGACAGTTTTAACACTTTTTTTATTAAGGGCCACGCTAATATATATATATGAAATTTATGAATATTTAAATGAGCCTAAAGGTATGTTAATGAATTTTAGTAATTCACAATTCAATACAGAGCGTCTGATATATAATTTAAATCATTCGCATTACCAAGGTGTAAGGAATTATTATAAATATTTTATTTTATTTAATTTAATATATTTTTAAGACAGATTAAACATAAATTTTATCATTCTCAGCTTCTCCTCCATACGAACTATAACTAAGCCAATTTTCACAGTCCTCCGTGCCGGCATATTGCTTAAAAAGAACTCTAAAAATTTACCTTCACGTATTAATATATAGATTTATTTACGTAAAATAAATAAAAAGAACTATTCTAACAATTAAAAAAAGTTTTTTTTTTTTTATTTTTGTTAAAAAATAATACATATGTAAGCGGTCATGTATATTTTATATTATCGCGAATTTAAGATTATAATCTTAAATTTACGATAAGCTAGTATGCCCTGTACGTTTTCATAACCTATTTTTCGTTCCCGCCAATTGTTGGAAAAATTATCGAATTTTTCTGCGTTCCTACTCTGTAGTAAGCTACATATAGCTGTCCATGATAAAAATGTGGATTTTCCAAATTAAATCCGGCAACACTTAACATCTGGCCTTGAACTTAGAATATCAGTTGACAATTTTTTATTTTAGCGATTTTTGATTTTAGTAATTTTTGATTTTAAAGATTTTTGTTTTTGGCTATTTTTGAATTTGAAGACTCCGCCAAATACTGTCGCTTGATACTTTTTGCATAGGATTTGCCACTCCCATTAATCCTATCGCGCCCATTTTTATCTGATACTCACATTAATATCTGATTGACTAGTATAAAGTGTCAAGGCTTAACACGTCCACTGCTCCGATTAGACCATTTTTTTGAACGACCAATCACATGAGTTACTTATGGGCTCATGCAAAATCCCATGGCTCTCACTATGATTGTACTCCAGATATATGACATTTAATATGTACTTTGCATGAGTGGAACCCCATTGGCCAATTGGTTCGTTCCCGCCAATCGGTGGAAATATTATCGAATTTTTCGGCGTTCCTACTCTGCAGCAAGCTATGTATATATAGCTGTCCATGAGGAAAACGTGGATTTACCAAATTAAATCCGGTAGCACTTAACGGTCGGCCTTGAATTTAAAATATCATTTGGCAATTTTTTATTTTAGCGATTTTTGATTTTGGCAATTTTTGATTTTAGCGATTTCGGATTTTAAAAATTTTAATTTATAAATTAAAAAATATTACTTTTTTAAGTCTGTTTTTATTATTTAATATTTATTAAATTATTTATTTATATTTTTTAAAATTCTGTGTAGTAATGTCCAGTTTTTTATTTACAAATTATATTCCCTGACGATGTAACAAAGAATCATTTTATAATAAATTTACGCTCCTGAGGAAGTTTGAATAAAGCAAACGAAACGTCGAGCAGAAACATGATATTAAATTGATTTTTATTTATTTATTTTGATTTATGGAAAACAGATTATTGACCAAAATAGCCCGTAAGGTAACCCCTCTTTTTAAATCTAATTTAAATATTAACAATTGGTCACAACAACAAAAACACACTTTTTATTAATCATTATTATTGTTAACAAATTATTGTTTTTGTTTTAATTTTTTTTATTTTTATTTTTGTTTTTTTTTTTTATTTTTGCTTTTATTTTTATTTATTTATTTTGTGTAATTTTTTTTTTATTTTTGCTTTTATTTTTATTTATGTATTTTGTGTAATTTTTTTTATATTTTGTTTCTTTATCTTTTTCGATTGAATTAGAATTTAAATTATTTCATTTTTTTTTTTATCACAAATAATGACTTTTTATAATTAAAAAGTATTTTGTAATAATTTTTAAATTAAAATACATTATTTTTTTCTAACAATATTTATTTTTTCTACTAAATTGCTATTTTAATTATCAGCTTATTTTGCAACCATTTTATTTTGAAAACAATAAAAAAAGAAACCTATCTATTAAAGTTAAACTAAATATGATCAATTTATATGCAAATATATATTCATTTACATCGAAAATAAAAATAGTAAATTCTTTACCATATTTGGGAATTTTATGTTTTGAAAAAGGTTAAATCTGTAGCTCATTGAAATTCTATGGCAGGCCAAGTAATGTGAAAATATTTTTAGAATATTTTATTGTATACAATCCGAAATGAAATGTGTGTGTGTGTGTGTAAATTATCTAACAGCCAGTCAAACAATTAAGTTCACACCTGAACAGTTAGTTTAGCTCAAGCCTTTTGGTTCTCAACAACAAAACCTTGAAGAAATCTATAAGAAATTCAGTGAGTTTTTCAGTTTGTGTCTATTCAGAACAAGTGCTCGATTTCTACACGGAGTTACTGTACGTGTGTATTCGTTTTGTATTTAATTACCTTTACACGAAAATGTGTTTTTGGTGTGACTTCAATTCACAATTCAATAGAATGCTAAAATATGTACAAATTCTTGCTGCTGCTGCTGATGTTGTTGTTGTAAGTATGTAGATTAAGTTTTACATTCTATTGTGTAAATTACAGACAAAAAAAAAAAAACAGGAAAATTTTGTGTATATGTCGAGTGTGTCTGAAAAACTTTATATCATCAAAAGTCGTCGTTCATTGTCGACATGTTTTGCATATTTATCAAATATCAACAGCAACAAAAATGTTTCGAAAAATTCCTTAAAATTTAAAATAACAACAAAAAAAAAGTTCTCACATTTAGAATATAAAACGAAAAACTTTATTACTTCATGTACATACTTCAAAAAAAAAAAAAAAAAGATAGTAAAAACGTCTACTTAAGTTTACTGTTTGGTAAAGTAACCTGTCAATATTTTGTTATTGTCTGTCTGTCTGTCTCTCCGTCCGCCTGCCTGCTATTTCTTCAAATCTGCTGTCAATGTCAATTTCTAGGTTTTATTATTATCTCTAACTAATGTGAATTCTTGATATTTTCTTTGGGTAAATTTTATGTAGAAGTGTAGTATGTTTAAAATAAAAGACTTTTCCTTAGGTTTAATGTTGATTTTATTATTTGATTTAGTACAGGTTTTTCGTTTTTGTTTTATTATGGGGTTTCTGTGGCTTAACTCTGTGAATTTCAATTATATTATAAAACAAAAAACATTATAAGTTTTTTGTCTACTTGTCTGGGTAGTTTTTATAGACTAAATAAGAAAAAGATTTTATATTAAATCCAAAGCTTTAGAGGGATTTTTTTTTTATCATATAGTAAGGTTTGTTACTTTACTAATTGCGTAAAGTAAATAAAAGTAAGATATTGCGAGAAACTGTCGTTTGATATGTTTATTATGAAGAGTGTAAAAATCGGCTGTGCAAATCTTTGATTCACAATTTTAGTTTCAAAAAAAATTTTTTAGGCAAAACTTAATTTTACAAATGAACAATTAATTTTTTCTGTTTATTTAGTAGGGCCAACTGTTAGAAAAATTGTGTCAAAATTTCATGACATTTCATTAATTAGAAAAATTCATTGTTACAAAAATGATGCTGCTTTAAAGTTTGACAAAAATGGATTGCCAACAGTTTCGTGTTTTGTTTAAACATTGTTTTTGGTGGAAAAAAAAATACTATCCAAGAAAAAGAATGGATTGATAAACATTATGGTGTATCTTCGCCTTGATATGCAATGGTTAAAAGGTGGTATTCCAAATTTAAACGTGGTCGTACGAGCAAAAATGATGCAGATAGTCCTAGTTGTTCAAATGAAGAAAATTGCATTAGGTTGTTTTGGATGATCGAAAGAGATTGCTGACAACATAGAGATATCAACAGAGCGGTTTAGGCATATATTCAATCATCATTTAGATATCAAAAAGCTTTCTACTCGATGGTTGCCGCGATTTTTAACAGCAGAACAAAAACTGAAATGTGTTCATGATTCAAAGTACGCTTTCGAGATGTTTGAAGTAAATTCAACTGAATTATTACGTCGATTTACAACAAAGGATGAGACATGGATTCATTATTATACACCGGAGTCCAAAAGAAGTCTGCAGAGTTGTGGCAAGCCTGCTAAATCTGACCAAAGCTACCAAAGACTCAAAAATCGGCTGTTAATGGCCAGCGTTTTTGTAATGCACGTGGTATACTATTCATCGATTACTTGGAGAAAGGAAAAACAATAACTGCCAAGTACTATGTTAGTTAATGGACAGATTGGATAACGAAATTAAGAATAAAACAAGTAAGAAAATTATAGTCGGTCTAGACCGACTATACGATACCCTATACCATGCGTTTAGAAACCCTATCTCTTAGGCCCAACTAACTGGACATTGAAAATAAGCAAAAACCAAATTTGAGTGGGATTTTTATTAATTTTTTTGGCTGCAGATATGAAAAAGTTCATGTCGGATGCTATATCTATATGGGGACTAGGTCCAAAAATGGACCGATCCTGATCATGTTTGGTAAAGTCTCTTGTATTTTGCAAAAATATGTAGAAACAAAATTTGAGAAGAATCAGTGCAATATTTTTGTTTTTTAATAGATTTAAGTGAAGATCGGGAAGCAGCTCCATATGGGGTCAAAGGGATCATTTTTGGACTACTCATTAGTGGATGTAATGAATGCATACAAACCCAATTTGAGTAAGATCTATATGACTGGATCTTATGGCAATTTATGTCGATTTCATATGGGTAATTTGTATGGGGGCTAGGTCTGAACATTGACCGATTCTCACCAATTTCAATAGCGTTCAAAATATATTCATATTTGCGACCTGCAGTTTGATTACAAGCTTTACATGGACACACAGACGGACGGACGGACGGACGGACATTGTTAAATCAACTCAGAAAGTGATTCTGATTCGATCGGTATAATTAAAGATGGGTCTAGGTCAAATATTTTTGGTTGTTACAAACAGCAGCACAAAGTCATTATACCCAAACCACATAGTGGTATAGGGTATAAAAACGACCCCACTAAAATAAGAATAAAATATTGTCCCAATGACGTTCATCTGCTTTGGCTTCAAAAAAATTAAAGCGACTTATTATTTGTTCCCAAACTTGAAAAGAAGAGTGAAGAAGTCATGTCAGAGATGGAAGCATATTTTGAAGGGTTTGACAATTCGTATTTTTTCAAGGGTATCAAGATGTTAGAGGATCGTTGGACGAAGTGCATTTTACATAACAGAGATAACGTTGAAGAATAAATTTAATTTCAAATCCAAACAAGTAAGAAATTATAGTCGGTCTAGACCGACTATACGATACCCTATACCATGGTTTAGAGACCCTATCTCTTCGGTCCAACTAATTCGATATAGAAAATAAGCATAAACCATAATTTGAGTGGCATTGTTATTAATTTTTTTGGCTGCAGATATGAAAAAGTTCATATCGGTTGCTATATTTATATGGGGACTAGGTCGAAAAATGGACCTATCCTGACCATATTTGGTAAAGTCACTTATATTTTGGAAAAATAAATACAAATCAAATTTGAGAAAAATCTGTGCAATATTTTTGTTTTTGATAGATTTAAGTGAAGATCGGGAAGCAGCTCTATATGGGGCCTATGACTAAGAATTATCCTATAGGGATTTTATTTGGATTACCGATTAAAGGATATAATGAACACATACAAACCCAATATGACTGAGATCTATATGATAATTTGGATCTTATGGCAATTTATGTCGATTTCATAGGGGTCATTTGTTTGGGGACTACGTCTGAACATGGACCGCATTTCACCATTTTCAATATCGTTCATCCAATGGCCGATGAAAGCTTATATAACAAATTTCATCAAAATATTTTCATATTTGCGACCTGTAGTTTGGTTACAAGGTTTATATGGCAACACTAGGGTGGCCCTTCGTTATATGGAGGAAAAAAAAATGTTCAAACTGTCGGTCTCACCCCCTAGAAATATGCGAATAGCAAAAAAACTGAGAAATACAAAGTTTTGGACCAATCAAAAAACGTTTAGTTTTGGCGCAAAGCGATTGAAAATTTCAAGTGTGTTTATATGGGGAAAATATGACTTTTTTTTTCAGATTTTACGAAAATTTCGTTCTATAATTTAATTTTTCCGGCACTTACAAAATATTTGAATTTTTTGAATAAATTGTCTTTTATTATTTTGGGGTCATATGTGACCCCAATTCCAATAGGGTTAATGGAGTCATATTATTTTTTTCCGAAACCCTAGGCTATTAAGATAAAATATAATATTTAAAAGTAGAAAAGTGATGAATTTTTGATACAAAGTATTTAGAAAGAGTACATTTACAGAATATTTCACAAAAATCGAATTTTTCTCGAAATCCGCAAAAATAAAATCCTTGTCAAAAAAATTCTGGCAGAGGGATTTACTTAAAAATTCCCACAGTTAATCTGCAACATGTATTTAATAAAACCTTAAAGTGATAGATTCATTTTTTTTTAAATTTTGTTTAAGAAAATTTTTTCAAACTTGAAAAAGGAGTTTTAAAAATTTTATCAAAAAAATTTCCAATAGGTTAACAACGTGGTAATAAAACAATACTTCATATCTGAGTACTTATAAGTATAGAAACCAAAAAAGAATGATGGCTTTAATCAATTTCTCAAAGTTGAAAAATGCCATAAAATTTCATGACCTAGTTTTTTTTGGCACAAAAGTGGTCTGGGGCATTTGCTATTTCTTGGCGAGGTTTCATACGATTGAAGTTTTATAGCCTTTTGAAGGGATAAGTTAATACTGATCCTGAATTATATAACAGCTTGACGGAAAAATTAAACTATGGAACGAAATTTTCGTAAAATCTTAAAACAAAGTCATATTTTCCCCATATAAACACACTTGAAATTTTCAATCGCTTTGCGCCACGACTAAACGTTTTTTGATTGGCCCAAAACTTTGTATTTCTCAGTTTTTTTGCTATTCGAATATTTCTAGGAGGTGAGACCGACAGTTTGAAAACTTTTTTTTATTAAGGGCCACCCTAGGCAACACAGACGGACGGACAGACGGACGGACATCGCTAAATCGACTCAGAAAGTGATTCTGAGTCGATCAGTATAATAAAAGATGGGTTTAGGTCAAGTATTTTTGGTTGTTACAGACAGCAGCACAAAGTCATTATGCCCAAACCACATAGGGGTATAGGGTATAAAAACGGATGGATTTTTCATTGTTAGGCCACGGAGTTTTCACTCCATGTAGTATATGCACAGGTACTGTTAAGTGTTCTGTCCGTAGTTTTATATGAAATTTCATCGGAGTTTCTTTACATTTTCGTACGTTATTACTCACCTATTTGATCTAGAGGCTCCTAATTGAATATCAAACTGGTGCAGATTATGACGAACATTTTAAGCCTAAGTAGTATGACTCACTAGGGTGGCCCTTAATAAAAAAAAAGTGTTCAAACTGTCGGTCTCACCCCCTAGAAATATGAGAATAGCAAAAAAAACTGAGAAATACAAAGTTTTGGGCCAATCAAAAAACGTTTAGTCGTGGCGCAAAGTGATTGAAAATTTCAAGTGTGTTTATATGGGGAAAATATGACTTTTTTTTTACAGATTTTACGAAAATTTCGTTCTATAATTTAATTTTTCCGTCAAGCTGTTACATAATTCGGGATCAGTATTAAATTAGCCTTTCAAAAGGCTATAAAACTTCAAAATCGTATGAAACCTCGCCAAGAAATAGCAAATGCCCCAGACCACTTTTGTACAAAAAAAAACTAGGTCATGAAATTTGATGACATTTTTTTCAACTTTGAGAAATTGATTGAAGCCATCATTCTTTTTTGGTCTCTATACTTATAAGTATTCAGACATGAAGTATTGTTTTATTACCACGTTGTTAACCTATTGCGCATTGAGACCGAAAATTGGAAATTTTTTTGATAAAATTTTTAAAACTCCTTTTTCAAGTTTGAAAAAATTTTCTTAAACAAAATTTAAAAAAATGAATCTATCACTTTAAGGTTTTATGAAATACATGTTGTAGATAACTGCGTGAATTTTTAAGTAAATCCCTCTGCCAGAACTTTTTTTGACAAGGATTTTATTTTTGCGGATTTTGAGAAAAATTGGATTTTTGTGATATATTCTGTAAATGTACTCTTTCTAAATACTTTGTATCAAAAATTCATAATTTTTCTACTTTTAAATGTTATATTTTATGCTAATAGCCTAGGGTTTCGGAAAAAAACAATATGACTCAATTAACCCTTTTGGAATTGGGTTCACATATGACCCCAAACTAATAAAAGACAATTTATGCAAAAAATTCAAATATTTTGTAAGTGCTGTCCAATTTTTAGATGCGACGCTTAAAATATAATAACCAAATGTGTAGAAGTTTCGTCCGAAAAATATATATAGTTTATAGGGTCTATAGTTTATTGGTTTGACAAACTGATATACCCTCCGCACAGTGATGTGGAAGGTATAAAAAAGAAATTTTATGTCAAAAGATTTTGGAGTAAAAAAAAAAAAATAAAGTTAACAAAATTTTAATCACAAATTTCTAAATCGAAAAATTAATTAATAACCAAAAGTATATTATCTTGGTAAAGAAAGACGAGAGAAGCTTTTTACGTCAAGTCTGACATTAGAATCGGGAACATTTTCTTTCTATGACTTTTGGTGATGAAGCGCTTGGTTTGATATTGCAAGACTTGATAATGAGATTGAGACTTCTCTAATCATTATTTACACACCCGCGCATAGGAAAAACGTTTTTGAGAGAAAATAAGTAACTTTACCGTATATGGTCGTAATCGGTTCATAGCATACAATATAAACTTTTTTATATCCGCAAGCCACAAATTAATTACAATGCAACTCAAATTCGGTTTATGTTAAATTTCTATATACTCAAAATATATTGTGGCGAAAATTCAATGAAAATATATATTGAAACAAATGAGTATTCATTAAAAAACTGGACTATTACATTTTCAGTTGAATCCAGCAAAAAAAAAAAAAAAAAAAAAAACTAATAAAGCGGTAAAAATTTTTAATAAATCGTTTTGCTGACAGTAATTTTTTTTTTAATTTTTTATTACTATTTCTTTTTATATAACAAAACGAATATTACGACAATGTTTATAAACATCAGTATCGGCAACATGTTGATTTTGACATCATTCAAATTCATAGTTTTAATTTTAATAATTTTGTATTTATACAAACATTTTAATAAAAAAGAATAACTACTGAAAATTTTAAAATAAATATTTCGGCATTTTAATTCCTACTGAAAACTGTTTGTACAACAAATTGTTAATATAAAAGTTGTATGGATATATTTAACTATGATCTCAGCATAGTTGGATCTAAGACCATTTCTCAAAACTCATGGTATAGGAACCATAATTTTACAGACCATAATTTTCTTATTTGATTTACTAATTTTATTAAATTTGAAAACTATATTTTTTTTAAACCGTTTTTATTGTTGAATATTTAACTAATTGGTGTAGAAAGTTGTATTTTTAAATAAAAATAATGGCATTATGATAAATCTATTATAATATTAATAGGCAAGACGATTTCTTGTGACATCTTCTAAGTTCTCAGTTACCAACCAATTTTGACAAAAAATATATCAACTGAAAGGTATTTATTTACAGATGTTCACTATCTGGGATATTTTTTTTTTTTTTTTTTTTTGAGTAATAATAATTTTAATGTGCTACTAACACATACATAAAACACATATTTAAGCTTCAAATAAAAAACTATACAATGCTGTGTATGTGTTTACCATACCTTTAGGCGGTTAAAAAATTATTTATTAACGAACCCATTCATATATCTTCTGTCTGTTCAACAAAAATTTATAATGAAATTTAATGAATTTTATTTAAATATTCATACATTTTATAGGAGATTTCTTGTGACCGATGTTTTGTTCTACCGTTTTATCCCTATTGTAACCAAACGTATATTATTTGAAAGGTATTTCTTTTTAGCCGTTTTATAGATTTACAGATTTTTTAATTTTTTCCTTTATTTTGAGTAAATTGCATTTAAAGTTGCTACTAACACTTACATAAAATTATACATATGTCATGTGTATTTTATTAAATTTGTTAATGTGTTTGTTAATGAGTTTGTTATCTTCATCCACAATAATAATAAACCATAAAAGTGTTGGTTTGTGAATTGGCTAAGTTGAAAAATAAAGCTGCCTAGAAATTGCACTCGAATTTAGAGCGCTGGAATCTGCTAGTATAGATTAAAAAACTAACCCATAAAAACCAAGTTTTTATTAAACTCCCTTTCTTTGGGTACGACTATTCATATGAACATTAGATGACCTCACATCAATTTTCAAAGCTCTCCCTGTTATAGAGATATTTGATATTGAATAATATTTTGTATCGCAGGGCCATCCCCCCTGATGTCATCACGTCCATTTTCGGTACGACTACTCACATTAGCAATAGATGAACTCAAATCAATTTTGAAAGCTCTCCGTGTTATTTGATACTGAAACATTATCTTGTATGGCAGGTGCCACCCCCGATTGATCCGCCGCGAAAACGGAAAAGGGTTAAGAATCGATCCAAAGTTTTTTCGGCAGACAAACAGATAAACAGAACTACGACCTAAAATAAAGCATTGAAAGAAAAAAATTGAATGACAAAATAAAATTTCTAGAATTTGCACTCGAAATTCGAGCGCAGGGTCCTGCTAGTATATGCAAAAGCGAAAGTATATATGTATGTTTGTTTGTTTGTAGTTTATAGGAGGCCATACCATTGGATTGATCTTTCTGAAATTTTTACAGAGGCTTACTGTGTATCTGGAAGAAACTATAGGCTATAATTTTATGTGATATTTTTGGTGGGCGTGGCACCTCTTATACAAAGTGCCATATCAAAAATTGGCGGGATCGGAGTACTAAGACAGAGACAGCTTTGCAAATTTGTCTAAGACCATCTATTATTAATGTGAATAGTGGGGAAAAATTGGCAGAATCTGATCAGTGAACGTGGCACCCCCCTATACAGTATCTGGAGTACTGTAATAGTGAGAGCCTTGATACTTTCGTGAGCCCGTAAGTTGTTAATTCGATTAGTCGAAACAAAAATTGGTGGGGGCGAAGAAGTAAAGAAGTACAATAAAAACGACAGTCTTGAAACTTTTGACAATTACATTAAATACCAATGTGAGAGGAATCGCAAAATTTAAAAATCGCTAAATCAAAAATTGCCAAAATCGAAAATCGTGAAAAACAAAAATCGCCAAAAGCAAAAACTTCAAAATCAAAAGTCGGCTGAATCAAAACTCGATAATAATAAAAATTGCCAAATAATATTCCAAATTCAAGGCCAATTGTTAAGTGTTGCTGAATTTTATTTGGAACGCCGAAAAATTTGATCATTTTTGCACTGAATGAATAAATAAATAAAAAATGTTTTATTTACGCAGGTCAATAAGTCTCGGAAGTCGTAGCGAGCAAAACAGGGCATAGTAGATTAATATTTATAAAAAGTTTTATTACTAATATTTTTAGATTCTTTGAAACTTTTCAACATATTATTTAAAGTTGTAAAAAAAATTTTTTTTTCAAGAAACTTTCAATACGCATATTAAAAAAAATATTTGGTAAAATATTTCTGTTGTATAAAACTTAACTGAAGTTGTTTTTTTTTTTTTCAAGAAAATCTTCATAGGAAAATTTTATTTAAGATTGCATTAAAAAAAAATAGGATTGTTTTATTATATAAAAAAAATTATTAAGATTTATACCACTTTTAAAAACAAATAAATTGCAATTAAGACTCTACAAAATAAATTATCATTTATGACGTTGCAACATAAATTTACTTTCTTCTCTTAAAAATTTCTAAATAAAAAGAATCAAAATTTAATATTTTATGATTGGTGTTGTTGCGTTCCATTAAGCATTTTAAGTTAAAGACAATAATGAAAAAGAAAAAAATAATAATATTTTTAATGATGTTGACTAATAAACCATTAAAGACCATAAATCGCTTAAACAAACACCATTATGTAGAACAATTAATTTAATAGCTGTCAGACACGTTTCAAATCGCTAATAGACAAAGATAGAAGAAGAGAGATATATTATATACATACATATATGTATGTAAGTATGTAATCGTATAATATCGAAAAAGAAAGTGAAAATTTCTTTTGATAAAGAAGAATAAGCCAAATACAACAAATTTCCTGTAAGCAAGATGTTTCTTTATTTAGTCTATTGTAAACAAATGGAATACCAGACATGCGCCAAAACTTCCACTCAAGTCAACAGGATAAAAACAATAAGAATTCTTAACAAAAAAATAAATAAAAAAAAAAAAAAAATATTAAAAAAAAATTGTTTTGTCTATTCAAGTAATAAAAAAAAATATAAAAATAAAACAAATTGTTTTGTCTATTCAAGTAATAAAAGAAAAAAAAGTTAATAACAAAAAAGGTCATTGTTTTGTGTTTGGTAAGAGGAAATAAAAAATTAAACCCTTTTTTATTATTTTCCTTTTTTTGGGAATATTTTTAATATAAAATTTTATAAAAGGTCCTTTTTTGTGAATGCTAAAGTAACATGAATTGGGCGGTATTTTCCTTATTTTTTGTATGTTATTAAGTTAGCTTGTTGAAATTATGATAGATTTTCATAGCAATGAAAAATTTTCATTTAATTTGCCCAGGCTAAGTTTTTGGGCCATCAGTTAAGTTAAACTTAGTTTAGTTTTTTTTTTAGCAGTTACATAGAACTTTCAAACTATTTGAGTTCAATAAAACAAAGGTTAATAAGGAACCCAAAATTCGGTCCTATAACTTCAAACTAATCGGTTTTACAACAGTTAAACTTATTTCGATTAACTCAAGTTTTAAATTCTTTAGTCAAATAAATAGTTTAAAGTTATAACACCAATTTTGTGAGATATCAATTTAATTAAGTTTAGCTAAACTCTTGATTTTAACGCTTTAGAACGAGTGTCTGCTATGGCAGTTAAACTTAGTTTAGTTAAACTCAAGATTTTTAACACTTTAAACAAAACGTTTGAAAGATTGTGCTAAAAAACAAGTTTAACTAAGTTTAACTGAAATACTTAAAACTCGCCCTAAAGAGTTTCAGTTTAATCAAACTAAGCTTAACTGGCAATCCAAATCAGTCTCTTAGATGTCAATTATATGTACATATTTAGGTTAAATTCACAACATTTTACACCCTAGCTAATAAGTTTGTAAGTTATAAGTTTTCAGATACCAAAGCTCAACTAAACTAAGTTTAACTGTCTTGCCAAGAACTCGCTCTAAGGGTTAAATTTCTATTACTAAGTTTATTTCTTTCATCAATTCTTTTCATACGAGTAGAGTAGCTTAGGCAATGGCGTGTTTAAAAATATATTTTTTTTTCATGAATTTTAAACATAAAGTGGTAAACAAGGATAAATGTTGTCTAGGGAGCTGCACTTAACTAGGATGGTCATAAAAATATCAAATATCACTTACAGCTGAAAGGAAAAAAGAACAGAAATGGCTAACCTTAGTTGTTTAAGAAAATATCTGTTACCTTTGCTAAGTTATTATGATAAGTTATTAAAGTTAATAGAGAAAATCTGTAAGGATTTTATGAAAAATTTCCTTGATAGGATTTTAATTGTTAAATTATTGCACTCTGTGTTCACCCGAATATTATAAAAATATGCCATTATTATCATTGATTTTTTTTAATATAGCAACAAATCTGTATACATAACGGGTGATTTTTTTGAGGTTAGGATTTTCATGCATTAGTATTTGACAGATCACGTGGGATTTCAGACATGGTGTCAAAGAGAAAGATGCTCAGTATGCTTTGACATTTCATCATGAATAGACTTACTAACGAGCAACGCTTGCAAATCATTGAATTTTATTACCAAAATCAGTGTTCGGTTCGAAATGTGTTTCGCGCTTTACGTCCGATTTATGGTCTACATAATCGACCAAGTGAGCAAACAATTAATGCGATTGTGACCAAGTTTCGCACTCAGTTTACTTTATTGGACATTAAACCAACCACACGAATGCGTACAGTGCGTACAGAAGAGAATATTGCGTCTGTTTCTGAGAGTGTTACTGAAGACCGTGAAATGTCGATTCGTCGCCGTTCGCAGCAATTGGGTTTGTGTTATTCGACCACATGGAAGATTTTACGCAAAGATCTTGGTGTAAAACCGTATAAAATACAGCTCGTGCAAGAACTGAAGCCGAACGATCTGCCACAACGTCTAATTTTCAGTGAATGGGCCCTAGAAAAGTTGGCAGAAAATCCGCTTTTTTATCGACAAATTTTGTTCAGCGATGAGGCTCATTTCTGGTTGAATGGCTTCGTAAATAAGCAAAATTGCCGTATTTGGAGTGAAGAGCAACCAGAAGCCGTTCAAGAACTGCCCATGCATCCCGAAAAATGCACTGTTTGGTGTGGTTTGTACGCTGGTGGAATCATTGGACCGTATTTTTTCAAAGATGCTGTTGGACGCAACGTTACGGTGAATGGCGATCGCTATCGTTCGATGCTAACAAACTTTTTGTTGCCAAAAATGGAAGAACTGAACTTGGTTGACATGTGGTTTCAACAAGATGGCGCTACATGCCACACAGCTCGCGATTCTATGGCCATTTTGAGGGAAAACTTCGGAGAACAATTCATCTCAAGAAATGGACCGGTAAGTTGGCCACCAAGATCATGCGATTTGACGCCTTTAGACTATTTTTTGTGGGGCTACGTCAAGTCTAAAGTCTACAGAAATAAGCCAGCAACTATTCCAGCTTTGGAAGACAACATTTCCGAAGAAATTCGGGCTATTCCGGCCGAAATGCTCGAAAAAGTTGCCCAAAATTGGACTTTCCGAATGGACCACCTAAGACGCAGCCGCGGTCAACATTTAAATGAAATTATCTTCAAAAAGTAAATGTCATGGACCAATCTAACGTTTCAAATAAAGAACCGATGAGATTTTGCAAATTTTATGCGTTTTTTTTTAAAAAAAAGTTATCAAGCTCTTAAAAAATCACCCGTTATATAAAAAAAGAACTTTGATTTTTTTTATTCAACTAATATTTTAGTTTCAAAAAAATTTGTTTTTGTTTGTATAAAAATCTCAGTAAATACCTATTTATTTTAATATTTTTGAAAAGAAATTTTTAGCGTTTTCATTTTAAATTAATTTGAAATAAATAAAAAAAAAAATTAATTTCATTTGGAGCATATTGTCCAAATAAATTTTTTGTTTAATTTTCAAAAAAAGAAAAAAAAAATATAAAAAAAAAATATTTTTTCATAATTATTTTCCTTTTAACTAATTAAAGTTATTGTTTTTTATTTTATAACTTTAATTGGCGCAATTTCATTTAAAATTAAATTGTTTAATATTTTATATTTTATTTCGTATATTAGTTTTTTCTATTTTTTTTTTTTTTAAATATATGTATGTTATATTTTTGAATTTCTTAACAAAATCAAATGTCTTTTTTAAACAAATTATTTATTTTTTTTAATTTTTTTAACGAGTTTTTTTTTTTTTTTTTTTTTTTTTTTTTGTATATGCAATCGTCCTTTTTCTATTTTATATTTGTTGTTTGTTTCTTTACATATTTCTAAAGCGGGCTTTCAAGGTCCTCAATTTTTATTTTATTTTAATTATTTTAATTTATAATTTTTTTTAGTGAAATTTAATTCAAATTTATTGAAATTTTTTTGTTTTATCTATTACATATTATTGATGTGTAAACATCTATACGCGCAGGGGGGTACATTTCTATTTCACAATACAATCACAAAAACAGCGTAACACATCGGTGTGAGCTGAAGTGTAAATCGGTGTGACTTTATCTGATTATATTTGCGAAAAAATTATGATATGTTCCTTTCTAAACATTTTCCAATTGTCTTTCAAAAAACATCAATTGTATTTCAGAAAACATCAATTGCATTTCAGAAACCATCAATATAATTTCAGAAAACATCATTTGAATTTCAGAAAACATAAATAGAATTTCAGAAAACATCAATATAATTTCAGAAAACATCATTCGAGTTTCAGAAAACATCAATTGAATTTCAGAAAACATCAATAGAATTTCAGAAAACATCACTTGAATTTCAGAAAACATAAATAGAATTTCAGAAAACATAAATAGAATTTCAGAAAACATCAATATAATTTCAGAAAACATCATTCGAGTTTCAGAAAACATCAATTGAATTTCAGAAAACATCAATAGAATTTCAGAAAACATCAATATAATTTCAGAAAACATCATCCGAGTTTCAGAAAACATCAATTGAATTTCAGAAAGCATCAATAGTATTTCAGAAAACATCAATTGTATTTCAGAAACCATCAATATAATTTCAGAAAACATCATTTGAATTTCAGAAAACATAAATAGAATTTCAGAAAACATCAATATAATTTCAGAAAACATCATTTGAATTTCAGAAAACATAAATAGAATTTCAGAAAACATCATTCGAGTTTCAGAAAACATCAATTGAATTTCAGAAAGCATCAATAGAATTTCAGAAAACATCAATTGTATTTCAGAAACCATCAATATAATTTCAGAAAACATCATTAGAATTTCAGAAAACATAAACAGAATTTCAGAAAACATCAATATAATTTCAGAAAACATCGTTCGAGTTTCAGTAAACATCATTTGAATTTCAGAAAACATAAATAGAATTTCAGAAAACATCAATATAATTTCAGAAAACATCATTCGAGTTTCAGAAAACATCATTTGAATTTCAGAAAACATCAATATAATTTCAGAAAACATCATTCGAGTTTCAGAGAACATCAGTTGTATTTCAGAAAACATCATTTGAATTTCAGAAAACATAAATAGAATTTCAGAAAACATCAATATAATTTCAGAAAACATCATTCGAGTTTCAGTAAACATCATTTGAATTTCAGAAAACATAAATAGAATTTGAGAAAACATCAATATAATTTCAGAAAACATCAATTGAATTTCAGAAAACATCAATAGAATTTCAGAAAACATCAATATAATTTCAGAAAACATCACTCGAGTTTCAGAAAAATCATTTGAATTTCAGAAAACATCAATATAATTTCAGAAAACATCATTTGAATTTCAGAAAACATCAATATAATTTCAGAAAACATCATTCGAGTTTCAGAAAACATCAATAGAATTTCAGAAAACATCAATTGAATTTCAGAAAACATCAATTGTATTTCAGAAAACATCATTTGAATTTCAGAAAACATAAATAGAATTTCAGAAAACATCAATAGAATTTCAGAAAACATCAATTGAATTTCAGAAAACATCAATTGTATTTCAGAAAACATCAATTGAATTTCAGAAAACATAATTCGAGTTTCAGAAAACATCATTTGAATTTCAGAAAACATAAATAGAATTTCAGAAAACATCAATATAATTTCAGAAAACATCATTCGAGTTTCAGAAAACATCAATTGAATTTCAGAAAACATCAATAGAATTTCAGAAAACATCAATTGTATTTCAGAAAACACCAATTGTATTTCAGAAAACATCATTTGAATTTCAGAAAACATAAACAGAATTTCAGAAAACATCAATTGAATTTCAAAAAGCATCATTTGAATTGCTGAAAACATTAATTGAATTTCAGAAAACATCGATTGAATTTCAGAAAACATCAATTGCATTTCAGAAAACATCAATTGAATTTCAGAAAACAGCATAATCGACTTATTTGTAATGCACTGGAAAATATGATGTTGATGTTTTCTTTAATTATTAGATGTTTACACATCTCCCTTGTGATCGGTCTCACATGATTTTTTATTTTTTAATTTTTGATTTTTTAATTCTTTAAAAAAATTTTTTTCTTCTTATTTAATTTTCTAGCTGGTTTCTTTGGCATTTATAATTTTATAAAATTTAGTTTTTTAATATAATTTTTGTGTCCATTAAATTTATATATTTTTTTTTAAATTTCTTTATAAGGATTACCAACTTTACTTTCCCGCTACTTTTGTATGGCGCTTTATTATTTTTTGTTTATTTTATTATTTTACTGAGATATATTTCAATTACATTTTTAATATTTTTTTAATATTATATATATATTTTTTTTATATTTAATTAAAAAAAATATTTGAATGGGTTGACTTTGATTTCCAGTATTTTTTTAAAAAAATCATTTTGTTACTCTTGTAGAATATTTTTTTGCTTTTATCTGTTAACTTTCTATTAATTTTTTTTAACTTTCTTTTTAGTTTCGTTAAAAAAAATATATTTTTTAACTTTTTTAAAGAGTTGCCAACTTATTTTACGGTATATTATTATATTTTATTGTATATATATACATATATTTATGTTTCTGTTATATTTGTATTTAATTTATTGACTTTATATTAGTTTTTGAAACATTTATTGCCAATTTTATTTTCCTACTAGTTTTTTTTTCGTTTTATCATTTTATTTATCTGTTAAATTTAGCTTTTTTATAAAATCCGACAACACTTAATTTATCTGAATATTACAAGCAGCAACAATACATATTGTGTTTTTGTAAACAATAACATATTGAAATATTTGAATTGATTTAAAAAAATTGATCAGTTATGATTTATATAACCTAAAATTTTTTAAAAAATAATATTAAATTCTTGTTTGATGAAATATATAAAATATTAGGCATATTTTATATCTACAAATATATTCTAGATATAATATCACATTCCTAGGTAACTTAGGTGATTTGTAAAAAAATGCGTTGAAATAAGTAAATGTAAATTTTGTGTAATGCTGATGTAAATTTAATTTTAATGTGAAAAAATAATATTCGTGTTACTACGTCCCTTCATAAAGTCAACAAATAGTTGACGAAATGTCGGGGAAAAAAATATGTAATAAAAATATATATTTTATTTACATTACATCTTATAAACTAACAAAAAATCCGGCTGTTTTATGTTGCCAGGGGTTGTAAATGACAAGACATTACAACCCGTTTTCATATAACTGACAATAATTGAGAAATATTGACATTGAAAATGACATAGTGAAAACCAGGTATTAGCTTAGTTTCAAAATTAGAAAAAATAAGTTAATTTAGTTTATTGTGTTGTAATAAACCATAAGCTTAATAATTTTTAATTTATTGTTTTCTATTTCTACAAACATAAAAATAAAATATTATTTTTTTTATAAACTACGAAATATAGTTATTTAGGTGACTTGTAAATGAGATGTACAGCATTTTTTTTTTCCGACAAACTATAAGGAATTTTTAAAGAGATTCTTGATATCCATAAAAGTATGTTTAAGCATATGTAATTTTTTAATTTTTTAAAGACCAACAACATTTTAATATTTGATTTATTAACAAATATATTAATGCCTCTTTTTGATCGTCTAGTGTTACTTCAGCTAATGGAAGTAAAAAAATATATTAAAAAATTATATTAAATCATAGGTAATTTTTCAAATATAAGTTATATATGAAAATTGTATTAATTTATTGGCAAAATTTAACTAATTCTTTTATTTTTTTTTTTTTTTTTTTAATTATTATTAATTTTTATTAATGAAAATCCTAATGTAACAAGATTTAAAATCTTATAAAACAACATTAGTCATAACAAATTAATTTGCAATAAGAGGAATGTATGTAAGTTTAATTTATAATTAAAATTAGAAGAATAATATAAAATAAAATATAATATAAAATATATAAAAAATAAAATAATAATGTAAAAATAAAGTGTAAAAATATCCTGCACAGCAGGTAAAAATTATATAGAAATTAAAATTGAATTAACTAAAGAAATTAAAATGAAGTATTAAAAATCAATTGAGAAAAAGTTTAAATAGTTCTTTCTTAAATGATGTTGTATTTGATATTTTGTGAAGTTGATTATTTAAAGTATGTAACGAGTTCCAAAGACGTATGCCATTTACAAAAAAGTGTCTTTCGGATATTAGTCTATTGTACAATATTGGTACAAGACAGTTATTACGGTTAGATCTTGTAAATAGTAATCGCTCGAAGAGATAAACGGGTTCTTTAGTGAAAATAATTTTATGAACCATAAGTAAAGTTCTAAATTTAAGATAGTCTTCAAATGAAATGCCATAAATTTTATTTAGAAAAGCGGAGATAATATCATATTTGCGTAAACCGTAAACATATCTAAGTACACTTTTAAAGACGCGTGTAAGTTTACCCATGTTTGCACTATCATAACCTGACAACAATTCACAACCATATAAAAGCGTAGGTAAGATAAACGATTTTGCAAGAACAAATCTAATTTTCTGCGGTGTGAAGTACTGAGAAGACCAAAGACTACGGAGAATACTATAAACTTTTCCAGAAGCTTTGTTAATATGATCATTCCACGTTAGGGTATTATTAAAAATCATTCCAAGGCTTTTAGCATTCGCAACTTAGGCGATATCCACTTCATTAATACTAACTTTCGGAAGACAAGTGGTATCATATATCTTTTTAAAAATAACAAGGCACTGAGATTTTTTCGGATTTAAGGTAAGACAATTCAACCTAGCCCATTCAAATACGTGGTTCAGTTCAGTATTCAGGTTCTGTAGACAATTTTCCACATCTCGTACGTTACAAGATGTGTATAACTGAACGTTTTCTATTTACATCATTTATGACCAATAGATTTTGACTTTATGGAAAGAAAAGCTTCCAGAACATCCTCCTGGTTAACGCAGGAAAAACTAAATAAAGAATCCAGATTGCAATCTGGTAGATTTGCATAAGAGTCAGAACGAAGAGGAGTTCAGTAATTTGAAGTAAATTGTCTATTCAATTCATTTAGTTCAAAAGTGGAAAGATTTACCAATTCACTTTCATCTTTATAACCACATATTTTTAGTATACATAGCCTCTGAAAATACACGACTATAATAGCGTTGCTTAGCTAACTTTACTTCCCTAGTAACAGATCTACGTAGTGATTTAAAAATTTCATTTGACTGTGTAGTTTTATATCTTTTCCACTTATCGTAAGCAGAATTTCTTTTAACTATTAAATCAAAAATATTTTGATTAAACCAAGGCTTAGTAGAAGATTTAACAGTTTTCTTTCTAACCGGTACGTATTTGTCGTATAGGTATGTGGTAGCTTCATAAAAAAAGGATATCTGTTGGTTTAAATCAGGATTACTGTAGATACTGGTCCAATTGATTATATTAATTTCATTTAAAAGAGCATCATAGTTAATATTCTTGTAATCTCGGAAAGTAATATGCTGTGGTTTTTCATGTTTAAAATAAGGAAGGTTAAAGGTCATATAAGAAATTAGGAGAAGAAAACTGGTCATGCAAAATAACTTTTCTAATATCTGAGACAGAGAACACGTCAATAAGGGTGCTACTCATTGAAGTGAAGTGAGTGGGGATAGTAGTGTTTACAGCTATAAGCCCAGTCGGTTGGAAAAGTGAAATTAGATCAGAATCAATGAGCAAATTTCCATTTAGGTCTCCAGAAAGAATAATATCACTATAAGATAAACAATTTTCATCTAACATATTAACAACCGGAGAAATATCTAGTGAATCATTAGGCCTATATAAAACACCTATGAGACATTTGCTTACGTTACAAGGAAGTTCAATAAATACAAAATCATATTCTTCATCGATAGATTTGCAAACAAATCGAGAACGTAATTGTTTCTTGACATACATTGCAAAGCCTCCAGCAAGTTTACCAGTATTCCTATCAGCTCGAAATAAATCAGAGCCGTCTATATTTTTTATCTTATTCGGATGGAACCATGTTTCAGATATACAAATTACATCAATTCCTGAGTTTTCAAAAATATATCGCAATTCATCAAATTTACAAAAAAGACTTTGAGCATTTAAGTGACAAATTGTTAAACCTTCCCTTTGTTTACCAATTATACGAATCATAGAATAAGTGTTGTATTTGGAACTCGACCGACTATTAGAAGAAGTCATAATAAAGTATTAAGCAAATATCAACATCAAATAAGAAATACTCAAAAAATTTAAAATAAAAAGGCATAATAAAAAGGAAAGATATAAAAAAAATACAAAAATAAAAGTAGGTTATGGAAATAATTACGACAGTTTTAAATTTTAAAATATTACTGGCGAAACCCTTCTACTACAGAAACTGGAAAGTTGTCACGTGTGTTTTTCGATGTTTAGATATTTTCCACAAAATACACATTCTCCACACAAAACGAGCTATCGGACTTAGAGCGTTTGGCATAAATACGGCCACGGCGAGTGTAAACTGATGAGAGTAGTTTTTTCCGTTTTAACTTAATTGCTTCCTTAAGATTGCGGTTAAATCTGGTTAGAGCTTCATTTATATAAAAATGGTTCATTAGAATCAAAACCAGCATGACAAAGGCGCAGAAGGTCTTCAGAGTTACGACGAAAAACAGCAGCTTGCTTCAAAATATAATTTTTCTCCTGAGCTGATGACAATTTTATGGCAATAGTAGGATCAATAACGTTATCATTTTTACTATTGTTTCGAGAATTTTGAAGACGAGTTATTTTACTTATATTTGGAACAGTTGCATTAATGGTCTCACAAATATTCATAAATGTAGTCTGTAAGTTTTCATTTTCATAGTACGGAATGCCGTGAATTCGTATCTCATTTATTTAAAAACATTAATAGAATATTTCTCGCGATTACTTTGATAATATTTAAGTCTAAAAATGTTCTTACCAACAAACCTTTTAACGATTACAATTTTAATTATATTATTTAATTATATTTATGTATTTTCTATTTTTACATATATAAAAATGAAAAATCTTATTTTCGCTCTTTAGCATTTTAATTATAATATCAAATATTTTTCTTTATATAAATAATTTTAATTCTTTTTACTTCCATAAACTGAAATCACATTAGATTAATTTCCAAACTCAATATTTCAAATATATTAAATGATAGACAATATTTTTAGAATTCTTAGGTAAATATTATTATAAATTAAACTTTATTCAATATCTAAAATATTAATAGGCTAGGCAATTTTTTGTTACCGATGTTTTGTTCTACCATTTTATCCCGATTTTGACCAAACGCATATTATTTGAAAAGTATTTCTTTTTAGCTGTTCAGCAGATTTACAGATTTTTAACTTTTTTCCTTTATTTTGAGTAAATTGCATTTAAAATTGCTACTAACACATACATAAAATTATACATATGCTATGTGTGTGTTTATTAAATATGTTAATGTGGTTGTTAATGAGTTTGTCATCTTCATTCACAATAATAATAAACCAAAAAAGTGTTGGTTTGTGAATTGGCTAAGTTGAAAAATAAAGCTGCCTAGAAATTGCACTCGAATTTCGAGTGCTGGAATCTGCTAGTATATTTTAATTATGTCATTTAGATATTTTACCATAGTTGTATATTTAAGTGTCTCAAGTTGGATATATGTATATAAAGGAAATTAAATATAAACAGATTTTTTTGGGTTCATAAAATGATAATTTATCTCTTAGTTATGTTATTTTAATTTGAATACAATTCCAATGTTACTAAGGTAATGTTTAACATATTTTTCTTTATAAAGTACACTAATGAATTGTAATATATTTTCGCTTTTAGTTTTCAATTACCAAAATTTTTCAATTAATTTTGTCAATTTTCCAAATATTTAAAACTCTTTCTTTTTTCAATCATTTAGCATTCTTTCTTTTGTAATTTTAAAAGACCGTCACTTAATTTTTAATATAATCATTAAAAATTCCATAGCTGATTAGGTATTTAAAAAAAAAAAACTATTTTTAATTATATATCCAAGTGCCTTGGTTTGGACACATCTCTATAAAAGAGTAAACCTAAAAATATACCCTTCAAATTTTCTAATACTTTGTGAAAAGCATTAAGGGAGACAACGTTAAATACAAATCAGCAGATGTTTTCACATGTCTCTTTATAGAAGAGAAAAACAAAGGAAAAACTCAACTATTAATTACATTAAAATGTTGTCCTTCCTTTACCATCACAACGTACTTAAGTAAATATTAGCAAGTCATATTCTTAATAGAATATAAAAGGCGAACACATAATATTTATTGGATTTTTAACAACAACAATAATGATATGCAAAATTGTTAATGGGACTACGCCTTTTTTATCTTTCTTTCAAAATTCAAATTTCAAAAAAAATGACTAATCTACAGAAATTATAGTGAATGACCTTTTGATATGATCTATGCTCTTCATTAACATCATATCAAACTCATCATAATAAATTTATGTAAATATCAAAAATAAAACAAAAATTCAACTTAATTGATGTCAATATCTGTATTGAACAACAAATTTTTACGCATGTTAACGACCTTTTTTTTATTTTTTTGCTTTGACGACAATTTTTTATCAGACGCAAAAACTAACACTCATCAGTTATAACATAAAATGCCATATAGTCTCCATGAAAATTGTACGTGAAGTGTAATAGCGTATGCTGGATTCTTGACTAATAAATGACATTTAATGTACACATACATACTTGTGTCTATACATTTAGGTATTTGTCATTTAAACTAACCATACAAACTATAGATCACAATTACACCATTAATGAAAAATGTATGTAGTTACAGTTGCTTCTGTTGCGGCTGCTTCTGCTTGCTTGAATGAATGGAATGGATCAATTCGTAAGTTTATGGCGAAAAAGGGGAAGGGCATTTTGTAGTTTCTATAACAATATATTGCTACTGTTTGTACCCTCTAAGTATTGTGGGGCTTTTCGGAAAAACAAAAAACAAATGAATGACATTTAGAATTGGAAAACCTATGTATTTCATATTCAATTGAATTGTTTGTTATTTGAGTGTTCTGTTGTTGTTATTGTTTATTTACGAGAAGAAGCCTAGTCATGTGCTATGGATGACGATGATTGTTAACAGGCTAGGCAACAGTACAAATTTAAGTTCAATTGTCATAGGTTAGTTTTATATTGATCATATCATAAATTTCGAATGAGCAATTGATATCTGTAAACAATTTCGAGTAATTGTGTGATGAATGTTAAACTTGATTTATGGTTTAAGTTGGCTGAAATGTTAAATGTAACCAATTAATTGTTTACCTATAGCTGACATGTACCTCTTGAAGAAATGGTACTTTTGGAGGAAAGGGCACTTACTAAGAATAGGTACTTATTCAGAAAATTTACTTTTTTAAGAAAAAGGTACTTTTATAGAAAATAACACTTTTAAGAGATTGTCTTGTACTTTTTTAAGAATATGTACTGTTTTAAGAAAAGGTACTTTTTTAAGAAAAGACACTTTTTTAAGAAAAGTTACGTTTTTTAATAAAAACGTACTTTTAAGAAAAGGTTATTTTTTTTAAGAAACTGTAGTTTTTAGAAAAGGGCACTTTTTAGGAAAATGTAACTTTTTTTAAAATGTGCTTTTCAAGAAAATGTACTTTTTTAGAAATTGGTAGTTTGTTAAGAAAATGTACTTTTTAAGAAAACCGTTTTTAGAGAAAAACTTTTAACAAAGCGTACTTTTAAAAACTGGTACTTATTTAAGAAAAGAAAATGTATTTTTTTTTTTACGAAATTGCACTATTAAGAAAATTTACATTTTAAGTAAATAATCTTTGAAGAAAGGGCACTTATTTATTTATTTTTTTTTTGAGAGTATCAAAGAATTATTTAAGAAAAAGTACCATTTTTAAGAAACCTCACTTTTTAAGAAAATGTACTTTAAAAAAAGGGTTTTTTTAAAAGAAGATGCCCTTTTAAGAAAAGATAAATTTTATAAAACTCTTTTCAAAATAGGTACTTATTTAATAATAAAAGGTACTGTTTAGGAAAATATACTTTGTATACTTTTTTAAGGAAAGATACTTTTTTTTAAGAAAAGGTACTTTTTAAAGGAAAGGTACTTTTTAAGAAACGGTACTTTTTTAAGAAAATTCACTTTTCAAAAGGTACTTTTTACGAAAGCATACTTACAGTTTTTTTAAAAAGGTACTTTTTAAGAAATGGCCCTTTAGAAAAAAAATTTTTTTAAGAAAAGGACTTTTTTAAGATGTACTTTTTTAAGAAAAATTAATTTTTTCAGAAAAGGAATTTTTTAATAAATGATATATTTTTAAGAATGTGTATGTGTGTATAGCAATTTGTGTGCGATATAAGTTATATTAATAATATGAATTTAAATATTAATCGTACGGAATTCCAGAGCCAGTGGTGAGCGGTAACTATATATGTACGTATATATAAAAGTAGTATGTTGTCATATTGAAAATAATAAAAAATAAAAAATATATATAATTAGATACATATATTTATATTGAAAAGAAAAACAAACAAAAGATTACATAAAACAAAACAACTTTATAAATTAATAACAAATTATCAATATTAGATAAGTTTTGACAGTTGAAAAAGTTTTTTTTTTGTATCGAAGTTAAAAGAATAACTGATAATTTCTTTACATAAACTTTATTGTTGACACAATGTAAACAATCGAATAATTATTTAATAAAATTTTTATCGTAAATTTTCTCACCAAATATTATTCTCTTGAAGTGAAGAAAGTGTTTAAACAAATTCTTGACAAAATTCCAGTAATGTAAAAACAAAAGAAAAGTGTAAAAAAAAATTAAAACAAATAAAAGCTTACATCAAAATAATTACACATTGATAACTATTCAACTATATTTACCAAAATTTACCTATTGTTGACATATTGTAAAGAATGAAATAATGACAAAATTAAATTTAGATTGTAAAAATACTCACATAATATTGTTTTTTTGAAGTGAAAATATTTAAACCAATTGTTGACGTAATGTCGATAATGTAAAAATTTTAGAAAAAGGTTAAAAATAAAATTAAACCAAACAAAAATTTATACAATATTATCCATTTTAAATGTTCATACCAATTCATCAATATTAATTAATTGTTAACACAATGTAAACATTGATATCATTTATATATTAAATAGAAAAACTACTCAAAAAGTATTTTTTGGATTAAAGCAAAAACATTTTTTTTTATAAATATTTCCATATTATTTACATATTGTTTAAAAAATTATATTGTCTTGAAAATTCAATATTTGACATAACATAATTTAACCAGACAAAAGTTGATAAAAAAAGTAATTAATTTAATAAATTAAGCTATTGTTGATGTCATTAAAAAAAATATAGAATTAAATTAAAGATAAAATATTTAAAATTGTAAAAAATAAAATGAATTAAAAAGTTCAACAATTCTTTACTCATTTTTACATTATATCACCATTACATGTGAGTACGTGTAAATTTGGTTAATCTTTGAACGGTTACATAATGCTGACAGAATGTATGTAATGAATATGTACCTATTGATGACATGAAAATAAACAATGAAGTTATGTGTACAATTATTTAGTTGTTGAACAAGTATCTATTGTTGACATAATATATGTAATTAATTTTTACAATATGTACCTACTGTTGACATGATAATAAATAACGAAATTATTTGAAAACAAATTTTGAATAAAAAGACTTTTCAAACATTTATATTCTATGAAATTAAAATTGTTTACCAGACTTGGTAAGCAAAATGTCAACAATATTTGTTAAACAAATGTCAAAAAAGACAAATTGAATTGTAAAAAATTTCATAAATAGATTTTATATATTATAGGACCATTAATAAATTACCCCTGACATAATGTAAACTATGAATATTTAAAAAAATATTTCCACAAAGTTATTTTCTATTAATATTACATTTTTCTATATAACGTCAAATATCTAAAAATAAAATTTTATTTTACAAAAAAAAAAAAAAACTTTATTTTATATAATATATTGTCGACACTATGTAAACTATTAAATATATAAAAATTCTATAAATAATTTATTTATTTAAAATAAATTTACAATTATTTAAGAATTTTTTTTATATAACCGAATAATTTACCTATTGTTGACTCCATGCCAACTATTAAATAAATAAATTTTTTATAAAAAAAAAAATGTTTTTCCTTTCTTAAATAAATTTACAATTATTTATGAATTTTTTTGCATCACCATATAATTAACCAATTGTTGACACTCTGTCAATTATTAGATAAATATAATTTTGATATAAAAAATTTTTCTGTTAAATTAATTTACAATTTTTTTGTGAATTTTTCTACATAACCGAACAATTTACATATTGTTGACACTATGCCAACTATTAAATAAATATTTTTTTAAAATTAATTTACAATTATTTGTGAATATTTTACATTACCAAATAATTTACCTATTGTTGACATTATTTCAACCATTAAATAAATTAAATTTCTATAAAAACATGTTTATTTTTTTTTAAAAATTTACAACTATTTGTGAATTTTTTACATAACTGAATAATTTACCTATTGTCGACGCTCTGTAAACTATTAAATATATAAAATTTCTAAAAAAAAAATTATAAAATAAAAATTTTACAATAATTTATGAATTTTTGCATTACCGAATAACTTACAAAATAAATTAAATTTCTATAAAAATATGCTTCGTTTTTAATAAATTTATAATTATTTGTGAATTTTTTTCATTACTGAATAATTTAACTATTGTCAACACCATGTAAACTATTAAATATATAAAATTTCAAAAAAAAAAATTATTAAAAAAAATTACTGAATAATATATTTATTGCCGACACTATGTAAACTATTAAATATATAAAATTTCAAAAAAAAAAAAATTTTTTTTTTTTAAATTACAACAATTAATGAATTTTTGCATTAACGAATAATTTACATTTTGTTGGCTATTTGTCAACTATTAAATAAATAAAATATAAATAAAAAAATTATAAAAACACAGACTTTGAGCTTAAATAATTATTTATATTAAAATTACTACAAAAAGGTCGAATAACACACATATTGAATATATAAAATATCTATAAAAAAAAACGATTTATTTTTTTAAATTAATTTACAATTATTTATGATTTTTACACAACCGAATAATTTACTATTAGATAAATAAAATTTTTATCTAAAATATGTGCTTTAAAAATTAATTTACAATTATTTATGAATTTTGTTACATAACTAAATAATTTACCTATTGTTGTCACTGTTTTAACTATTAAATAAATACAATTTCTAAAAAAAATTATTTTTCTTTTTACATATTGTTGACACTATAACTAATTAATAATTAGTTTTTAGAAATATAGTTTCACTGAAACAAAATATCAGCAATTGTTGATATGTAAACAATTTACCTATTGTTTACACTATGTAATTAATTAAAATCACCACGAATTTTCCAATTTTTTAGATAATGTCAACAATGTAAAAAATAAAATAAAAATTCCTAGAATCATATCAACAAAATATCAGCAATTGTTGATATGTAAACAATTTACCTATTGTTCATACTATGTATTTAATTAAAATCACCACGAAATTACCAATTTTTTAGATAATGTCAACAATGTAAAAAATAAAATATAAATTCCTAGAATAATATCAACAAAATATCAGCAATTGTTGATATGTAAACAATTTACCTATTGTTTACACTATGTAATTAATTAAAATCACCACGAATTTACCAATTTTTTAGATAATGTCAACAATGTAGAAAATAAAATAAAAATTCCTAGAATCATATCAACAAAATATCAGCAATTGTTGATATGTAAACAATTTACCTATTGTTTAAACTATGTAATTAATTCAAAACACCACGAATTTACCAAATTTTTAGATAATGTCAACAATGTAAAAAAATAAAATAAAAATTCTTAGATTCATATTTATAAAAACATTTCACATCAAAAACAAATAATATTTTCCAATTATGCGTTACTGGGTTGCTTTCATAAGCGAACGAACAAACCCCAAAAAGAAAAGTTCATAAAAAGATCAATTACGATATGGTAGAATTAGTAATTAACATGAAATATAAAAGAAAATATTTTTATGCATATTAAAAGACCAAATCGTAATGCCTATTAAAACAAAGATCTATGAAATGAATAAGAAGAATGCATAGACGATGCTAGCCATAGAAGAAGCTAGCGGTGGTGGTGGTAAGTATGGCGGTGCATTATACTCGTAAACGTAAAATAAAAAAAAAAAAAAAAATCAAATCTGTCAGAATCTGTAACACTACATCATTTACACATGAATAGAGATACTTTCGCCTGATTAAAATATTGTAGTGGCTGATGATGTTGTAGTTTTTATTTAAGCATATCTTTTACAATTTTCTTCTTGTTTTGGTTGTTGTTGTTATTGTGTATTACTGCATACACTTTTCTCGCCTATAAAAATTACTGTTTGAAAAAAAAATTCAACGAAATAAATATGGGGGGTTTCATGTCAAGTGCACCAACTTTTGAAACCGATGTCTTCCGATCGGGATGAAATTTGCACCAAGGTTAGTCCTATTGGATAGTAGTTTAGACACAACTTTTCAATAAGATCGGTCCAGATCTCTCAGAGGTAGAGGGGATCAAAATTTGACATTTTGGCCAAACAGGTGGTTTTTCTCATCCATGTAACTTATTACCTATTGTTCCTAGAAAATTTTCTCCCAAACAGTTTAGATAGCTATTTCTTCAATATTTCGGAAAAAAATACTTAAAAAAAAAAAATTTTTAGACTTTTTTTTTGCCTTTTTTTCAAAAAGGGCATTTTTTTTTTTTTTCATAAGAAAGCTTAGGATTTTTCCTTTAAGAGCTTTTTGGTCGCTTAGTGGGATGGGAGTGGGATATCTATCAAAATAAATGTTTTGTAACTCAAGACAACGGTTTTTCAATTTTTCACAAATGCACTATTTTGAATTTTTCCCGATTTGTGTCTAAAACCTTACAAATAAAACTTATACTGAGAAACTAGACAAACTAAACTTTCCGAAGGTATGTAACATACCTTCATAACATAACAGAAGAGAATGGTTATCTGTAACCTGAAAGAGTTATTTGCAACATTTCAATCTGAACACGAGGATGTTAGAATTGGCTTCACGAAATTAACCCAAATGAGGCCAAAAAATTGCGTTTTGGCAGAAAGCAGCGGAACTCACACAGTATGCGTTTGCATTTACCATGAAAATGTTAAACTGATGTTGAAGGAAATCAACTTAAAGTATTTAACAGATGATTCGGCAGAAGATTTACACGATTACCGCGATTGCCTTAAATTGACTATGTGTCCTAATGCAACAACTTCTTGCACTTAGGTGAATATACCAATTGCCCGAAAACCACATTCATCAAAGAAAATTTAATCAACTCTTTAGATGAAGAATATATAGAGGAGGTCAAATTTGATTCTTGGATTCAGACTGACAGATACACATTGAAAACAATCATTTTAAATGTGGATGATTTTGTGGAAGAAATGTGTACAGGATTGCTAAACTTGAGAAACCATGACTTTCAAGGATTTGAACATAAATTTGAAGTCTGGTGAATTCGTTATTTCATATGATTTCGCAGAAAACTATAAATATGTTCTTCAGGATGCCATACAAGCATTCCACTTCAATAACGACCAAGCAACTATATTCACAGTAGTTATTTACTACATGAAAGATGAAAAACTGGAACACAAAAGTATGGCAATCATATCCGACGATTTAAAACATGATACCGTTGCAGTTTATGAGTACCGGAAGATAATACTAAAATATCTAAAATCTAAATTTACAGTAAAGAAGGTATACTACGTTTCGGACGGAGCTCGTCAACATTTTAAAAACAAAAGTAGCTTGGCAAATCTTATGGCCCATGAAAAAGATTCTGGAATGCCAGCTGAGTGGCATTTTCATCCTACTGCTCATGGTAAAGGAGCATGTGATGGTATTGCAGCAAACTTTAAAAGAAATGCAGCGAAGTATAGCCTCCAGTGCTCTCATCAAGGTCGCATCTTAGATGCGACTGCTTTATTCCGTTGGGCAAAGAGTTATTGTAAAGAAACTAAAATAGTTTTTAGTAGCAAAGAGGATCATCAGGAAACATTGAAAACACTGAAGAGCAGATTCGATGCTGCGGTAACAATCGATGGCACCGCTCAATACCATGCTTTTATACCGCTTGTCGATGGAAGACCCAAGTTGAAAAAGTTTTCTGCCTCTATTCAATGTGATTTCTTTCCAAAGACAACAAATAAACCAGCAGCGAAATCAACAGCTGAACCTAGTAACGCCAAGAAAGGATTGACAAAAAAACGCAGTAAATAAAGGCGACAAAAAAGCTGGATGAAAGACTGGGTATTTAAAAATTTACAAGACTTAAATACTTCATCAGCTACAATAAATTAAGTATAAAAATAGTTATGATATAAATGGATCTAATGCAATTAAGATTAAATTTTAATAAATTATTTATCTTTTTATTTTTAATATTATTATTTTACATTAATTTAATTATTATTAAAAATAATTAAAAAATAATAATTTTTCAACATTTCTATAGAAAAAAAGCGATTTTTTCCTGAGGTTAACATATTCTGAGTATTACAGTATCGAGGGTATAAAGTTTTAGTTAGGTATGGTATATACCTTCGGAAAGTTTAGTTTGTCTAGTTTCTCAGTATAAGTTTTATTTGTAAGGTTTTAGACACAAATCGGGAAAAATTCAAAATAGTGCATTTGTGAAAAATTGAAAAACCGTTGTCTTGAGTTACAAAACATTTATTTTGATAGATATCCCACTCCCATCCCACTAAGCGACCAAAAAGCTCTTAAAGGAAAAGCTTTCTTATGACAAAAAAAAATGCCCTTTTTGAAAAAAAAAGGCAAAAAATGCTTTAATTTAGCAAAAAAAAAAAAAAAAAAAAGTCTACAATTTTTTTTTTTTTAAGTATTTTTTTCCGAAATATTGAAGAAATAGCTATCTAAACTCTTTGGGAGAAAATTTTCTAGGAACAATAGGTAATAAGTTACATGGATGAGAAAAACCACCTGTTTGGCCAAAATGTCAAATTTTGATCCCCTCTAACTCTGAGAGATCTGGACCGATCTTGTTGAAAAAGTGTGTCTAAACTACTATAAAATAGGACTAACCTTGGTGCAAATTTCATCCCGATCGGAAGACATCGGTTTCAAAAGTTGGTGCACTTGACATGAAATCCCCCATATATAAAGGCCATCATAAGACTGACTAAATTATACTTTTTATTTTTCATTTACTGCTGCTGGCTGTTATTGCTACTGCTGCATACAATAAATAATTTAGTTTGATTGTTGTTGGTTTTTTTTGCATACATCTAAATAATATTAAAATTTTAAAGTATGTGAGTTGTTTTTGTTTTGTTTTTATTATGACTAATGCAGAATAATAGACAGTTTGTTAAAATTTTGCTAGTAGACTTTAATTTGTTGTTTGATTTTTAGCTAAGTAAACATTGAGTCATTTTCAGTGCTTTAAGTCCATCCGCAGCGAATATTTTAAGCACACAATAATTAAGCGAATTGCTGATATAACAGTGGGTGACAATACATTGGAAACTTTTACAACATTCTAATTTGCCAATTTTGTTTTTAAATAAAATTATGTATTTTTTGCGAAATCACTCTATGGTGTGTTCTCTATCGAAAGAAAACAAATTGGTTAAATAAAGATAATAAAAAAAAAAATAAACGAGAAAAAATAAGTTCAGAATATAATATTTTTTAGAATTATTAAAATATTATCAACAACTTTTATCGAAATCCTTCCACAAATATATATTATTTCGATATTTTGTTTTAAAAAATTTAAATATCCTTAAATTTGACTTTTGACCTTAAAGGGGGACAATTTATAGTGTTTCAATTTAACCTTAATTTACAAGATTGAGAACCTATATCAAATAGTATAATATTTTGACAAAAGATATTTGAAATATGAAAACACCAATAAGATGTAGCCTAAAAGTTGAAAAGGTATGAAAAATCATATTTTTCTTCAAATCCGCTGAAATAAAAACGCTGCCCTCGCCAAATTAAGACCAGGATACCTACAATGTTTGGCATTTTTAATCATATATATTTTGTTAATAAGACCTTAAAGTCCAATCGTTGATGTCGGTAAATTTCTTGAACAAAATTTTTGAAAAAGTAAAATTGGAGATTTTGAAATAGTGCTAAAAATAACGTACCGTTTTGACATTAATTCAGAAAGGCATAACATTAGACGATATGCAAAATACTTTTTATAAAATCCTCATGGGATCAGAAGAATGCAAAAATCTTGTTGTTGTAAATTATTTCAATATCTTTAAAAATTTGAGCTCGATTTTCTTAATCAAGTGGTCTGCGGCGCATTTATTGTTTGGGGAACCTGATATAACTTGGCTGTTTTTCAACCGATAATAGATTTTGTTGTTTTTATTGGAAAGATAATTTACTCTAGATTATGGCTAATTAATTAATTTAATAAAAACACAATTGTTAATATCTAAATTTTTGTGAGAAACGATTTTTTTTTTTTTGATAATTTTTACATATAAATTCATATTTGAACTTTGATCTCAATGCGCGTCCAGAAAGCATTGTCCGATTTGGCTCAAATTTTGCGCATTAAAGTTTTAGATCCAGTGTCACAATAATCCGACCCGCACGTTTTGAAATTCCAAAAAAAAAAAAAAAAAATGGCTGTCACCCTAATATACATCCCTGGTTCGTCCCATCCTGGAATATGGTTCTATAATATGGAATCCGTGTTACATTATTCATACAAATTTCGTCGGATCTGTCCAGACACAATTTCTTTTATTCTGTCTACGTGGACTTCGTTGGAACTACCGTGCCTTACCATCTTATGAATCCAGACCTGCTCTAATCAAGTTACCGACACTGAAAAGTCGTAGAACTCAGTTTATACCATGGCGACATTGAATCCAATTACTTGTTAAGTAGAATTCAAATTAATATACCATTGAGACCTACAAGTAACTTTAAGCTCTTAAATAATAATTATTTTCGATTTAACTATGCTAATACTGATCCATTTCGCCGGTTGTGTGAGCAATTTAATGGAATTTACCACATCATAGATTTGTCCGAAAATAAAGAATCTTTGAAACGTAAAACTATTCTGTAGCTTAATAATTAAATCGTCATTATTTTATTTGTTATATGTATTTTATGCACTAAATATATTAGTCTGTAAGGACATTTGTAATTCCATAGACTTTAAATAAAATAAAATTAAATAAAATAAAAAAAAATTATAGTTTCTGACGTTTTCTTTCAACTGTTTTTTAAACAATTGTATTTTTCAATGTTGAAATCTTATAATTATCTATAATATTAATAGGCTGGGTGATTTCTTGTGACCGATGTTTTGTTATACCGTTTTATGACGATTTTGACCAAATGAATATTATTTCAAAGGTATTTCTTTTTAGCTGTTTTGCAGATTTAAAGATTTTTAATTTTTTTCCTTTATTTTGAGTAAATTGCATTTAAAGTTGCTACTAACAGATTAATAAAATTATACAATGCTATGTGTGTGTTTATTAAATTTGTTAATGTGTTTGTAATAAAAATGAGTTTGTTTTTTGTGTTGATTTGTGAATTGGCAATAATTGATTAGCATACCTTTAGGGTCTTTATTTGATAACAAAATAAAATTTCCTAGAATTTGCACTCGAATTTCGAGGCCTAGTTATAAAATAATGACAAGAATAAAGTTTTGTGAAGCGTTAAAAACCAGAATAATAGACAATTTTACTGCTTGTCTTAAGCACAAGGAAATTTGTGAGAAATATTCTATGAATAAATCCATAATTTAAAGAATTATCAAGAAATATCGTGAAAGAAGTACGATGACGACTCAACATTTAGGCGGCAGGCCCCGTAAAACGTGTCAATTATAGAATAATTTAATAGCAAGAAAGTTTAAAAAATGTCCAAACATGCTACCTAAAGAGATCATTAACAATCTGAAACTAAAAATATGTGCTCGACTTGAGAAACATAATCTGGCTCTCATAAATTATACCAAAGGACACATGAACGGATCAAGATGGAATTAGAATACTGTTCTCTTTTCAGATGAGTCCAAGTTTAGTTTATGTAATTTCGTTTGTACGACGACCGAAAGGAAAAACACTACATCCAAAATGGACAAATAAAATGCAAAGTTTGACGGTGCACTGTGGTCCCAAATGAATTTTTTTTTGGCAGAAATTCAAAAAAAAAATAATAAATTTTGAAAAGTATGTGTGTTTTATTAACGGCAACATTCCAACTAATCAGAAAAACATAACTAAAAAAATTATGTGGCAACACTGCCAGCCTGCCATACTATCAAAGCTGAAATTTTAAACACGTCGAAATAAATCGGTTACGCTGGAGTGTTACAATTAGTTTAACAGCAAAGTATTAAAAAAAGTTATAAGGATGATATATAATGGAAAGTAAGTAGTTTTAAAGAAATATTTCCAATTTTTTGTATATTGCGCTTTTGTCGTTATTTTTGGGTGTTCTAATTACATAACCTGTATGTTTTGTACACAAAAACTTGTGTCTGGGCATGAAGTTACATTGACTTGCAAACATAAAAGTGTTCATCAAAGTGTTTATTATACGTGCAAATTTATATCTCACCAGCATTTTTCAGCAAACTCTTACAATTTTCATTTCATTTAGCATAATTTTTGTTTAGGACCGATGTAATAATAAATTTGGTGCTTCAAAGAATTAATAAAAATCTAATGCCATTTTCTTTGCTGACAAAAAATGTCGCATTTTATTTGCACTTTTTTCGAAAAGTGTGTTTTTTAAATATTCTGAGTTAAGAGCAACCTTATCTTATACAACCATCGAAAGGTATCAAAAAATGCAAAAAAAAAAAAAAAATTGATTATCCTCTTTGAAGTCATAGGGTGAAAATATTCAAAAAAGGGGAACAATGGGGAAATATTCTCATACAATGACCTGAAAGAAGTCAATGGCTGTAATTTTTTACGATTTACAATCTCTCGACTTTGAGACCTTTCGAATGATGTATAAAATTAAGTTGTTCTTATTTTTGAATCAGAAAAGAAAACGGCATAAATGTTAACAAAATAAAAGGAATAAAACATTTAGGGCCGTATGCAAAAAAATTAAAGTGTACTTCAAGTAGACTTTATCAACAAATTTTGTATCACAAAGTACACTTAACTTGAAGTAGATGTTGTAGTTCGATTAACCCTTCCAGACCTAGCTGTATGGATTGTGAGATCTGGTTTAAGGTAATAACTTGTGTATGGATGACGACGAGAGTGGATCTAATAATGAATACTTTGAAAATTCTATCGAACTTGATGTGGAAAAGAGTTTCCACACAAAGTTTAAAAAGACAGGTGTTCCTATTTTATCGCCACTATGTACAAATATTTTTAATTATTACTTTAAAGTTCTTCATAATATAATCTGAAATACATTTTAAGATCCCTGACAAATATTTTTATTCTTTAGTTTATGGGCGGATTAAATTTATTGTAAGTATTTAGTGCGAGTGGGGTGTGGGCGTGGTCCGATAAGAATTTTTGTTGTTTCTATAAATATGCAAAAATTAAAGCTCTAACAATATTTTTAGAATTTATTGCGGTGGCAATATTGTGGTATGGGGCTGCTTTTTGGGACAAGGAATGTTTGCAATTAAAAGATTCTCTAACTGGAATTGGATACAGGCAAATTCTAAATGAAATTCTACGTGGAGGAAAATATGCCCATGGTCTGGATGAAATGCATCGTTACAGGTGATAGAATATCGTGCTAAAGGTGAAGCAAGTCCAAAAAGATTACGCCAAAGTCGTTAAAAAATCAAGGTCATGTCGATAGTTATGAATTATGAAATCCTTCTGCCAGTACAAAATGTTGGTGGATGATCATCGGATGAAGGTGAGTCAGCTAGCTGATATTATAGGCATTTCAAAAAGTAATATATAATGGCCGAAAATTTGGAGATGAGAAAGCTGTCGGCAAGTTGGGTGTTTGCTCACAATAGAACAAAAACAGCGTCGTGAAGATGTTTCAGTAGACTGCTTGGCGATGTTTCATCGCAATAGAGCTGAGTTTTTCGGTCGATTCGTAACCATGGATGAGTCATGGGTCTAGCACAAAAGAACACCTGAGACACCTGACACAAAAGAACAGTCAAAATAGTGGACTGAAATGGCAGAATTGTGTCCAAAGAAGACAAAGGTTATGGCGTCTGTTTTTTGGATACGCTTGGAATAATTTTTATTGTGTATCTTCAAAAAGGAAAATAAATCAATGGCAAGAATAATGCTAACTTAGTAGTGAAATTATGGGGGGAAAAGGCCACATTCTGCGAAAAAGAAAGTGTTGTTTCATCAACACAATGCACCAATTCATATTGCGATGACCAAAATCCATGGATTAGAGATCAATTTGCTTTATCACGCACTTTATTCCTTAGATTTAACTACCTCGGATTGTTTTCTATTTCAAAACTTTAAAAAATAACTCGATGGTAAAAGATATGCCAACAATAAAGAGATGGAGTCTGCAGACCTAGAAAGTTCTTACTATGAACAGGGTATCGAAGCTATTGAATATCGCTGTGAATATTGTTTCGAACTAAAAGGAGATTATGTTGAGAAATAAAGAATTTTTTTTCCAAATTTGTTGTGATTTCTTTGTCAAGTCGGTTTGTTCTGGGAACGCACAGTGTCGCGAGTGCGGCCAAAAATGCCAAAATCGAAGATTGGAATTGTTAAAGTATTTCTAAGAAATTCAATAGATAATATTTCTATTAATAAAAATCAAAATGAATTACTTCAATATCTTAAACTATTTAAGCACAGCATGGATCCAAAGTTTGATTTTCTGTTGCTTGTTATGTTGAACTTAATAAATTGCTTTAAAATCGCTTGTACTTAGGACGCTCTGTACTGTTCAGTTGTGGTTCTACCATTATGATTTATATGTCAAATTAAAATATAGTTTTTATATTTGATGGTAACCCTATTTTATTTCTTTTTGTTTATATTAATTACATATGATTAATGACATTACTTTAAAGTAGACAATAAACAAAAATAGTTTCAATTAAAAACTAAATATTCAAAAGCGATTTAAAAAAAAAAACATTCAATAACATATCTGCAATTTTTTTATATATTCTTCCGGATAGTATGTATAACAAAATACCAAAATATAAATTGCCTATATTTGCCTATTTGTTTTATTATGCTAATTTAACTTTAGTGGCAGCAGTTGTTGTAAAAGCGAATTTGGATGTCAAGTGAATTTAAAACATTTGATAAAAAAAAAACTAATTTAATTGTTGAATTTATTAGAAAAGCAGTTCTTTTTGGCCTAAATGAAGCGAAGCTAAGGAAAAAAGTCAGTTTTTTGAATGTGCAATTCAAAAAAAAAGAAGTAAGAAAATTATAGTCGGTCGAGACCGACTATACGATACCCTATACCATGCGTTTAGAAACCCTTTCTCTTATACCCAACTAACTGGACATAGAAAATAACCAAAAACCAAATTTGAGAGGGATTTTTATTAATTTTTTTGGCTGCAGATATGAAAAAGTTCATATCGGATGCTGTATCTATATGGGGACTAGGCCCAAAAATGGACCGATCCTGATCATGTTTGGTAAAGTCTCTTGTGTTTTGCAAAAATATTTACAAACAAAATTTGAGAAGAATCAGTGCAATATTTTTGTTTTTTAACAGATTTAAGTGAAGATCGGGAAGCAGCTCTATATGGGGTCAAAGGGATCATTTTTGGACTACTCATTAATGGATGTAATGAACGCATACAAACCCAATTTGAGTAAGATCTATATGACAATTTGGATCTTATGGCAATTTATGTCGATTTCATATGGGTAATTTGTATGGGGGCTAGGTCTGAACATGGACCGATTCGCACCAATTTCAATAGCGTTCACCCCATGGCCGATAAAAACTTATATACCAAATTTCATCAAAATATATTCATATTTGCGACCTGCAGTTTGATTACAAGGTTTACATGGACACACAGACGGACGGACGGACGGACGGACGGACGGACATTGTTAAATCAACTCAGGAAGTGATTCTGATTCGATCGGTATAATTAAAGATGGGTCTACGTCAAATATTTTTGGTTGTTACAAACAGCAGCACAAAGTCATTATACCCAAACCACATAGTGGTATAGGGTATAAAAATGGGAAGCTGCGAATAGAACCCGCTCAATTTTTAAATATAAAAATTTTCTTTGGCTGGCTTCCATAATGGATTTTAAGTCATGTGAAGATGTAACTCCGCTTAATGACGAGGTAAGCTATTAGCGTACGATTGTTTTCTTATCTAACATTTTTCGTATTTAGCAACCAAGTACAAGTAAAGGTGGACCGCGAAAAAGTTATGTTGAGTCGAGTGAGAGAAGAAAGCGGCGTAAAGAATGAATAGTGCAAGAAAGTGTTCTACGGAAGCCATATATAGAGATATTTTGAAACATTTGTTATTATATTCGGAACCAAAAATCTCAATTCATCGCAAATTGTAAAAAAAAAACACAGCCAATCAAACGAGAAAATCAAAACATATATTTTACTTGATAAAGTTGATGTGGAGAGTGAAAGTTTTCACTTGATATTGATTTTGAGGCTTTCCTTTCGGAAGATTCTGACAATGAATCTTCTGAAAATGAGCTATAATCAAGTCGCTTTTTATTTTTAAATATTTTATGTACTTATTTTTAAGGCATTTTTGTATGGGTATTAAAAATGAAACAACCAAAATAATACAAATCGTTTAATTTGTGTGTGTCATAAATCAATAAAATTTAAGTGGGCGTAATATAAAAATGGGCGTGACAGCCTCCCCCATTTTATTTTTTTTAATAAGGGTCTGTAGTCCTTTTAGGTCCTATACTTTAAAAACTCTAAGTCAAAAATTAAAAATGTTACGATATCCCTTTATATGGAAGGTGGATAAATGTACATGGATTTTTCAGTGATTTTCTGTAGTTTTTTTTAGCTTTGATTTATTTTAGCGGGAACGAGGAACAATTTTTTTTTTTTTTATTTTTTTTTATTGATATATATTTTTGTATATCATTAAATTTGCATAGGGGTACTAAACGGATTTAGGTATAGTGCAAGTTTGAGTTGGCGTAGCGGAAAAAGTAGGCGTGGCAACTTTGCCATTTTTATTTTTTCTTACTTTTGCGCCAAATTTCATGACTCTAGGTCTAAAACTGTGGATTTTGGAATTTGCCTTTATATGGGAGATGGGCGTGGCAGTCGGCAGATTTTTACGCTTTTTCCAAAATTTCTTAATTACATCGAAATAGGTGTCCATACCAAATTTCATTGCTCTACAAGCACTCTTTCTATTTTTGGCCAAGAAATGTATGGGCTCGTTACACTGTGGAACGCCCTCATACATACCAGAAAACAACTGTCTGAATGACCTTGGTGGCCAAAGTTTTAGCCTTTTTAAAGGGTTTAGCCTTTTTAAACATCGGCTCACCCGGAGAAACTCATTATTTAGGCTGGTGCTTGATCTTCGGTATATCTATATCTATATTTCATCCACAACGGCATAAAAAATCATCCGTCTTATGGGTTGAACAACGCCGAACGCGGCACCCATCTAGCGTATTATCCCGCTCCGTTCGGCCAACAACAAACATATCGTGAATTTGGCTCTCGATATTTTCGGTTATAGTGACCTCAATTCTTCCTATAAAAGTTCGGTGTCACTAGTTATTGTGCGAGCGCGGCGATACCCAGTTGTTTAGCATTGTAAATGAAGTAATGGTACAATAATGTTTTATGAGCGCTCGAAAATCACATTTAATCCATTTTTGCAAAAATTAACAACATTTATGCTTTCATAGCAGTCAAACTCAAACTGAATGACGGAGCTTGCTTAATTAACTGATGGTAATTGACGGAATCAATACTGATTTGAATTAACTACGAGGGAAATTCAAAAAAGAGGGCAGTGTAATGACCTCATAAAAATATTTACCAAAATATGGAATTTTTTAATATTTCATTATTACACGTTATAGAGAAAATTATCGAAACCAATCATGTCGCCAATATGACCCAAGACAATAGTAAAAAATTTAATAAAAATTTACAAAGAATGTTTCATAAAAATGCCTCTAAACCATAAATGTATAGAAATTTATTCAGTAACGTAATGTACGAATTATAAAAATGAAGTAATTCAAACATTGTTTAATAAAAGGTCAATGAAGTTATAAAAATGTGTAAACATTACACACATTTTTGAACAATTGAACACAGGAGGAGATATAAAGTTTCTTATTGCAATATATGTATTTAATAAAAAAAATATATATGCAAAACAGCAACATGCTTAATTTCTATAAACAGATGATAGAACAAATACTATTTATCATTTATATAAAAAGCCACTTCGTTGGGAAGACATAAAAGTGTAAACAAATTGTTTAAGATATAAAAAAAATATATAAAAATGCTAAAAATAGTATAAAATAACAAAGAAGAGACCCTGGCGACATTGCACTTGAAGCCTCGCAACTCGAACTCACCTCAGAACTTCTCAAAGTGAACGATGATGTTGAGATGAATAGTAAAATGAGGGAGCCCACAGTATGCATAATTAAACATTTTATTAAGCAAAAAGGCATTTAGTCTTACAACAACAACAGTTTATTATTTTTTTTTTTTTTAAATTCTTTTCTTTCCCTACTTCTTCCAACTTTTCAAATACACAAGATACTTAAAGGCATTTTATTTTCCAGCAAACAATAACACCGCCACATCATCATCATCATCATTATTATTATCATTACAATAACATTTGCACAATTGGTTGAACACACATTGTTGTTAGCTGTTGTTATTGTTGTTGCTGTTTCCTCTCGGGGCTAAATATGTATGTATATTATGAAGGAGCCGCCAAGAGCATGCCATTTTGTTGTTGCTGTTGCAGTAATGTTTATAAAAAATAAGCAGGGAATTGCATTTTTGTACGAAGACAATTTTTTTTTTCTCTGCATAATTTACTTGGAATGAAAAAAAAAAAACTAACAAAAGCTATCGACACACACACACTTGTTGCATGTCACATAAAATGTATGAAATATTTTGAATTGGCGCTCATTTTTAGAATATTGATTGAAAGTTATAAAAATAGATTGAAGTGCCAGCAATTGTGATGTATAAAATTTTTAATTTAAACTTAGTTTATATTGAGGTTAATTGACATTAAAAACAAGTAAGAAAATTATAGTCGGTCTATCATGGTTTAGGGATCCTATCTCTTCGGTCCAACTAATTGGATATAGTAAATATGCACAAATCAAATTTGAGTGGCATTGTTATTAATTTTTTTGGCTGCAGATATGAAAAAGATCATATCGGATGCTATATTTATATGAGGACTAGGTCGAAAAATGGACCGATCCTGACCATATTTGGTAAAGTCTCTTATATTTTGAAAAAAAATATACAATCCAAATTTGAGCACAATCTGTGCAACATTTTTGTTTTTTTTGATAGATTTAAGTGAAGATCGGGAAGCAGTTCTATATGAGGCCTATGACTAAGCATTGTCCTATAAGGATTATTTTTGGACTACTGATTAATGAATATAATAAACATATACAAACCCAATTTGACTGAGATCTATATGATAATTCGGATCTTATGGCAATTTATTTCAATTTCATAGGAGTCATTTGTATGGGGACTAGGTCTGAACATAGACCGAATTTCACCAATTTCAATAGCGTTCATCCTATGACCGATAAAAGCTTATATACCAAATATCATCAATATATGTACATTCACTTGCGACCTGTAGTTTGATTACAATGTTCCCATGGATACACAGATGGACAGACGGACGGACATCGCTAAATCGACTCAGAAAGTGATTCTGAGTCGATCGGTATAATAAAAGATGGGTCTAGGTCAAATATTTCGGGTAGTTACAAACAGCAGCACAAAGTCATTATACCCAAACCACATAGTGGCATGGGTATAAAAATATATGTATATAAGAGAGTTTTAATAAAATCTCAGTGTCAAAGAAACACATTTTATTATTCACATCAAAGTTGGCAACGCAGAAAACTTTACTTTCCGTAAATTACTATTAAAACGATGTGCTACTCATATTAAACAAGTTGCTTTTGATCATGTCATGCTGAGAATCAAATTCACTTTTAAAAATCTGTATTACAGCTATTTACATGAACCTAGGTTAACACATTTTAAACAGAATTTAACCTAAAAACCTGAAAAAGCAGTGTTAATGTTGGATATTAGAACGAAGTAGTTCTTTCTTCAAATTAATATCGGTTAAAAAATTCTTACGATGACACATAGGTTCCGCTACTAATGAAAAATACATATAATTTTTTGGAACCACCAATCTTCAGATGATACCTGTCAAAATTCAATGAAAATTCGTTTATTAGGGAACAAGTTACTACTGTTGTAGTGACGCTGCTTTTGCGATTTTGAAAACAATGGGTTCAAAGCAATTTCGTGTGTTGATTTGTCATTGCTTTTTAATGGGTAAAAACACTGTTCAAGGCAAAGCTTGGCTTGATAAGTTTTATTCGGACTCTGATCCATCGAGACAAATGGTAAAAAAGTTCTTTGCTGACTTTAAACGTGGTCGCCCAAAGAGGTAGACTGTAAAGTGAAGTTGCACGCGATAGCTGATACCTTAGAGGTATCGAAGGATATCACCAGGAGAAAACTGTTTTCGAAATGAATCCCGCACCAAAAACAACAACGTGTCGATAATTTTATGAGCTGTTGGGAACTGTTTGGAGTTGTTTCGTCTTTTTGCGTCGGTATGTAACAATGGACGAAACCTGGATCTGCCATTTCACTTCAGAGTCGAATCGGCAGTCATCACAGTGGAGACAGCAACTGGCGAACATCGCCAGAAATAGCTAAAGAAGCAGCAGTCAGCTGGTAAAGTTATATCATCAATACTTTGGGATGCGGCTGGAATTTTGTACATTGATTACCTTGAAAAAGGCGAGATTATTAATAGCGATCGGCTACATAGGCCAATTGGTGCATTTGAAGGAGGAAATCGCAAGAAAAAGTGGTCTTTCACCAAGTCAATGCGCCGTGACGCAACTACCATGGTCACGGATTATACTTTCAACTGTCCGCCAGATTTGGCTCCCAGCGATGTTCACCTGTTTCCAGCCTTAAAAAAACATGCTCGCTGGAAAGAGATTTGGTTCCAATGAAGAAGTGATTGCCGTAAATAAGGCTTATTGTGAGGCAAAAGATAATCATTTTATAAAAAAGTATCGAAATGTTAGAAGGGTTTTGGAGTGATTGTAAAGCTCTTAAAGGAGACTATGTTGATGAATAAAGTCGAATTTTGCAAAAAAAAAAAAAAAAAAAAAAAAAAAAAAAAAATATTGTTGTTTTATTTGTTATCCTGCAGACTTTTCAAACGATGTGTTATTTTAAAGTTCAACTCTGTTAAAAACCCGCCACTCCTCTTTATTTACACTAGCAGATTTCAGCGCTCGAAATTCGAGTGCAATTTCTAGGCAGCTTTATTTTTCAACTTAGCTAATTCACAAACCAACACTTTTATGGTTTAATATTATTGTGAATGAAGATAATAAACTTATTAACAAACACATTAACAAATTTAATAAAACACACATAGCATATGTATTATTTTATGTATGTATTAGTGGCAACTTTAAATGCAATTTAATTTATTCAAAATAAAGCAAAAAATTTAAAAATCTGTAAGTCTACAAAACGGCGAAAAAGAAATACCTTTCAAATAATAAATATACTTTTGCTCAAACCCGGGATAAAACGGTAGAACAAAACATCGGACACGAATCAGTTTTGTCTAATAATTTAAACTTAGTTCAACCTAGATTAGTCTGAAACTAGTTTAAATTAGTTTAAAGTTTACCCCTATTAACACTATTTATATTTAGATGTAACTAATAGCTTAAACTAAGTTTACACCGATGAAGGTTGATTATTATAGTTTACATAAACTTAGAAAAAAATCAAGTACTTATTCAGTTTTGTCTAATAGTTTAAATTAAGTTTGAACCTAACTTAAACTAATTTCAAGTGTCACAGTTAAAACTAGCCACTCTTCCTTATTTATATTAAGTTCTAAATAATAGCTTAAACTTAGTCTAAATCTATGAAGGTTAACTATAGCTTACACAAAGTTACAAATTAAAAAAAAGCAACTATTTTTTTTTTTGTATGTCAAAACGAATCTGTTTTGTAAAATAGTTAAACACAGTTTAAGCCTTGGAGAAACCTAGTTTAGCCGTAGTCTTAACTTAGATTAAACTTAGATTAAAACCCGTCAAATTAGTTTCACATGTTAAAACTAGCCATTTTTCTTTATTTACATTTAGTTCTAAATAATAGTTTAAACTTAGTCTAAAGAGTTTAAACTTAATTTGAACACAACTGTAAGTTAGTTACCTTAGTTAAAATTTTAACATTGTTAAACCTGCCACTCTTCTTTATTTAAATTTTTTCTCAGTAACTAATAGTTAATCATACTCTAAGACCAAGTTTTTTAGTTAAACTAAGCTTAGTTAAACACACATTTTTAAAGACTAATATTTAACATAAGCTTTAGAAATCGTGATTTTAACTTAACTAACCTCAACTGACACCTCAAAAACTCGGCCTATAACTTTAAACAATTTGACTAAAGAGTTAAAAAGTAGAGTTTAATCAAACTAAGATTAACTGTCATCCATTAGATGAACTGCTTATTCTGTATGTTAAAACGAATCAATTTTGTCATAAAGTCTAAGTCTAGCTTAAAATTTGTTTGAACTAGTCTAAACTTAGTTTGAACCTAGCTTAAACTTAGTTTGAGACTCAGGTTGAACCTAACTAAAACTTATTTTAAAGTTTATCATAGTTTTCGCTTTTTTGCTTAAAGGTTTTCCCTTCTTCAAAGTTTTTGACAATTATTTTTCTGATTTCTTCAGATGTGTATAATTTGGGTTTTGACATTTTCAGAAATTTTAATTTGGAATAACGTAGAAACGATCTTCTTTAAACTTTTTTTGACTATGCAGCTTTCAGTGAAGTTGACAAATGCCAGCAGCTTAAAATAACGGGATATACCCAAGTCAGTTTTGCAATAAACAAAAGAGTTACCATCTGTCCGACTACTTTTTTGGGGCTTTATTTTGCACTAAGAAAAATTCTTGTTGATATTTTTGTAAACAAAACAAAATATTTGTTTAATTGTTTTGGTTTCTTAAAGGGCAAGAACAGAACATAAAAAATAACAATATTTTCCATCATAATTCTAAGTTTAATATGCAAAATATACTTGACCAAATATAAATGACCGTTTGTCCGACTACTTTATTGAGCCACTGTATACTGTAAAAGTACGAATTTCAGACATCCAATTATACCGGAACACTCTGTTAACCGAAATTTGAATTTATCGCATTTTTTAGCTTTTTTTTCTTTCACAAAAAAAAATTTTTTTATTGCTCGGGGATTCACCGAAAATATAAAAAAAAATGTTTTCTGGTACATAATATGAAAATAAATAAACGAGAATTCTAAGAATTAATGAAATCAAGTGAAATTCTCGACAAATTTCTAGTTCTAATGAAAAATTAATTTTTCCAGAATTTTTGACTGTCCGGAATGCATGGGGATGAGAGCATTCTGGGGCTTTAATGTACGTTAAATATTTTTTTTTTTTTTTTCAATTGAAATAAATTTTTGAAAACAAAAACCTTTATTTATGAGTCTTAAAGGAAGATAAAATGTAAACAGTTTATTTTCGACAGAATATTTTGATGAAATTCCTTATTTTTTGGCTTAAAAAAATATTTTTTTTTTCCTCAAATTTCTTTTTTTTTTTTTTTTTTGCTTTAAAATGTTTTTCGGCTCAAAAAATTTATTTTTTCACCACAAATTACTTAACTCAAAATTGTTTTTGGCATATTAATTTTGAACACAAATTTTTTCGGCTCGAAACTTATTATTTTGTCCCAATATATTTTTTTTTTTTTTGCTTTGAAAATTTATTATTTATTTTCGTAGCTTCAAGTTTAAATATCACCCCCCCCCCAATATCGTCAAAAATTCTTTGTCAAATCAATTTTTTTTCTTGAAAAATTATAAATTAAATCAAAGATAAGTAAAGAAAAATTGGTTAAACTGACCCTAAAGTGTACTTAAAATGGAGCTTCTATTCTAAATGGAAGGTGTTATAACAAAATGTTTATTTAACAAATCACTGCTAATATGATTTTGTTCAAATATCTATAATTCTGTTTCTGAAAACTAACACTAAGCTCTTACAATGACAGACAATTAACAAATATTTACACTGAAGATCACTTCAATTAATACTTAACTCATTGTTGAACGAAAAGCACTCAATGTAGTTTGAATTTAAATTTGGGGTTTTACTTTAGTGTGAGAAATAAAATTATTTCTAAGAACAGTTGAAAAAAAAAAACAAACTGAATATTACATTTTTCTGTAGAAACAAATACAAAATTCTCAATTCTCTGATTAGAAAGTTCAATATTCTAAAGGTAGCAGCAATAAAAATGCGCAATTTTAAAAAAAATGATTTTAAATGTAAAACTTTGCACAATATAAATAGAGGGGGGTTTTCTGTTTAAAAAACACAATTAATTAATCATTTGGGAAAGTTTGATTTTACAATGAGTTGTTCAAGGAAACTGATTTTGAATTTTGATCTGCTTAACATTCTGAAGCCTCAACTGTGGGTCATTAAAATCGTTACTTAATTAAAATTTGTTTCCTTGTCTTGTGAAGCTAAAAAAAAAACTGTTTGGTGACGTTTCTTTTTAATATTTAATGAATCATTCATTATCAATTGTTTTCGAAAATAATTACTGAAGTGATTTTACTGATCAGAATGGACTGTTTTTAAAGTAGTTTATAAATAAATACTAGGGCGGTCCCAGAACAACTCGACCTGTCGTACAGATGCCGTCAGCAGTTTGAAAAAAATTATTTTGGTGAAAAGTGGCAACCTTACAAAACATATGTTTTAAATATCAAGGCGCCACGTTGCTTAGTATTTATACCATATACCACTATGTGCTGCTGCTTGTAACTACCAAAAATATTTAACCTAGACCCATCTTTTATTATACCGATCCACTCAGAATCACTTTCTGAATCACTTTCTGAGTCGATTTAGCGATGTCCGTCCGTCCGTCCGTCCGTCTGTATGTCCATGAACACCTTGTAATGAAATGAAATTTGGTATATAAGCTTCTATCGGCCATAGGATGAACGCTATTGAAATTGGTGAAATTCGGTCCATGTTCAGACCTAGTCCCCATACAAATGAACCTTATGAAATCGACATAAATTGCCATACGATACAAATTATCATATAGATCTCAGTCAAATTGGGTTTGTATGAGTTTATTATATCCATTAATCAGTGGTCTAAAAATAATTCCTATAGGACAATTCTTAGTCATAGGCCCCACATAGAGCTACTTCCCGATATTCACTTAAATCTATCAAAAAACAAAAATATTGCACAGATTTTTCTCAAATTTGGTTTGTATATATTTTTTCAAAATATAAGTCCCAATATAAATATAGCATCCGATATGAACTTTTTCATATCTGCAGCCAAAAAAATTAATAACAATGCCACTCAAATTTGGTTTATGCTTATTTTCTATGTCCAGTTAGTTGGGCCTATGGGGTAGGGTCTCTAAACGCATGGTATAGGATAACCTATAGTCGGTCTAGACCGACTATAACTTTCTTACTTGTTAATATTATATTTAACGAAAGAATTTAGTCGTATTTTGGCATTCGTTGTGAATTCGTAACCAAATTGAGTTTTTTTTTTTTTTTTTTTGTTTGTGACGCTGAAGCTTGGCCGTAATTTCGCGTAATACTTTATAAGAAAAATTGTTTTGGAATTTGCACACTGTAATAAAGGAAAGTATATTGTTACTTCACATTTTATGAAAAAAACAACACTCTTTTGTATTTTTTTTCTTTCTGGATCTTTCCCAGTTTTCGGTTCCAGATTGCTAACCACCCTCCTGTTGTAGTACAAGGAAATTCATTTGGAATTTTTTTAGTGTATTTATTAAATTTGTTAATGTGTGTGTAATAAAAATAAGTTTGTTTTTTTTTTTTTTTGTATTGATTTGTGAACTGGCTATAATTGATTAGCATACTTTTAGGGTCTTTATTTAATGAAAAAATAAAATTTCCTAGAATTTGTGCTCGAATTTCGAGGGCTGGAATCTGCTAGTATATATAAAAATAACATTTTTAGAAATAAAATTATTAAATAATTTTATTATTGACTTTTGTTTATACCATTTCTTTTGTACTTTTCTAAAATTTTATTTTAATATTTTTTTATTTTTATTATTTAAGATTTAATCATTGAATTGTTTTAGAATGTAATAATCCGCCTAATGTTAAATACACTTTATATCATTTACTAAACCTTTGCTTTTATACAATTTCTTTTAAAAAATGCAATCTTCTATTTTAAATTTTTTTATTATTATTATTTCTTTAATTTTGTTTAAAATGTAATTAAATTCCCCCTTATATCACCGTAAGTAAACATTAAGAACAATTAGGGTTTCATGTTTCATTTCTTACAAATTGCAACTAATTATATTGTAAAATGGGGAAGTTTTTTTAAAACAACTTTTTATATATATATTTTTTTTTAATTAAAACACGTTTATGACAAACAAAAATACAATATTAATTTACAGCTAATAAGAAAAAAACCCAGAACAAGAAGGACCAGTCAATTTATTTTGTTTGTTGTCTACCACCCTTTACAAAATGTCTCTTAAATTAAAACATTTTTTATTTTTTGCATCAAGTGTATTTATTTGTTGTTGTTTTAGGTTGGGGTACTTTTTGTTGTTGTTACTGTTTATTCTAAAAATAAAAATGCACATGGTGTGCATGTTCAAAGATAATTAAAATTTTTGTTATTATTTTAATGTTGTTGTGTGTGTTACCAACCACTTGAAAGTTTGTTGTAAAGGAAACGTCAAGCTAAAGAAAAAAAAAAAGAAAAAAGGAACAAAACCACAAAAAAAATGTTTTAAACAAATAAAAAAAAAATTTGCCAAACTGAAAAAGCATGAAAAGAAAATCAACCCAAGAATTATTATATTATTTTAGTTGCTTTTAATGTTGGCTGTAGTGTTGTTTGGATTGTTAATGTTTGGTTTTAATTAATTTTTTTTTGCTTAATGACCATATCCGCCGTTTTGTCGTATTCATCACACTTGGTGACAGTTAAAAAAAAATACAAAATTACATGATGTCGGGAGTATTTAAAAAATTCTTAACACATGATGCTGTGCTCAACACTGTTCTTTTTTATTAGTCTGGCTGTTAAACTATTGTTGAACATTATTGTTTTGTAGTTTTTTTTTTTTTTAATTATTTCTCATTTATATGATGTACTACTACACCACAATTAATATTTTTTCTAATCATTTTTCTAATCATTGTATAGTTACAATTCAAATTGAGAATTTTCCGTTGTGATGTAAAAAGATTTAAGTTATTCTTTAACTAAAAAATAATTTTAAAAAAATATCAAAAATGTCTCGGGTAGTATTTGAATTTTTCATTACAACAATTCTATAACCAGGGCTTGCAAATATTTGTTTAAAAAAACAAGGATTTTTTTCTCAAACCTTTTCTCGGAGAAGGTCACATATACTAAAAACAAAATAAAATCAAGATAAAGATAACTTCAATTAAAATTTAATGTTAATATCTATTGGACTTACTATTTTTTATGACTTTTTATTTGTTTTTAATTAAATACAATAAATAATCATTTTCTTCTTATTATAGAGTTTTAGTTCAGTTCAAATTAAGCATTCTCCGATTATCATGTAAAAAAGGTTTAATTTAATTTGTGTGTTAAATTAGGCTATGCTGAATCTTTGATACCCCTCACGTGCGTCTTAAACACAATATTACAACCAATGTTGAGTACGGCTAGCACTTTAAAACTGAGGCCAATACTGAAACTTTAAATTCGAAACCAAGTACGTGTTAAGTTTATTGTTTTTCTTTTTTGTTATAAAAAGAAAGAGTTAATTAATATTTTGAAAATTGCACAATTTTTCTTTACTACAGTAGAAAACCTACAATTTCCTCAAGCACTTCACAGACCTCCAATGAAATTCATTACTTAACGCAGCAGGCGATATAATATCCAAAGTTTGATCCCAATAAGAATGTTTTGAGACTTTAGAAGTTATACGATAATTCAAAAAGATTTCAAACGATTCGTCGCTAAAAATGTCCAGAAAAATGGCAAATATTAAAATGTCTTTAACCGAATTAGCTAGTAATATGCTAATTTAACGATACATTAAAAAAAGTAATTATTTTGAAAAGAGGTTACTTTTTAAAAAGAGGTTACTTTTTAAAAAGAGGGTATCTTTCCCGGCACTCGAAATTCAAGTGCAAATTCTAGGAAATATTATTTTTTTTATTAAATTTTTGTTTCCAATGTTTCTTTAATCTATATATAGATAAAGATATAGATTTATATATGTATGTATGTATATATAACAAATTTATGAATATTTAAATGAGCCTAAAGGTATGTTAATCAATTTTTGCAATTCACAATTCAACATAGAGCGTCTGATATATAATTTAAATCATTCGCATTAACAGGGTGTAATGAATTATTATAAATATTTTATTTTATTTAATTTAATATATTTTTAAGACAGATTAAACATAAATTTTATCATTCTCAACTTCTCCTCCATATTGACTATAACTATGCCAATTTTCACACTCCTGCGTACCCGCATATTGTTTAAAAAGGGAACTAAAAATTTACCTTCACGTATTAATATATAGATATATTTTTTTAAAGGTTATTTTTTTAAATGGGTACTTTATTAAAGAGTACTTTAAAAAGATTATACTGTTTTAAAAAAGGGTATTTTAAAAAACGTTTTTATTAAAAATGGTAGGTACCTTAAAAAATGGGTACTGTTCTAAAAAGGTATACTTTTCAGAGAAAGGGTACTTTTTAATAAAGGGTACTTTTTCTAAACAAAAAGGTTACTTTAATAAAAAGGTACTTCTTAATAGAGAGTACTTTTTAACCAAAAAGGGTACTTTTTAAGCAAAAAGGGTACTTTTTAAGCAAAAAGGGTACTTTTTAACCAAAAAGGTTACTTTTTTTAAAAAAGGGTACTTACAAAAAATTGCTTTTTAAAAAGGGCAATTTTTTATAATAGGGCACTTTTTTATATTAAAGGTACTTTTTTAGAAAATGTGCTTTTGGAGACAAGGTACTTTCAATGGAAAGGCACTTCTTAAAAAAAATATTTTTTTAGGGATTATATTTTTTTTTTTTCATATTGTCGATTTTCTTTACTTTATCGTGATAACGATAAAAAAATATGTGGCAATACTTGTTTAAGCTAGTGTAACACGTGCAGTATAATCATACACACGCCCTCATGAAGCAAATGCCACAACTTCAATGAGGAACAACAACATATACACATATAAAACAACACACATATTAAACATTTTTCTTTTTTTAAGAGTTTTTTCAAATTTTCATTCATATCTCGTGACCGGATTTGGTGATTTTTAAATAAAAATTCCTTTGGGATGTTAATAAACGATCCTACGTAAAAAAGAAGGGTTCAGCTTAGTATTGAGGGTGTGATCGTGATTTCCACAGACAGACGGACAGACGGTCATTGTTAAATCAACTTCCCTTCTTATAAGGATTAAGAAAATACATGGATTTGGCGTCTCCGGAATTTATTTCGATGCATTACAAACGGAAGGATAAACCTATATCTACACAGTGGTATTGAGGGTATAAAAAAATCCCAAAAAGGCCTTGTGTAATATTTGAAGCTTAGTAAAACAATTCTATTCCAGAGTTGACAAAAATAAAAACAAAAATTTTATTTATCGATTTCAAGAATTTAAATTAAATAAAAAAAATCATAAATTGTACTTGTAGTATTTTTTTATATCAGCCGTGCATTTAGAAAGTGGCATAAGTCACTATTTCATAAAAATTGAGTTAAAGATAATTTCAATTAAAATGAAATGTTATCTCTTAATTTCACTGTTTTGTTTAACATTATTGTATTATTGTTGTGTACACTTATACAACAATTAAATGCAATTAAAATTTTTTTCTTATCATTAATTTTATAGCTAGATTTCAAATTGCGGATTTTCCATTGTCATGTAAATTTTATTTTTTTTAAAAATACCAAAATGTCTTGGGTACTATTTAAAACTAATTAATACAATGCTAACTCCAGGGTTGCCAAATATTAACTTTAAAAAATATTTTTTTTAAGTAGAGTTTATCAATTATTTCAATAAAAATAACAAAATTAAAATTGTCTTGCTTAAACATTTAGCATTTTTAAAACCAGCGTTGCCAACTCTTCATTTTTTTTTTTAATAAAAACAAAAATTGTGTTTATCAATTATTAGAATAAAAATTAAATAAAAATAAAATTCCAAATTGTCCTTTGCTAAAAGAAACCAAGGTTGCCAAATATTCATCTACAAACAATTTAATTTTAATTTTTTTATATGAGCCGTGTATTAACAACGTCAATTAAAATTTAATGTCATCTCCCTATTTAAAAAAAAAAATTGTAATTCAAATGTTGAGAGCTATTGAGATTTTATTCGAGAGTGTGGTGTAAGTAGATGTAGGCAGGAAATTAATTGCGGAGCTTAATTTCTGGGAAAAGAGATTGAATTAACGTCTTATTAAACGCGTTTAATTTTGAGTGTACCTGTTTTCGAAGGAAGGAATAGAGATAGTGATACCTAACATGTGATACCTACAATGGAAAAGACTCCCAATTTATCACAAATCATTAAAAATTTTAAAAAATGTACCATACTGGAGGACTAAGTCACTTCTGCAAATGAAGAAAATTATATTGAAATGGTGTACTTTTTTTATATCAAATATATTAATAAATTACTTAAACTTATATCTAATAATTATTTTGGTATTGCATACGATTTTTTTACGTAATACATTATATAAATTAAATTATGTAAAAAATGTATTATATTAATATATGTATATTAATTATATGTAGGTATATTTCATGTTTCGAATAAAATTAAATTTACATTTAAATAATATTAAATTTTCTTTAGTCATAATTAATTTCCATTAATAAAGACAAATGAAATTATAATCTCCAATACGTGATGCTAGTCTTGTTTTTTTTTTTTTTTTTTTTTGTTTGGTTTTGGTCACTTGACAGGGTCGAGTGTAGTAAAATACTCATATACCAGGACTGCACTGTGGCCGGATTTGCCATATTTTTGGTATAAAGTAAAAATTTTCATGAATGTATTTTCTAATTTTTGCTAGATATTCTTAAAGTACATAGTCTTAGTATACTTATTTCAAAATTAAAAATAATCTGATGGCAACCCTGTTACTTTACTACGGCTGCAAACTGCAATGTTTAATTAACAGCTGTTTTTTTTTATCAAAAATAGAAGAAACTTTTTCTAAACTTCGTGCTACTAGGAAATTGATACAAGTGAACAAAAAATTTTAAAAAATATGGAAAATGAAGGTCAAGGTATGTAGAATGTAAATTATACGTAATTTAATGTCAGTGTTTCTCATGTGGTAATTATGTGAATTATATGCGTTAAGTGTTACAATAGAGAAAACCTAACCAACTTGACAATGCCTCGTAGATCGAAAACTAACTTTCTGCCAACTTGTGCCAAAATGTATTTAAATTAGAGTAAATTAGAGTCTGGCTATTTTAATATGTTATTAACGTTTTTTGCCCAATTTTGCCCATTCTCCAAATATTTTGGATTTCCCAGTGAATTTAACTTTTAGCCGTTCAACCTTGCTACAGGTTTGGCTGGATAACAAGCGAAATGCAAACGCTGTTTCAAACTGGATATTTGAACAACTTGGCACTAATGGTATTAGTATTGCTAAAAAAAAAGAGATGCTTTGAAAAAAATTAGGAGTTTTGAACTTTATATCAAGAAAAAATTACCAAAATGTAATAAAACTATATCTACTTTTGAAACTAAACATGCCAAATGGCTCTCATCGACTATGATGGTCAAACTTGATAACAAAAACGCAGAAACAGATGCGGGACCACGGCTTAAGAGAAAACTGGCATCCGAACTAGCAGAAACCCACGAACATGACACAAGTCTGCTTGTACATGCTGCCACGGTATCAGCAAAAAAAATCCAATGAAAAAGATACGGCATTTCTTTTAAATGAATCTTGGTTTACTTCAAATAGACCAGCTGAAATAAAAAAAAAATTTTTTTTTGAATGAACCGATCTCTCTTACACCAAATGAAGCTCTTTCATTTTTTCTGGAAAATTCATTAAGTAAAAGACAATATATTAATATAAGAGAAATAAATAAATTGCATTCTAGTAATATATACCCAAGCTATGACAAAGTAGTGCAAGCTAAATTAAAATGTAGACCAGCTGGAATAATTGTAACAGAAACTGCTGCGCAAGTTTCTTTTCAAAATTTGCTAAATCACACTGCCAGTTGAATACTACTTTTGCAAGAGGAAGTATTTGCACAATATCCAGAAATAACTGATGTCATGCTCGTCCTAAGTTATGGATTTGACGGATCAACTGGACAGGCCATATACAAACAGCGATTTCAAGGGAATGAACCTTCATCAATGGATCAATCACTATTTGTAACAACAGTTATCCCACTAAAAATAATAGACAAATTGGGAAAGGTTTTGTGGATGAATCGTACACCTCAGTCTGTACGATTTTGTAGACCCCTTAAGTAAAGCAAACAACATATTATTTCAGAAAAAAAAACAATCTGGACATACAAATACAAGAATTGACGCCATATATTTTTCTATTTTAAATGAAAGAAATATTACGATTTCTTATAATCTGAATATGACCCTTATATATGCTAAAGTTTTGAATATTTTAACGGGAACTAACTCGTGTCAATCGTGTCCAATCTGTGGCGCTACTGCAAAGCATTTTGTGAAAACTAGAGACATTAATTCGGAAATATTTAAGCCAAAGTCTGGTACCCCGAATTTCGGTGTCAGTCCACTTCATGCTTGGATACGCATACTGGAGTTCGTATTAAAAATTTCTTACAGGATTGGATTAAATAAATGGCAGATAAGGGACAAAAATGAACAGGAGGTGATGAAGACTCGCAAACAATCAATACAGAAAAAATTAAGGAAAGAAATGGGACTACTTGTGGATATGCCAAAACAAAACGGCAGTGGAAGCACTAATAATGATAATACTGCAAGGAGGGCATTTTCAAATAAAAAGTTATTTGCATCCATTTTGAAATTTGATTTAGGTGTTCTTGAACATTTTCAAACAATTTTAATAGCAATTTCCTGTGAATATAAAATTAATGCCCTTAAATTCCACCAGTTCTGTGAGAAAACTATGACATTATATATGTCTAAGTATCCATGGTATCCGATGTCGCCAACAGTTCATAAGATTTTGGTTCATGGTTCCCAAATTATAGCTATATCTCCTTTCCCTATCGGATGCCTCGACAAAAATGCTTCAGAAGGGCGCAAAAAGATTTATAAAGAAGATAGGAGATCTCATGCACGAAAAAATAATCGAGTTAATACTATGGCGGATGTGTTCAATAGGTCAATGGATTCTTCGGACCCTTTACTTTCCAGTATTTTTATTAACAGAAGATTAGCCATATCAAAAAAAAATATATTGCCAAAGGAAGTCACTGCGCTACTTGAGCTCCCGACTTTTGATACTGACCAAGCAAATTATGTTACCGATAATGATTCTGATGAGCAGGACATCAAATTAAATTATGATTCTGATAACGAAAATTTATATGAATTTGCGGTTGAGTTAGATGTCGAAGATGATTAAATAAATTCTTAGTACTAAGTCTGAAAAATATTTATGTGAGTAAATTGTTATTATTTTTTATACATATTATGGTAATATCTTTTTTCTTAGCTTACAGATGTGGGGAAATATAACGCATGCTTATATTCCAGACGTTAAATAAGAAACGTTATTTAGCTAATTAGAACATCTACCTGCAACTTAGCTTTATACGGACGGTAAGAGTGGCCGTGGTAGTATCGATCTGCAAATTTTAACATTTCTTAACAATATCATTATTAGTATATGTACCAATTTACAGCTCTGTAGCATCTTTATTAGACTTTATGCCAAAAAAAATGCATTTCCGGCCATAGAACCAGAACGCATACAATTAAGTACATAACCTAACTACATGCCGAGCAGCAAACACGAGGATCATGATATAAACACCGACACGTGTTATCTCTTATCCGAAATAACAGAAGCAACGAATCGACCCTTATTCGATGAATCGTAAATTAAAACTAATGCTAGTCTTTATTAGAGAAAACAAGTAAGAAAATTATAGTTGGTCTAAACCAACTATGCGATACCCTATACCATACGTTTCAAGAGAGGGTCTTGGATTCATCTTTGCTGAGGCTATAACTGCATGTAGAAAATAAGCATAGAACAAATTTCAGTGGTATTGTTATTCATTTAAGGCTTGCAGATACGAAAAAGTTTATATCTGATGTTATTTTTATATGGGGACTAGGTCAAAAAATGGACAGATTATGAACATATTTAACAAAGTCTCTTATACATATACATATGAACAAAATTTGAAAACAATCTATGCCATATTTTTGTTTTTTGACAGATTTAAGTGAAGATCGGGATCAGCTTTCTATGGGGACCATGACAAACAGTGGTTTGTTTTTGGACTGCTGATAAGTGGGTATAATACACATACATATATATATATATATATATATATATATATATATATATATATATATATATATATATATGATAATTTGGTTCAGGCAACAATTTGTGTCGATCTCATAGGAGTTGGTTCCTTGTATGGGGGCTACATCTGAACATGTATCAATTTTCACCCATTTCAATAGCGTTAGTCTTATGTCTGATAAAATTATATATATAAGAAATTCAATCAAAATGTATTCATAATTGCGACATGTAGTTTTATTACAGGATTTACGAGGACACACAGACAGACGGACGGATGGTTAGAAACATCCGCACAAACTCATTATAGATCGTAAGGAGGAATGTGAAATTTGGCATAGTTAGAGTTCATATGGAGGAGAAGTGCAGAATGATAAAAATTATATATAATATGTGTTAGAAATACATTAAATTAAATAAAATTAAATATTTATAATAATAAGTAATTTTATAACAGTGTAAAGGTATGCTAATCAATTTTAGTCAATTCACAATCATCGCCTGTGAATTTATTATTGATGGTTTCAAAAAAGAGTACATTTTAATAGCCCTGTGTTGAATTGTGAATATAAATTTATTTATTAACAATCCCATTTATATTTTTTCTGTGTGTTCATCCAATATTTTTAACGAAGTTTAAAGAATTTTATATAAAAATTCACAACTTTATGAATTTTATTTAAATATTCATAATTTTTTTTATATACATAGGATAAAAAAACAGAAAAAAATTAAATGAAAAAACAAAATTTCCTAAAATTTGCACTCGAATTTCGAGTGCTGGGCTCTGCTAGTTAATTATAAATGTGTGAGTCTTTTATGATAATGTTCTTTGAAAATTTTGAATTGACCATTTTTAAAATTAAATTAATGAATTAAACATTTCATTAAATTAATCATGTATGTTCATAAATAATTATTAAAAAGAACAAAAATATATTTAAAAAAAAAATCGGTTTAAAATAATTGGTGTATTATAATAAATATCATAATTATGAGGTCATATGTGAAATTTATTCGCCAATTTTCTGTGACACAGTCCTTTCAAACGTCATTTCAGTCAACGACACCGAACCAAATTATTTATTATCAATATTTTTTTGTACATTATTTATTTTTTAAGTAGCATAATCTCACTTTACTACATTGCAAACTGGTGATTTCTCAATGACTGAGATAGCAAATACAAGTAAATCTTCTCGAAAGTTGTTATCAATAAAATAAAGTGACGTAAGGAAGTTTAATATAAATTATATAAGTATTATTCTCCAAAAAATTAAAAAAAATAGTAATAATACAGTAATTTACCCTATAACATGGTAGATTGGTTACGTGTTATAGGAAAACGGGTTGTATGAGTCTTCTCGTATAATGCGTTCGAAAATTAATGTGAAATTTTCACGTTAAAGGTGAAGGGGGTTTAAATCAGTGCATTTTAAGGAAAGCAATGTTATGAATGAAATATTTGTTTTTTTTTTAAATCGAACTAAAAAAATTTCAAATAAATTAAATTAGTAATTAATTAAATTAAATAAATTGCATAATTCCAAAAACAGCTTTATTACATGTTTATTCGCTGTCGGAACTATATGAAATAACGTTCAACCGACATCTTTTTTTAATTGAATGTGCATTCATTATTTGAATCTTTGTTAACTCTTTATTTAAGAGCATATCTTCTTGTTCGTCTGTATTAATCAAAATTTCGGTATCTAATGATTCATCATTTGCTATTTATGTTTTTCTTCTTTTTTACACATATGATGCAAGACAGTATTGAAAATTTATTTTAAATCCAGTAGATAAAAGAAGAAAACTTGTAGAAAACTTTACAAATATAACTATAAACGAAATGTAAACAATATTCCGCCACGGAAAATGTGCCGCAATGCTCTGGTTCTATACCTCTATGTTGTCAGGCTATAATGAGTTTGTGCTGATGTGTGTAACTACTAAATATTTTTGACCTAGACCCATCTTTTATTATACCCATCGAATCAGAGTCACTTTCTGAGCGGATTTAGCAATGTCTGTCTGTCAGTCCGTTCGTCTGTGTGTCGTTGTACATGTTTTAATCAAACCACAGGTCGCACTTATGATTTATTTAGATGAAATTTTGGTTTTCTCAATGTACCGACAAAAACATTATTTTCAGTTGGCAATGCCTCTCTAAATACGTACGAAAGTTGGGAGAATTATTTTCAGTTGGCAATGCCTCTCAAAATTGATATGAAAGTTGGGAGAATAATTTATCTGTACGGCAGTTTCTCGTTGGGATAAAAGATAATCGCCTATTGAGAAAACGGGCATAAATAAACTAAAATATTTATAATAAATAATTTTATAAGAGCCTAAAGGTATGCTAATCAATTTTAGCCAATTCGACTGTGCATTTATTAATTATAATTGTTATCACACGCCATGTGTTGAATTGTGAATTGTTAAATTGATAAGCATACCTTTAGACTTTTATAAAATTATCTTAATATATAAAAACGTTGGTGCGTATGTTGGTACTCTAATAACTGTTGAACCACTAATGTTAGCGACTTCGTATTCATACCATATGTTCCTTTGGTTCCCCGATTTGCATAACTTTTTTTGTACCTGATAGGTGGCGCTGGGGTCGAGATTTTCCAAAAAAATTTATTTACGGTCCAATTTAGCTCAAATTCGCAACATATAATATGTACATAAAACTAAAGTTGCTGACAAAGTTTTTCACCTGTAGGTGGTGCTGGTGTTAAAATATTCAAGAAAACGTATATTTTTTTCAGTCATATTCATAATATTATTAAATGCAATGTATTTAAGGATTTTCGAGGGAGTTCGTGCTTTACTTTTGCCCGACACTCGGTATTAAAATTTAGATGCAATATAAAATCCAGATGTTTTCTTCGGGCCAGCAACGCGGACGGGACTCAGCTAGTTTATTATAAAATTATTTATGCGTATTGAACAAATATTTATAATAAAGTTGAATGAATTTTATTTAAATATTCATACATTTTTTTTATATGTATAGAATAAAAAAACATTGAAAGAAGAAAGTATAATAAATAATTAAAATTTCCTGGAATTTGCACTGGAATTTCGAGAGCTGGGCTATGCTAGTAAGCTTTTATCGGTCATAGGATGAACGCTATTGAAATTAGAAAAAATCGGTGCAAGTTCGTACATAGTTCCCACACAAATTACCTCTATGAGATCCACTTAAATTGCCAAAAGATATAAATTATCATATAGATCACGGTCAAATCTGGTTTGTGATTATTATACCCATTAATCAGTAGGCAAAAACAAGCCCGGTACGACAATTCTTAGTCATAGAAGCCATAGGAAGCTGCAGAAAACAATATTGCACAGATTTTCTCAAATTTGGTTTTTATATATTTTTGCAAAAAAATAAGTGATCTTACCAAATATGGTCGGTATCGAACCATTTTTCATATCCACCGACAAAACAATCAATAACAATGATACTCAAATTTGATTTATGCTTATTTTCTATATCCAATTAATTGGACCTAAGAGATGGTATAGGGCATCGTTTAATCTGTCTAGACCGACAATAATTTTCTTGTTCTATTTCAATTAATTCTTCTATTTTTTTTATTTTTCAATATGAATTGGATATTTCCAATTTCTATTTGATGTTGTACAAATTTTTAACGTCAAGTTAACTTCTTGGGAAGTTGTTTATTACGTGGGAATTATCGAAAAAGGCATCCTTTTAGAATGATTTTTTACTGGGACGTTGTTAAAATGTAGCTTATAATCAGATGTTTTTTTTTAGGATTAGACTAACGACATTTAATTATTTTTTTCAAGAATATACGAGATAATCGTGATCTGGAAACTGAGTTTATCAAATGAGCATTTCACGAATATTGTGGCATGAGCTGAAAATTTTTTTTATCACAATGGCATTTATTTATCAAGTCAAAATAGATTTGTTATACATTTACCTTATTTTTTTATTAAATATTTGTCATACCTAAAAAAAAGAAAATTTGTAAAAAAAATTAGATCATTTTCCAAAAAAAAAAAAAAAAAAAAATAAAAAAAAATATTTAAATTTTTTCAACAGATTAAAAACTTTTTACAACAGCCAGCCAAACAACTGCAATAAATTTAAAAATACGAAAACTTGCAACAAAATGACTCAACAAATGCAGCTGAACGCATTTAATGACAAGCAAAATATATAAATGCAAACAAAAATTCAACATTTTATTGTAAAAATATTTATCATTTACAAAAAAAAAAATCTATGTTTTGTCATTTGCAAAAACGAACAATTGTACAACAGGAAAATAGTAATTTGCATACTATGGCAACGCAACAACGAGCAAAATTTTCATAAAATAGCAATAAGTTTGAGAACATATCAGCTGTTTAGACTGGTTTGAAACTGAATCATTAATACATTTACTGTTAAGAATTTAACAATAACAATTGTTTAAAATACTCGGCAACGCGCTGTTGTGCTAACTAATTCTTTAATTACGCAGAGTTGTATTTTAGCCTGAAATATTGTAAATTATTTTATTGTAAATATTTGCATTATACATTTTTTAAATTTGCCTGCAATTCTTAATATTATTACATTTGCTTTGCAATCTAAACGCTGTATACATGTTGATGATGATGTTGACTTTTAAAGTTTACATTTGGTTGTTATGTTTGTTTCGGTGTATATTGTTTGTATCTATTAAAGCGGCGGTGTGTAATTTACGAATTGACACTACACTCCTAGTTTTAAATTTTTTTTTTTCGTTTTGGTCTCTACGCTAACGTGAGTTTTTTTTATCTCGGTTTTGTTTTGTATCGTGTAAGCAAATTACAGTTTATGCACTTTTAATGTGCAACATAAACATTCATATTGCAGAATAAAAACTCATATCAACAAACAGTGAAAACTTTTTGAATGACTTACAATTGTTGAAGAGTATTTTTCTGGTTGTCCATAACTGTGCCCTTATGTCAATGTCCGTTTTAAAAAGTTTTCCCTGTTTATATTCGTACAATACGGCAACACACACATACTGATATGTGTTTGAAAGCTTTTAAAACTATGACTAGTTAGCAGGGGCATATTACGAGTATGTTTGTTTGAGCAAAAGTAAGTAAGGAGGTACTTGAAAATGCCACCAAATGATGTTAGAACAGTTTCTATACACACTCAGATTACAAGGGAGCTTGGTGCGAACAAATTTGTAACATTTACAGTCATTAAATAACATGAAAGCAGAGAAAATTAAAACGACTACATTGGCGATGAAGACTTTAAAAAATCTTTAATATCAAACAAGAATATACTAAAACGGACTGTGGCTTGTAAATATTTTCTTCCCAACAAATTTCTGAATTCAAATAGACTCGCGACTAATAAATAATTTCAGATCGTTTGAAAGCCGCTAAACAAAAAAATTGTGTAGAAAAAAAATTTTTTTTTATATAGAAAAAATTATGTAGATTTTTTTTTTTTTTTTTTTTTTTTTTTTTGAAAATAATTTTTTTATTGTAGAAAAAAAAATTTTTTTTGTAAAAAAAGTTTTTGTTTTCTGTAGAACAAAGTTTCTTTCTGGTATTTTTTTTATATGAAAGTTTGAGTTAATTTTTTTTATGTTACATTAAAGACATGAACAAGAAATTGTTTGACATTAAAAAAAAAATCTGAAGATATATTTATAGTAAAAAACAAATAAATTAGAAAATACTATAGGTACATATTTTGAGATCAATTTTTCTTGAGGTAAAAACTTTTTTATTGAAGGAAAAAATATTTGTGCAGAAAAAAATTTGCGATCAATTTTTCTAATTAACATTAACTGGTGAAAACTTTTTCTTGCAATAATAAAATGTTTATTTCTGTAAAAAAAATTTTTTTCTGTAGAAAACAATATGTGATTGTTGAAAAAATTGTAATTGTAAGAAAAAAATCGTGTTAAAAACTTTAATTTTCTTTAGAAAAATTCTTGTGGAAAAAAATATTTGTATTGTAGAAGAATTTTGTATTTTTTCACAGAAATTTTTCTCCCCAGAAAAAATTTTTTTGGTGCTAAAATATTTTTTCTGTAGAATTTTCTTCTAGTGGTGAAACATTTTTAGCAAAAATGGTGAAAAACGCTTCATTCTGGCGATTTTTTCATTTATTTTATTTTTTTCATTTTTTTTTTTTTTGTGAAAACAAATTTTGAGTTTTTATACATATTTTTTTAAAGTAACATTAAAAATAAATAAAGCGATGAAGAAGCTTTTTGCAATTAAAAAAAAAAACTAATGAAATGTTTCGAGTAAAAAAAATCTGCCAGTAATAGTTTTTTGATCAATGTTTTCTGGTGAACACTTTTTCTTGCGGAAAAAAATTTGTTATTGGAGGAAAAAATATTTTTTAGGAAAAAATTGCGATCAATTTTTTAAGAAAAAAAATATTTTTTTAGCAAAAAAAAATTTTTAGAAAAAAAATTTTTTCCCAGAAAAAATTGCTTAGAAAAATAAATTTCTGTAGAGAAAAAAAGTTGAAAAAAAATTATTGTAGAAAAAATTTTTTTTGTAAAAAAATATATATAAAATATATATATTAAAAAAAAACTTTTTTTTTTAAATATTTGTAAAAAAAAAATTTTTTTTTGTGTAGAATTTTTTTTTTGTGTAGAAAAAAATTTTACATGGAGAAAATAAATTTTTTTCTGGGGAACAATTCCTGTTGGAGATTTTTTATTGTTTTGAAAAAAAAATTTTGTATTATACAATTTTGTATTTTCTTGGGGAAAAAATTTTTCCCCACAAAACTCAATTTTTACGTAAAATTTTTTTATAGCGGTGAAAAATTATTTAAAAAAAAAATGGCGAAAATAGTTTCTTTTTGATAATTGTTTTAGGAAAAAAAAATTTTTTTGTGCTAAAATATTTTTTTCTAGTGGTGAAAAATTATTTTAAGAAAAAAAGGAGAACAAATGTTTCTCTGGTATTTTTTTTTTGTTTCTTTTTTTTTGGAATTTTTGATTTTGTGATGACATCATATTTTGAGTTACAATAAAAATAAATAAAGCGATGAAGAAAAAAACATTTTTTGAAAATAATAATTTTCTGATCAATTTTTACTGGTAAACCCTTTTACTTGAGGCAAAGAATATTTTAATGGAGAAAAAAAATTTTGTGTAGAAAAAAAATTATTTCTGTAGGAAAAAGTAATTGTGAAAAAAAATTTTAGTTTTCTGGAGAAAAAATTTTTGTGAAAAAAGAAAAAAATTTTGTGAAAAAAAATTTTTTTATGTGAAAAAAAATTTATATTGTAGAAAATTTTTCATATTTTCCAAAAAAATCTTTTCCCACCAAAAAAAATTTTTTGGTGCGAAGATGTTTTGTTCTGTAGAATGTTTTCTAGTTGTGAAATAATTTTTAGAAAATATAGTTTCATTTTGGTGATTTTTTTACGAAATCGAATTTTGAGTCAATTTTTTTTTTTTTTTTTTTGAAGTTACGTTAAAAAAACTAATGAAATGTTTCGAGTAAAAATGAGAATAAAATAATTTCTAATAAATTATTACTGGTGAACACTTTTCCTTGTGGTAAAAAATTTTTTATTGGATGAAAAAAAAAAGTGTAGAAAAACAATTATTAGAAACAAGTAAGAAAATTATAGTCGGTCTAGACCGACTATACGATACCCTATACCATGCGTTTAGAGACCCTATCTCATAGACCCAAATAACTGGACATAGAAAATAAGCATAAACCAAATTTGAGTGGGATTTTTGTTAATTTTTTTGCTGCAGATATGAAAAAGTTCATATCGGATGCTATATCTATATGGGGACTAGGCCCAAAAATAGACCGATCCTGACCATGTTTGGTAAAGTCTCTTGTATTTTGCAAAAATTTATGCAAACAAAATTTGAAAAGAATCCGTGCAATATTTTTGTTTTTTAGATTTAAGTGAAGATCGGGAAGCAGCTCTATATGGGGCCTATGACTAAGAGTTGTCCCATAGGGACCATTTTTGGACTACTGATTAATGGATGTAATAAACACATATAAACCCAATTTGACTAAGATTTATATGATAATTTGGATCTTATGGCAATTTATGTTGATTTCATAGGGGTCATTTGTATGGGGGCTAGGTCTGAACATGGACCGATTCTCACCAATTTCAATAGCGTTCATCCCATGGCCGATAAAAGCTTATATACCAAATTTCATCAAAATATATTCCTATTTGCGACCTGCAGTTTGATTACAAGCTTTACATGGACACACAGACGGACGGACGGACGGACGGACATCGTTAAATCGAATCAGAAAGTGATTCTGATTCGATCGGTATAATAAAATATGGGTCTAGGTCAAATATTTATGGTAGTTACAAACAGCAGCACAAAGTCATTATACCCAAACCACATAGTGGTATAGGGTATAAAAATACTTTGTGTAGGAAAAATTCCTATGGAAATATTTTTGATTGTATTGTGTATAAAATTTTTTGTAATTTAAAATTTTGAAATTTTTTTTCTTTTGAAACTTGTTCTTTTGAAAAGTGTTATTTTCTGTAGAAATATGTTTTCTAGTGGTGAAAAATAATTTTTAAAGTAAATGGTGAAAAAAATTCTTTCTGGTGATTTTTGTTTATGAAATTGAATTTAAAAAAAAAAAAAAACTTTTTTAAGTTACATTAAAAATAAATAAAGCGATGAAGAATAACGTTTTTGAAATTAAAAAAAAATAATAAAATGCCTCGAGTAAAAAAGTAATTAATTTGTACATTAAGAAGAAAACCCGTCCAAAACTAAAAATTTAATTTTAAGGACATGGGAAATAAAAACTCTTTCAATTATAGGACAGTTTTATTGATGGAGAATAATACAAGAGTCGAATAATACAAAAATACTGTCTCAGCTACCCGCTACCACTGAGAGACAGAAAAAACTGATATAATTCATTGCGCAGCAACTTTCCCGAAATTACTTCTATGCTTCATCTCCCTTTAATATGACATGGCATGACAGGTTTTACTTTATAGTTGGCAGCCATTATTTTAAGTCTTCTAGTTAGAAAAGCAATCGAAAAATATTAAACTCAGCTCGCAGGAAAATTTATGGTGTAGTTGGCCAAAAGGGAAGCTGCGTTCAGTAAACCAGTATTTTAAAAAGTTGGTAAGCAAATTTATAATGAAAATTGTATTCCGGCTCTTAAAAAATTTATGGAAAAATAGCATCGATAAAACAAAGTTATGTTTCAGCGGCTTCATATTGTACTAAAGCGTAAAGGTAGGGCAGATAACCGAATTTGTAGGAAAACCTTTCAAATGTTCCCCAATTAAAAATAATTGAAAATTTTTGTGCAAAAAAACGTTAACTGATTAATTCAAAAATAAAAAGACATTCAAAGGGTTTTTTTTTTAATTTGTAAATTTATACCATTATTCTATAGAACGAAACCTTTGAAATTTATAGGAAACAATTTGAAAAATGTTTCAGATAATTTAATTTTTCATACAAAGTTTTAAACGTTTCATTACACTTCATTTTATTAGAATGAGCCCAAAGCTATTATTTTGTATACCACAAAGATATGTTTAGTCGAAAATACTTCTTCCTCATTCCTTTTTAATTTAAATTTTTCAATATTTTTTGTCCATACGTTACCTTCTGCACAGTGGTGTCTAGGATAAAAAATTCCTTATATTATAAAGAGGGAATCCAATAATTAACTTGGATATGAGAACTACCAGGATCTATGAGCCATTCTAAAACAAACAGTACGATTTTCGATAAAAGCTGACTCACGAATATTTTTTTTTAAATTCCCACATGAATCGTTTTTAGAATCTGAGTCCAACAGTGGAGTTCGGCAATTTGTCATCAGTTGTAAGTTACTTATTTTTTATTTTTCTTTTGATTAGATTGTGCCAAATCATTAAATAGTTCCGTAATGGAAATTAAGAATCTATAATATTAATAGGCTAGGCGATTTCTTGTGACCGATGTTTTGTTCTACCGTTTTGTCCCTATTTTGAGCAAACATATATTATTTGAATGGTATTTCTTTTTAGCCGTTTTGCAGATTTACGGATTTTTAAACGTTTTCCTTTATTTTGAGTAAATTGAATTTAAAGTTGCTACTAACACACACATAAAATTATACAATGCTATGTGTGTTTATTAAATTTGTTAATGTGTTTGTATTAAAAATGAGTTTGCTTTTTTGTGTTGATTTGTGAATTGGCTATTATTGATTAGCACACCTTTAGGGTCTTTATTTAATGAAAAAATAAAATTTCCTAGAATTTGCACTCGAATTTCAAGGGCTGGAATCTGCCAGTTGCTACAAAATTGCCCTTTTCTTTTTCTAAACAATTTAAATAAAAGTGAAGAAGACAAAAGCACTGTTTAATTTCCAAACACAATGGCAATCCATTGAATTTGAAATACAATTTGCTAACTTTTTAATGGTGATTGACCCAGACACAAAACCATTGGAGTAGAACTAATTAAATACATAAAACAGACCCATGTGGAAAATGGGAGGTTGAGAGCGATATAACGAACACTAAACAAAATGAAGTGGAAAAACAATACTTGTCCACTGGTGTTGTCAAAACTCTTTGAAACAAGAAAAGGTTTTAAAGACTAAAATTTAACAAAAAAAGCTTAACAAAATAATATAATGATAATTTTCAATTTAAGATAAAGTGATGAATTAAGCGGAAAAAATAAAATCTGAATTTATTCATGGAAACACCCAACATTAATTAGATAAATTTTAATCAAAATATATCGTGTTATCAAATATTTATTACTTAATATTTAAGTAACTGTTCCTAAGTATTCGTACAAACAGAAAACAAATTCGTGGTGGCTGCCAAATTAATTGCCAACCGAGTTGCAATGAAGTTAATAACCGAATTTTGTGTTGATTGCAATAAAAATTCTATTGTCTTAACAATAAATATTTTATCACAATAGAAAATGGTGCTGGCCTATAAAATTTATGTTGATATAATCGAAAATTACGCTTTCAATTTTAGAATAATTCGTTTGGCGAATTTTTTTTTATTGCATACAAGAAATGTTAAAATTACGTTTCCATAAAAAAAAATATAGAAAAAATATATATAAATAATAAAGTTTGATGTTATTTCATAACAATTTTCAACTGCCTATGTTTATTTAGATATTTAAAAATTCTTTGTATCTTTCTTAAGAAAATTACGCAAAAAAATATCGAAGATTACTTAGGTAATTTTTTTAAATGCTCAAAACGATATTATGTCTCATCGAAAACGTATTTAAAATGATAATGATCACAAGGATTTATATAACTTTAAATTTCTTAAGATCTTTTGGAAATTTAAATACCAAAGTTAGTTTAGGTATCCATTTGATTCTATGGTGTATCTACCGAGAAGTCTTAACAAAGGTTTGATTAAGTTTACTTAGGTGTTGTAAATTGTTTTTTTTTTCTTTATGCGTAATTTATAAAAACCTAAGTTTCTTATGTATATTTTTAAAACATTGCAAATCTAAGATCTCTTTTAAGTTGTGTTTTCCAAAAATTGTGTTAGGAAAAACTATACAATTTTCAACAAAACCTGACAATTTTAATGCCTAAGCTATTTAAGGTAGTTTTTAAAATTATTTTTTTGATTTTAACATTCTTTCTAAGATGAATGTTCAAAAATATTAATATAATTTTGAATCCAGCTATTGAACAAAATTTGTGTGGAAATTAAATGGCCAAATTTTTAATTAATTTATTTAATGATTTACAGAAATATTAGAAGAAATAATTATAATTAATAATTATAATTAATTATAATTATAATTATTATAATAATATTATATAATAATTATAATTTATATAATACTAGCTGAGTCCGGTCCGCGTTGCTGGCGCGAAGAAAACATCTGGATTTTATATTGCATCTAAATTTTAATACCGAGTGTCGGGCAAAAGTAAAGCACGAACTCCCTCGAAAATTTTAGCAAATATCTAGGTACAATACTAAAATTTGATTTCGCCATGCCCCTCCGCCCACAGATCAAAAATCAAATATCAGACTACAGTGTCAGAAGATTCTGTGCCTTAAATACATTGCATTTAATAATATAAGAATATGACTGAAAAGAAATATACGTTTTCTTGAATATTTTAACACCAGCGCCACCTACAGATGAAAAACTTTGTCACAGTAAATAAATTTTTTGGGAAAATTTCGACCCCAGCGCCACCTATCGGGTACAAAAAAAAAGTTATGCAAATCGGAGAACCAAAGGAACATATGGTATGAATACGAAGTCGCTAGCATTAGTGGTTCAGCAGTTATTAGAGTACCAACATACGCACCAACGTTTTTATATATTAAGATATAATAATATATAATAATTTATAATTATAATTATAATAATTATAATTATTAGATAATATTATTATAATAATTATAATTATAATTATAATTATTATTTCTTCTAATATTTCTGTAAATCATTAAATAAATTAATTAATTAAAAATTTGGCCATTTAATTTCCACACAAATGTTGTTCAATAGCTGGATTCAAAATTATATTAATATTTTTGAACATTCTTCTTAGAATTCCATGTCGAATAATTATAATTATAATTAAAATTATAATTATAAATTTTAAATTATGTTTTCAAAAAGAAGATTTTAATGCCTAAGTATCTAGGTAGATTTTAAAATTTAAGTTCGTAACTGTTAAAAGAATATATGAAAATGAGTTAAATTTTTTTTTTTAATTATATGGAATGTAATTAGACAAATATATTGGGAATACAGAGATAAATTGCATATATTGTGTAATTGAGTTCTATGAAATATTAAAAAAAAACAATCAGATTTCAGCGCTCGAAGTTCGAGTGTAATTTCTAGGCAACTTTATTTTTCAACTTAGCCAATTCACAAACCAAAACTTTCATGGTTTATTATTATTGTGAATGAAGATAACAAACTCATTAACAAACAGATTAACAAATTTAACAAACACATACATAGCATTTGTATAATTTTATGTATGTGTTAGTAAACTTTAAATGCAATTTACTCAAAATAAAGGAAAAAAAAAATTTTAAAATCTGTAAATCTGCAAAACGGCTAAAAGAAATATCTTTCAAATAATATACGTTTGGTCAAAATCGGGATAAAACGGTAGAACAAAACAACGGTCAGAAGAAATCGCCTAGCCTATTAATATTATAGATATTGTCTAAGTTTTTTTTTTTTTTTTTTAATATTTTCAATAAGAAAATTGTTCTCACTTTGAAATACCTAAGTTGATTTAGGTAGTTTTAAAGTTCCATATGGCACTGTATACATTTCTATGTTAATTTTTGCCCAATAAATTTCAAGAATGCATTGAAATTGCTCTACACAGAACCTTGAGCCAAATATATTTCCAAATAAAAAAAAAAAAAAAAACTATATATTACCAATATTCAAAACTACCATTCCGTTGGCAATAATTCTAATCAGGTCAAAGTTTAGTTTTCCCAAATGCATTTCACTTTAGTGCGGGTGTATAGTATAGCAAGGAGAGTTCCATTATTTGTCCACTTAAATATATGAATCAATACTAGTTTTATAGTTTTTATTTTCTGTCTTCATTAAAAAAATTTTTGGCTTTTGTTTGCTTGAATGGATGTAAAATACTAAAAACTGAACACATAAAAATGAAGGCAATTTTTCTTTTATTTGTTTGTGGCTTGTTCACTTCTCGTACAATTGTGTATGTGGCACCGTGTACAAACAACATTAAAAATTATTACATACTCGTACACTGCCACATTTACAACAATGAGCATTTCGAAATTTTACAAAGTTTCTGTCGCATTCTCTTTGCAGTTTTTTGTTATCTTTTTTTTTTTTTTTTTTTTTGCAAATGCATTAGAATTTGGAGGAGTGGTATAAATTGTACCACCATTTGAATGAATATATTGCCAAGTGTAATTGTCGCAAAATTTGTGTGATTTTTATGCAAAAATATAAGGACGGGAAACCAATGCACAAAGAAAAATGAAGAGAAATAAAATGAACTTTTAGAATTAGTATGAATACAATACAATCAATTCATATGTAAAGTAAGTAATGTATTATTCTTTTTAAATTTATTCTGAAATAAAATTTCGTATCCATATTATTTACAATTAGCTTTTGTTGGTAGAGAATGTACAAAAAAACATCTTAAGTGACTAAATAAATTGAGGTGATTTTGGAATTAAAAGAACAAATCACTTCGAAAGCAATTTTATAATAAAATATTTATAGAGAGTTTGAAACTAAAAGATCGGAAGAACATACAAAACTTACACAGGTAACTTTCAAAAGATTTTTAGGTAGCTATCTTATTCATTTAGTAAACTTGCCTAAGTTACTTGGGTAATTTTATATATTTTTATTTCTTAACTAAACATTTTTTATTTTATTTTATTGATCATTTAAACGTACCTAAGTTCATTCAAAACACTAGTTGAAAAAGTAATATTTTTTGTAACTAATTTAATTGAAAATATACAAAAATAAGAAAATATTTCTGCGTTTATCATATTAAAAATGTTAGTAATTGAAACATATAAGTTACTTGTGTATTTTTCCTTCTTTTTTAAAGTTTTTTTTTTTTTAATTTTTACCGATCATAATTGAGCCCTTGATTTTGAAAATGGTATAAGTAAAAAATTTTAAAAATCAAATTTTTCAGCTATTTCATATCAAATCCTAAAAAAATAACATAATCTAAAGTAATTCATTTTTTTCAAAATACAGTCACTGTTTTTTTTTTTTTTTTTTTTTTTTTTTTTTTTTGATAGTGGTATAAGTCAGTTTCTTTAAACATACTATTTATAGTTAATTGTAGACATTATACGGCGAAGAAGTATAAGCAGAGTTCAGAAAAAAACACACACTGAATAAAAAACTCGTACATATATGTAAACAAACATAACTTAGACCAACGCACACATATTTTTATTTTCATACCAATTATGTTTGTTTTTAAATTTTCTTCGGTGCCCAACACAACCATGACTGTGTTCGTTTTAATATTTCGTTATTTACACGAACATTTTTGTATCCCATACTTTTTGCTTCAATCACACATAAAGCACACATTTTTTAGTGTTGCTTTATTTGAAGTTCATGTTCTGGTACGTGTAGTGAAAAAAAACACAGAACATGTACAATAAACAGGTTCGAGTTCAGTTATATTTTAAGTCGTGTTGTGGCTCGTGTAGTAAGAAAAAACACAACATGTACAATAAACAGGTTCGAGTTCAGTTATATTTGAAGTCGTGTTTAAAATATATCTGAACTCGAACCTGTTCATTGTACATGTTCTGTGTTTTTTTTTTCACTACACGTACCAGAACATGAACTTCAAATAAAGCAACACTCAAAAATGTGTGCTTTATGTGTGATTGAAACAAAAAGTATGTGATACAAAAATGTTCGTGTAAATAACGAAATATTAAAACGAACACAGTCATGGTTGTGTTGGGCACCGTAGAAAATTTAGAAACGCACATAATTGATATGAAAATAAAGATATGTGTTGGCTGCTTTTGAACAGAACATTGTGTGTTTCATGTGTGTATTTTCTGAACCTTGAGTATAAGTAATGCTCCCAAGAAATGGAAACGAATAAGACTAATATCGTCTTCCGATACCGAAGAATCAGTTCATACTTTAAAAGTGAATTCGGAACCATTACAAATGGAAGAAAGCAACATGAAATCAAGAAAGAGGACACGAAATCAACGTAATTATGCACAAATTATAAGAAAAACAAGTAAGAAAATTATAGTCGGTCTAGACCGACTATATGATACCCTACACCATGCGTTTAGAGACCCTATCTCATAGGCCCAACTAACTGGACATAGAAAATAAGCATAAACCAAATTTGAGTGGGATTTTTATTAATTTTTTTGGCTGCAGATATGAAGAAGTTCATATCGGATGCTATATCTATATGGGGATTAGGCCAAAAAATGGAACGATCCTGACTATGTTTGGCAAAGTCTCTTGTATTTTGGAAAAATATATATAAACAAAATTTGAGAAGAATCAGTGCAATATTTTGTTTTTGATAGATTTAAGTGAAGATCGGAAAGCAGCTCTATATGGGGCCTATGACTAAGAGTTGTCCCATAGGGATCATTTTTGTACTACTCATTAATGGATGTAATAAACGTATACAAACCCAATTTGAGTAAGATCTATATGACAATTTGGATCTTATGGCAATTTATGTCGATTTCATAGGGGTCATTCGTATGGGGCTAGGTCTGAACATGGACCGATTCTCACCAATTTCAATAGCGTTCATCCTTATGGCCGATAAAAGCTTATATACAAAATTTCATCAAAATATATTCATATTTGCGACCTGCAGTTTGATTACAATGTTTATATGGACACACAGACGGACGGACGGACATCGTTAAATCGAATCAGTTAGTGATTCTGATTCGATCGGTATAATAAAAGATGGGTCTAGGTCAAATATTTTTGGTAGTTACAAACAGCAGCACAAAGTCATTATACCCAAACCACATAGTGGTATAGGGTATAAAAAATTAAGAGAAATAGTGGAGAAGAATATGAAACAAAGGAGTCTAAGCGTGTGAGTGGTAAAGTTTTCGAAAATAAAGATTGCCTTTGTTCCAAATGGATTCGGATGTGAAGACAGGAAAGGTAATTTTGATTCTTTTTGGAAATTAGCAAATTTCGAAAAACAGAATTTGTTTCTGTATGGATTGGTTCGAAAACAATCAATAAAACAAAGATGACCCAGAAATTACGGAGGATATATGAGAAAATGTAGTTTTAAGTTTCATCTAAATGTACGGAATTCAGAAGTTTCTGTTTGCAAAACTTTTCTTTTCGATACTTTCAAAATATCTAACAGAAGACCAAGCCGTTTCTTAAATGCAAAAGCACCTGGAACGGATGGTTTTTACAAAATGGCTGGTTCATCTAGAAAAACAGATGAAGATAATATTAAAGTTGTACGAGAACATATTCTGAGTCTTCCAGCATGTGAGAGCCATTACACGAGATCACATCACACTTCAGGTCGAAAATATCTAAGTCAAGATTTAGATATTCGAAAAATGTATGAGCTGTATGTGAAAAAAATGTGATGAAAATAATACATCACGTGTGAAGGAGTGGACTTACAGGAAAATATTCAATACGGAGTTCAACTTAAATTCTCATACTCCTCGTAAAGACACGTGCCGAAAGTAATGCAGTAATCCAGTAATGAAGACGAGAAGTTAGGTTAGGTTAGGTTAGGTTGGAAGTGGCTGCTGATCCAAGGACCAGCACACTTAGACTCTGGGGTCCGTTGTGATACCACGGGACGAATGGGTGTTCCCCTCAGTCCCCACCGAAGAACCAGTTCGAGCTTCTGATGAAGCCCCTAAGATGTGAAATTTCCACGTTTGAGAGGTCAGAGATCGTGAAGAAACGGCGATCCCAATGTCCGTACTCTTGTTCTGGATAGCGCCGGGCAGTGGCAGAGGAAGTGTTCTACGCTCTCTACCTCCTCCACATCCAAGCAGCTATGACAGAAATCATTTGACGAGACCTTAAGGCGCTCAGCGTGTCTCCCTATAAGGCAGTGCCCAGTAACAACAGCAACAACCGTTGAGATCTCCCCACGGGGGAGTGATAATAGCGCATTTGTACGCTTTCGATTCAGAGCAGGCCAGATTTGTCTTGTGATCCTACACGTTAATCCATTAGCCCATCTGTTATTCGTTATGCCAGCGGTGCGAAGCCGAAGTTCAAGCTCGCACGATTCCAGGGGTGTACCAACACATTCCAAATCCGCTGGAACCTGTAAGGTAGTACCCTGTCTTGCCAGCTCATCCGCTTTGCAGTTTCCCGGTTTGTTCCTGTGCCCTGGGACCCATATGAGCCTGATGTCGAACTGCTTGGTCATCTCATTTAAGGATGTGCGGCAGCTAAGGGCGGTTCTCGTTTTCAGGAACATTGATCGCATGGATTTTACCGCGGCTTGACTATCAGAATAGATGTTGACTGCGGTCGTAGACAGAATATTCCGACCCAACCAGTCAGCAACCTCCTTTATTGCCAGTACCTCTGCCTGATATACACTGCAGTGGTCTGGTAACCTTCGAGCCAGATTTAGTCCAAGCTCCACTGAATGGACTCCAAAACCAACCTGACCGCACAATTTCGATCCGTCAGTATAGAAATTTACGAAACGCCTACTGCCTGGTGTCCTCCCAGACCAAGATTCCCTGGTCGGTATTAGTGTATAGTAGTGACGCTCAAATACGCTCCTTGGAGTAGTGTAATGGCAAGTTCCTGTCATTCAGGATCACTCCGTGGCCACAATTGTAGCCCCGCCATTGTAGTGTGCTTCTTAATCGAATGGCCGATGAGGCCGCCGACTGCTTCCCTAATATGTCCAGTGGTATTAGGTGTAATAGGATGTTCAAGGCATTCGAAGGTGTAGTACGAAGGGCTCCAGTGATGCACATGGAAGCCATTCTCTGTACCCTTGCGAGAAGGTTGTTATTGGTGGCCTTCTCCAAAGCAGGCCACCAGACGATGACTCCGTACAGGAGTATTGGACGGACCACCGCTGTATAGATCCAGTGAGCAATTTTCGGACTAATGCCCCATCGCTTACCAATGGCCTTCTTACAGGAGTATAAAGCTATAGTCGCCTTCTTCACCCGCTCCTCCAAATTCTGTCTGAAGTTCAGCTTCCTGTCCAGGAATACGCCAAGATACTTGGCTCCATCAGAGAAGACGATTTCAGTGCCGTTGAGAGAAATGGGATCGAAGGTAGGGATCTTATACTTCCTAGTGAAAAGAACAACTTCCGTTTTGGTCGGATTAACCCCCACACCGCAACCCCTTGCCCAGATAGATAGCTCTGTGAGAGCCTGTTGCAGGATATCTCTAATTGTAGATAGAAACTTCCCATTTACGGCCATGGCCACGTCGTCAGCATATGCGACTACGCTGCAGCCTTGCCCCTCCAACGATATTAGCACTGGGTTTAGCGCCAAGTTCCAGAGAAGTGGTGATAGAACGCCACCTTGTGGCGTTCCCCTGTTCACAAATCGGGATATTTCCGACGTTCCCAGTTTAGACGTTATCCGCCTGTTGACAAGCAGATTTCCAATCAATGAGATGATCACAGAATTCACTCCTAGACTAGATAGTGCCGCTATTATCGAGTCCGGTGTGATGTTGTTAAAAGCCCCTTCTATATCCAAAAAGGCTGTCATAGTGTATTCTCCTGCCGAGAGCGATTTCTCGATGGTACCTACGAGTTCGTGTAGAGCTGTTTCAGTTGACCTTCCCTTGCTGTAGGCATGTGTTGCCTCGTTGATAGCAGTTTAGGGTCAATAATTCTACGTAAGTAAGAGTCTATCATACGCTCCATTGTCTTCAATAGGAACGATGATAGGCTTATTGGTCTGAAATCCTTTGGGACAGTGTGTGTGCTCCAGCTTTTGGAATGAATACCACTCTTGTCTCCCTCCATTTCAAAGGAATATACGCTGTGTTTATGCAGCAAGTGAAAAGACTGCATAGCCAAGGGGAAATGTAGTCCGACACATGCTGCAATTCAGCTGGAATGATACCGTCAGGTCCCGGAGATTTGGAAGGTTTGAAGCTTTTAATCGCCCAGGTCAATGTTGGTACATTAACTATCTCCGAAGCAATGTCCGCCGTGCTACCGTCAGAGTATTCCAACGCCTGTAGTGACGTATGAGAATTGCCGGGAAAATGGGTGTCCAGTAGCAAGCTAAGTGATTCTCCACTGGAGGTGGTCCACACCCCCCACTGGATCCTTCAAATAGCCTAATGTGTGAGGGGTAGAAGCCAGAACCTTTCGCAGCCTGGATGCCTCGGAAACGTCCTCTATGAGAAGTTGCATCATATGGAAATTCATGATTCACATCTTAACAGTGCCGAACAGGCTACATACAAAATGCAAAAGATAACCCGAGTGAATATTATGGATTCACATTTGATCTACAGAAGTCACTTTCTTATCTAAAATTTTCTGTTTCGGTAGCTTATTATAACGCAACATGTAACGCAACAATTTATGGTTTCATAATTTCCACAATTAAAATGCTAAAATGTACGCATGGGATGAAACATTTGCCTCAAGAGGATCACAGGAAATTTCATCCTGCATCTTAAAGCACATTCGGAACATTACCACTCAAAATCATGTCATAGCTTACAGTGATGCCTGCTCAGGACAGAATCGTAACATTAACATACCGTTAAATGGTTAAAAATTGTTCAGTCATCTGATAATATTGTTGAAACAGTTGATCATAAATTTATGGTATCCGGCCATTCTTTTTTGCCAAATGATCGCGATTTTGGTTTGATAGAAACTAAAATTAAAAAATCGATTATTTATACATCCCCGAGCATTATTAGAATTTAATAGAATTACGTAAAAGAGAAACCCATTTTTGGTAGAACAAATGGCTCAGAAAGATTTCATTTCGACGAAACAACTGAGATAATCAACGACTAATAGAAAGAGAAGCGCCAAACGTGTTTCCACAAAAACGAAAACGAAAAAAAAAACAAGTAAGAATATTATAGTCGATCTGGACCGACTATACGATACCCTATACAATACGTTTAGAGGGGGGGGTCTCTGGTGCAACTAATTGGATATAGAAAATAAACTTAAACCAAATTTGAGTGGCAATGTTATTAATTTTTTTTGCCTGCAGATAAGTTCATATTGCAGGCTATATTTATATGGCAACTAGGTCTAAAAATGGACCGATCCTGACCAAATCTAGAAAAGTCATTTATTTTTAGCAAAAACATATACAAATCCAATAATGAGAAAAATCTGTGCAATAATTTGGTTTTTTTTTTTTGTAGATTTAAGTGAAGTTCGGGAAGCAGCTGTATATGGGTGGCTATGACTACTGATTAATGAGTGTAATAAACACAAACAAACCAAATTTGATCAAGATAAATATGATAATTTGCGTCTTATGGCAATTTAAGTCGATCTCATAGGGGTCATTTGTATGGTTCTAGGTCTGAACATGCTCCGATTTTCCAATATTGTTTTCGATAAAAACGAAAACTTTAAAGTTCTTCAGAAGTCTTCAGTTTTTTAAAAAATTTTAAGTTTATTTAGGCAACTTTAAAAACTCATTGTTTATTTTTTTTAAACTCTTTCTTTTTAACTCAATCTCTCTGTCGTGCGGCAACCCCATTCCCCTTCTCCAATTGATCTGAAACTTGTTGTGACTACAGTTTAATTTTGGGGTAGTCACTCACAGTCACGCGTAGTCACGCACAGTCACGGAGTGATCTAAATGTCATTTACCATCATCCGATCGATCTGAAACTTGGTCGATATACTTGCTGTAAAGAAAGATCAACTTCGACACAGTCAGGCATAGTCACGCACAGCTACGGAGTGATTTAAAACCCATTTCCCCTTATACGATCGATCTGAAACTTGGTCGATAGACTTGCTGTGAAAAAAGATTAACTTTAACAAAGTCACGCACAGTTACGCATAGTCACGCACAGTCACGGAGAGATTAAAACCCCACTTCCCCTCATCCGATGGATCTGAAACTTTGCTCATAGACTTGTTGTGGCCAAAGATTAATTTTGAGATAGTCACATACAGTCACGCACAGTCACGGAGATATTCAAAACTCATATGCATAAGGAAAGAAAGAGTTTTAATAAAAACTTTGTTTTTATGGGTTAGCTTATTCCTGAAAAAGTATTAAAGTATTCTTTTTATTTTTGTAAGAAAAAAAAATTATTTAAATTTTGATTGATTTTAGGAATTTTTTCCAGAAATATTTTTTATAAAATTCTTGGGTCATTTGGGTATGTTATGAAATTCTTAGGTCATATTCCTCTAATTACAAATATTATTAGAATTATTAAGCCCTTAAATTTTTGATATTATAAATGTATAAGTTTGTTAGAAACAATTTAAAATTATATTCCAAAAGTTTCCCACAATTACAAAAATGTTAGCAAAAATGCTTATGCTTATTGAGAAAGTCAATTTTGTAAAATTTCAAATTTCCTAAGCATATTTAGGTAAATTTCACAAATATATGTGGGATCGGTCTCAAACACTTAAGAAGATAATACTTGTTTGACGAGCACTGAACTATTAAAGAATTTTGTTTTTCTTTTTCGTTATATAATATATATGGGGGATTTCATGTCAAGTGCACCAACTTTTGAAACCGATGTCTTCCGATCGGGATGAAATTTGCACCAATGTTAGTCCTATTGGATAGTAGTTTAGACACAATTTTTCAACAAGATCGGTCCAGATCTCTCTGAGTTAGAGGGGATCAAAATTTGACATTTTGGCCAAACAGGTGTTTTTTCTCATCCATGTAACTTATTACCTATTGTTCTTAGAAAATTTTCTCCCAAAGAGTTTAGATAGTTATTTCTTCAGCATTTCGGAAAAAAATACTTTAAAAAAAAAATTTTTTTTAGACTTTTTTTTTTGGTATATTAAAGCATTTTTTGCCTTTTTTTTCAAAAAGGGCATTTATTTTTTTTTTTTTTTTTTTTTTTTTTTTGTATTTTTTCATAAGAAAGCTTAGGATTTTTCCTTTAAGAGCTTTTTGGTCGCTTAGTGGGATGGGAGTGGGATATCTACCAAAATAAATGTTTTGTAACTCAAGACAACGGTTTATCAATTTTTCACAAATGCACTATTTTGAATTTTTTCCGATTTGTGTCTAAAACCTTACAAATAAAACTTATACTGAGAAACTAGACGAACTAAACTTTCCGAAGGTATGTAACATACCTTCATAACATAACAGAAGAGAATGGTTATCTGTAACCTGAAATATTTATTTGCAACATTTCAATCTGAACACGAGGATGTTAGAATTGGCTTCACGAAATTAACCCAAATGAGGCCAAAACATTGCGTTTTGGCAGAAAGCAGCGGAACTCACACAGTATGCGTTTGCATTTACCATGAAAATGTTAAACTGATGTTGAAGGAAATCAACTTAAAGTATTTAACAGATGATTCGGCAGAAGATTTACGCGATTATCGCGATTGCCTTAAATTGACTATGTGTCCTAATGCAACAACTTCTTGCCACTTAGGTGAATGTACCAATTGCCCGAAAACCACATTCATCAAAGAAAATTTAATCAACTCTTTAGATCGAGAATATATAGAGGAGGTCAAATTTGATTCTTGGATTCAGACTGACAGGTGCACATTGAAAACAATCATTTTAAATGTGGATGATTTTGTGGAAGAAATGTGTACAGGATTGCTAAACTTGAGAAACCATGACTTTTTAGTCAAAGAGCAATGGTCATTCTTCAAGGATTTGAAGATACATTTGAAGTCTGGTGAATTCGTTATTTCATATGATTTCGCAGAAAACTATAAATATGTTCTTCAGGATGCCATACAAGCATTCTAATAACGACCAAGCAACTATATTCACAGTAGTTATTTACTACATGAAAGATGAAAAACTGGAACACAAAAGTATGAGTACCAGAAGAGAATGCTAAAATTTCTAAAATCTAAATTTACAGTAAAGAAGGTATACTACGTTTCGGACGGAGCTCGTAAACATTTTAAAAACAAAGGTAGCTTGGCAAATCTTATGGCCCATGAAAAAGATTTTGGAATGCCAGCTGAGTGGCATTTTCATCCTACTGCTCATGGTAAAGGAGCATGTGATGGTATTGGAGCAAACCTTGTAGCAAAGAGGATCATCAGGAAATATTGAAAACACTGAAGAGCAGATTCGATGCTGCGGTAACAATCGATGGCACCGCTCAATACCATGCTTTTATACCGCTTGTCGATGGAAGACTCAAGTTGAAAAAGACAACAAAGACAACAAATAAACCAGCAGCGAAATCAACAGCTGAACCTAGTAATGCCAAGAAAGGATTGACAAAAAAAACGCAGTAAATAAAGGCGACAAAAAAGCTGGATGAAAGACTGGGTATTTAAAAATTTACAAGACTTAAATACTTCATCAGCTACAATAAATTAAGTATAAAAATAGTTATGATATAAAAGGATCTAATGTAATTAAGATTAAATTTTATTAAATTATTTATCTTTTTATTTTTAATATTATTATTATTATACATTAATTTAATTATTATTAAAAATAAATAAAAAATAATAATTTTTCATCATTTCTATAGAAAAAAAGCGATTTTTTCCTGAGGTTCATATATTCTGAGTATTACAGTATCGAGGGTATACAATTTTAGTTAGGTATGTTATATACCTTCGGAAAGTTTAGCTTGTCTGGTTTCTCAGTATAAGTTTTATTTGTAAGGTTTTAGACACAAATAGGAAAAAATTCAAAATAGTGCATTTCTGAAAAATTGAAAAACCGTTGTCTTGAGTTACAAAACATTTATTTTGATAGATATCCCACTCCCATCCCACTAAGCGACCAAAAAGCTCTTAAAGGAAAAATCCTAAGCTTTCTTATGAAAAAAAAAAAAAAAAAATGACCTTTTTGAAAAAAAAAGGCAAAAAATGCTTTAATTTACCAAAAAAAAAAAGTCTACAAATTTTTTTTTTTTAAGTATTTTTTTCCGAAATACTGAAGAAATAGCTATCTAAACTCTTTGGGAGAAAATTTTCTAAGAACAATAGGTAATAAGTTACATGGATGAGAAAAAACACCTGTTTGGCCAAAATGTCAAATTTTGATCCCCTCTAACTCAGAGAGATCTGGACCGATCTTGTTGAAAAATTGTGTCTAAACTACTATCCAATAGGACTAACCTTGGTGCAAATTTCATCCCGATCGGAAGACATCGGTTTCAAAAGTTGGTGCACTTGACATGAAATCCCCCACATATTTAATGTCTTTTTTTTTATTTTGTTTGAGTGTTATAATTTTTTTTTTTTTTTTTTCAAGTTGAATAAAATAAACATATCAGAATATTTTTTTTATATAAAACCACCACATATATTATGAAACAAATATGCCATTAAAAATGCTTTATTACTCGTATTTAGAATGTTAATGTTGAAAATGTAATTGTTTAAGTTTAGTAAAGTAACTTTTTCAATTATATTATATATGATTGCGAACAAAAGAAAATGAAGTTTTTATCTTGAGTGCATTTGTTTAAATTCCTGTAATAAATTGAAGAATAAAAAAATGTCTAAGTTACTTATGTGTTTTTTCCCCATTAAAAATAATGATTTTTCCTATTTCGTATTCTTTTGGTTTATAATAAACCACAGATAACGACTATATATTGGATAGAAAATATTACTTATTTACAATAAGAGATTATATATAATATAAGGACAAACTAGCGGAGTGCAAATGAAATTGCTACCCCCAACCTTGTATTGAAAAAAATAATAAAAATGATGATTAATACCATAAAGAATGTAAATATTTTAATAATAACCAGGGAGATTACTAACAATGACGAGAAAAATGTTTACAATATTAAATCAAAATATATATTTCACTGGCTTTTATCAAAACCCAATGATACAACAAGTTGTTTCTAGTCGAGGTGAAACAAAAAAATAAACTAGTATCGTTTAGTGTTGTCAGTCTACTAATAAACTATTCATTTTTTCATGTCTGGATGCAAAAAACGAAAAACAAATAAAATATAAAATTCAAATATTAAAAAAAAAAAAAACTTAAGTCTGATTTCGTTTCGTTGTACGATATAATAAAATCATAAATAAAATGTTAAATAAAAAATAGCAGAGAGAGACGACGTATTTTAATATTGTTTGTTTTGTGTTTTCTTTTAATATTCTTAAATAATCTTGTTTGGTGCAAAATGTAAAAAAAACCATGATAATAAAATTATTTTTTTTTTATTTTACAGAATGTGTCTGTAGAGAAATATGAATAAAACGTATTAAGACCGAAAACAAAAAGAGCAATGCACTTGTTGTTTTATAATAACTAATTAATATATTATTTATATGATTTATAATGTACACTTTTGCACAAAACAGTAAGTGTTAACGAGGGTTGTTCCGTAAGTTATTTAAAATATTTATGGTCTAACACTAAAGCCACAGATTAAGAAAGATTTAACTAGTTGTTGTTTTGATGTCACCAATGAAATGACATCATTTGTAACTGGTTACTTAGATTTGATTTCGCATGAAGATGCTTTGTTTATAATGACACGTCGGCAGTTTGGTGGACAATGGTGTAGTGAAACATATCAACGAAATGTCTTTAAATATTCACTATTAGCAACCAGCTGATTTGTCAATGCTTAAATTTGAGTGACAGAATTAAAAGTTCAGCTAGAATCAAGGGAGTGAAGTTAAATATCGAAATAAATATCTGTTAAGAATTTTAACAGAGAATGTTAATGTTAACATTTTCTGTTAAGTACTTCACTTCAGCTAACGAAATTTTTTATTAAGGTAAAAAACCAATTATCTAAATATTTTAATAATTAAATTTAGACTATAAACATGTATCTGACAAATAATAAATTTGTTTTGTTATTATTTTGTAATTTCATATAAAAAATAATGTATATTCGCAATTAACAGCATATAATATTAAAGTAGCCAAAACGGTTATTTCTAGCCGAATGAGCCTGAATGAGGGTTGTCATATATCAGGTGAAAGACCCATGGGAGTAGAATCTAATGGCATACCGCCCATATTCAATTGTTTCTCAGGAAAAAAGTTACAAAGGATCAAAATAAAAAAAGCAGATTTTTCCCATAAGAATTATTTTCAAGGGGCCAAAAAGGTTATTTCTAGCCGACCTGAATGAGGGTTGTCATATATCAGGTGAAAGCCCCATGGGAGTAGAATCTAATGGCATACCGGCCATATTCAATTGTTTCTCAGGAAAAAAGTTACAAAGGATCAAAATAAAAAAAAGCTGATTTTTCGCATAAGAATTATTTTTAAGGGGCCAAAACGGTTATTTCTAGCCGACCTGAATGAGGGTTGTCATATATCAGGTGAAAGCCCCATGGGAGTAGATTACAATGGCATACTGCCTATATTCAATTGTATCTCAGGAAAAAAGTTACAAAGGATCAAAATAAAAAAAGCAGATTTTTCCAATAAGAATTATTTTCAAGGGGCCAAAACGGTTATTTCTAGCCCACCTGAACGAGGTTTGTCATATATCAGGTGAAAGCCCCATGGGAGTAGAATCTAATGGCATACCGCCCATATTCAATTGTTTCTCAGGAAAAAACTTACAAAGGATCAAAATAAAAAAAGCAGATTTTTCCCATAAGAATTATTTTCAAGGGGCCAAAACGGTTATTTCTAGCCGACCTGAATGAGGGTTGTCATATATCAGGTGAAGGCCCCATGGGAGTAGAATCTAATGGCATACCGGCCATATTCAATTGTTTCTCAGGAAAAGAGTTACAAAGGATCAAAATAAAAAAAGCAGATTTTTCCCATAAGAATTATTTTCGATGGAACTAAAAGTACGAACAAAACCAGAATTCAAATAAAATGCATTTAAAGTAGAATACGAGGGCGGATCATAGTTATATGAAATGCAACACTGATCCCATCAAGTACCACCTGTTAATTGATTACTGTAAAATTTTGAGCAAGTTCCGTCAAAACATACAACCTCTTTTGAATTTCGAGTGCTCATTAAACATTATTTCTTGCGAAAAAAAAACCGTCAATCAAACCAAGGAAAAGCTTGATAAATACTATGGGGACTCTGCACCATCGATTTCAATGGTAAAAAAGTGGTTTACTGACTTTCGTTGTGGTCGCACAAATACAAATGACGCTGAACGTTCTGGACGGCCAATTGAGGTCAATACACCCGAAAAAATGCACGATATGGTGTTGGCCGATCGAAGAGTAAAAGTGCGTGAGATTGTTGATGACATAGGCATTTCATATGGCAGTGTGGTTTCGATTTTAAATGATTAGTTGGGTTTAAGAAAGCTGTCTGCAAGATGGGTGCCGCGTTTGCTTTCAATTGACCATAAAAGTAATCGTATGACAGCTTCAAAGGATTCTATGTTGTGCTACGAATTGCTACCTCATCCGCCATATGCTCCGGATTTAGCCCCCAGTGACTATTTCCTATTTCCAAATGTAAAGAAATGGCTCGGTGGAAAGAAATTTAGCTCCAAATGAAATTATTGATCAAACAAATGCCTATTTTGTGGACCTCGAAAAATCTTATATTTTGGAAGGGATACAAAAATTGGAAAAACGTTGGACTAAGCGTATTGAGCTAAAAGGAGATTATGTTGAAAAATAATTTTTTTTTTTTTGCAAAAAAAAAATAACGGTGTTTCATTCTAAAAGTCACGGACTTATTGGTCCGCCCTCGTATTGTCATGTGCGTTCTGCATGAAAAACCTCGCACCGCCTTAATTGTGTTTATACGGTAACACAAGAAATCTTGCGGCAAAAAAAATCGTACAAGCCAAAAATCAGTACTTAGACTAAAAACGAACTCCTGGAAAAACAATAAATGATTCTACATGGAGTCAAACTTGCGCGTAATGCCCAAAAAGCATCTGAAGAGCATAGGTCCAAGGATCTTTACGCAATCACCAAAAAACTCACAGGTAAAAATTTCCTTAACACAAAACCACTAACGAACAGTGAGGGAGAACTATCAACATCCAAAAATGAACAATTGGAAATATGGAGACGTCATTATTCCTCAATGCTTTCAAACGCTCCATCCAACCTTTCGAACATTTGCTCATGCGCAACCCACACAGTTAGGCAAGACATCTCAACTGAATGCCCTGACATTTCAGAAGTTTTAAACGCTGTTATTGCTTTGAAGGCAAACAAGGCCCCCGGTGCCGATAATATAGCCCCTGAAATGCTTAAAGCTGTTCCCCAACTAACAGCGAACATTCTGCTACCCCTCATCGAGAACTTTTGGCTCACACTCGAACTCGACTCAAAACTTAAAGAAGGTATCTTTGTCAACATACCAAAGAAAGGCAACCTTACCGATTGCAGGAACTGGAGAGGTATCACAATTCTTAGTGCAGTAAATAAGATTTTAGCGCACATTATCAACAAAAGAATATCAGATGCTGTAATGGATGACATCAGGCTTGAGCAGGCTGGCATCGTCCACAAGTCTTGTGTTGACCATATAAATACTTTGCGAATAATTATTGAGCAGTCCGCCTAGTGGCAGTCCCCCCTGTACATGATCTTTATAGATTTTGAGAAAGCATTCGACACCCTGAGCCACGATGCGATATGGAGTGCTCTCGCGTGTAAAGCTGTTCCATCAAAGATTGTCATGCTTACTCAAGCTCTGTATAAGGATGTTAGATGTCGTGTTGACCATGACAACGCACTAAGCAACAGTTTTAACGTTGTAACCGGAGTGCGCCAGGGATGTGTACTATCCCCTCTTCTCTTTAACATCGTCCTAGACGTCATAGTGCGCCATGCTACTCAGGACAGCTGAGGTATACGATGGGGACTCACGCAACAACTAGAGAGTCTGGAGTACGCAGATGATATTTGTCTTCTGTCTCACAGCTATCGGCATATGTCAGCTAAACTTAAGTCTCTTGAAACCGAAACTGCAAAAGCTGGTCTAAAAATAAATATTAAAAAGAGTAAGGTAATGCGCTGCAACACAGTTAATAATAGCAGATTTAAAATACAGGATGTTGAACTAGAGGAAGTAAGGTCGTTTTGCTATCTTGGTAGCATTTTTACTCATACTGGCGGCTGCAGCAATGACGTCGCCTATAGAATGTCAAAGGACAACCAGGCATACGGTATGCTCCGCCCTGTATGGAAATCTACTGCTATCTCAAAGCATACTAAGATCGGCATTTTCAATTCGTGCGTCAAATCGGTGCTCCTTTACGGTTGTGAGTCATGGAACACAACATCACGTGAAATAAACGCCATACAGGTGTTTGTTAACCGCTGTCTACGAAGGATCCTCAAGATATTCTGGCCAAACACCATATCAAACACTCAACTATGGCACAAACAAATCAAAGTCCAATCAACATCGATATCCTTAAGCGAAAATGGCGCTGAATTGGTGACGCACTCCGTAGACCACAAGGCGACCCTACTAAAACTGCTATTGACTGGAATCCCCATGGAAATACACGTAGAGTTGGACGCCCGCCGCACTCCTGGAGGCGCCAACTCGAAGCTGAAGTAATCCAAAGTGGGCTAAGCTGGAGGGAAATCAAACACCTAGCATCAAATAGGACCGAATGGAAGGAGTTCGTTGTGGCCCTTTGTTCCATAAAGGAACCACAGGACATAATATATATATATAATACATGGAGTCAAATACTGAATTTCTTTAAATATAACATAGCAAGAATTGGCAAGTGCGGACATGTTCTGAAGTGAAATTCGACCAACACTCAGGGGAGTGTTGTTGTGTTAATTTCAGGAAAATATGTTATGATTTAAATTGTATTAGATTGTAACTGTCCATTCCATATTCCACATACGGCTAGTTCGACTGATAAACGATTTTTCTCTATAATGCGTTGTGCGGTCAACTGGACAATAGACTACAAACGGATGTGATCTACTAGAGAAGCGGTTAGATCGAACTGATATTTGGACACTTGGAATGAGTTTGCTAATTTCAGAAGAACATTTCCCATGGTAATATCTACAAAATAGTGTTACACAAACCACATTCCGACGATGTTCCAACGAGTCAATAGAGTTGGATACCCTACTGTCATTAAGGAGCATCAACGCCTTTCTTCGCGCAAGGTCCAGTAGCTTCAAAATAGAGTTTGAAGCTCCTGCCTATATCTGGGAGTTGTATTCCAATTTCAGTCGGATGTAAGTGGTATACATTTTAAAGAGATCAGAATGTGTGAAGTAATTTTTACAATTTTGAGTCTTTATAGTCTATTCGAAAAGAGATATGGATGTCTATCTGTAGTTTTGGTACATTTGAGGTTGTTAAGTATTAACTAATAGAAACAGAATGTGAAATATATTAGATCTTTTAATTATATACAAGACTTAAGGTCGGTTTGGGTGGGTCTAGGACAAGAGTTTCTCGGGTGGGTCCAGAACAGGAGTTTCTCACTAACTTTGATCGTTTTAATAAACTTGCCGCAAGGTCTTGGATAGCTAATTGCCTAATAGCGAATCACAAAAACGATCAGTATTACTTTAATTGGGAAGCGAAAAATAGTGAAATATTCAATTGGAAATTCATAGTTTGATATCTGAAGAATAGAAGTAAATGTTAGAGGAGGTATTTATTTTCTCAAAGCTGTTATTTTTTGGAAACATTTGAAAGAGATTCTGATGCCGCGACAATTTATATCAGTTTAAAAAGTTCAAATTACACTAACTTTGTAATTATTAAAAATATTTCTTCTATGATGGGTTGGTCAGATTCCATTTGAGAAGCTGCGAAATGTAGATAAGTACAACAAATGTAATGAGTTAACCAGATTGCTTGGCAAGACTGGACTTCAGACTTTTATTCAAGATATTAGGAACTAAAAAAATATAAAATCTGATAATCATTTTTAGAAATAATGCATATAAGACTACAACCCAGAACTTATATGGAATTTGAAAAACTGTGCTGAATTATTGTGTCGATAATAATATAGATAAAAATATCTAGGTTCACCTGGACGGCTTGAAGATGGAGCTAGGGTTAAGAATGAGTTAGTAAGTAATCTCATATATTAGTCTTTTGCAAAACGTAGGAATATGTCCAATCTATGCTGCGAACATCCTAAGTAGTATTAATCTGAGATATATAGACATTAGTTAATTAAATACTCTGAACACAATTGCAGATATAAATCGGATTTGTTGTGGCACCCGAACTTGTTGTATTATTAAGTTGCAGTAATAGAACTTATTGGATTACTCGTATCATTCATTTTTATTTGTGGTGTTTCAATCGAAATTCTCTTTTAAGAATGGAATATACCAAATGATCGGATTATCCATCAATTGGTTTGGTTAGATTAGGTTAGAAGTGGACTCTGGCATCGGCTGTGGAACCACGGGGCGAATGGATGCTACGCTCTGTCCAAACCTTAAAACTTAACCTGATGAAACTTTAAAGATGTGATATTTCAACATTTGATAGATCAGAGAGATGATGAAGAAACGACAATCCAATTCTGGAGAGAGCTTGACAAAATGTTTGATACTCTCCCTTTCCTCTGTGTTCACGCAATTCCGAGGTGTTCTGTGTGTCTTCCTGTAAGGCAGTGTCTAATTATAACCGCCTTTAACGTTGAAATCTCTAAACTGCGGAGTGACAATAACGCCAGGGCTAAAACCGGTGCATTCTATATCAAGTGAAACCAATCAAAATTCCAAATTTTGAATTCCAAATAAGAATAAAAGTGAAATCTGTTTTTTTAATCAGGGAACACAATCCAATATAAATTTTCTCAGATTTTTATTTTGATAAATAAAATATAACAAAATTTCAATCGAAAATTTTCGATAACGAATGAGACGTTTAGACCTCAGAGTTATTTTATAATCCTATATGTTAATACATAAGCTCATCTACAATTTTTTATATTAGCGGTGCGAAGTCGCAGTTCCAGGGAGCAGCTTCCAGAGGTATATCCATGCATTTCAATTCCGCTTAAACCTTGCGGTTTCCGGGGATACCCTTGTGCCCTGCGTCCCCTATGAATCTAACATCAAACTGGTGGTTTCAACTCTGTTCTTTGTTTATTACAGTGACATACATTAAATAATAACACTGTGGAACATTTTCGGGGTTATTGTTTGAGGGGTGAGAAATTCCAAGTCGGGGTCAAAGTACTAGGCCGGTGTAGTGAAACTTCTTCAGGGTTTAACGTTCTCAAGTCAAACTTTTTTTTAAAGAATTTTTTCCTTATCTTGATATTTATTTGCTTAGTTTTTAAGCCATAACTAAAGAATCATTCGTGATGTCTCATTTCATTCTTCAGCAAATCTAGTTGTACTAATTTTATCGAATGGAATCTTACAAAATTGTAATTTATTTCTCCTGGCTTGGAATTTTCTTGTTTAGAAAAATATCGTATATATGCCAATTTCGATCCCATTTAAATTAGCAAAGGCTAATGTTACTAAAATGGGCTTTAATTATACTGATTAAAATATTGTTTTTTACGAATTGTTGTCAAAGTTGAAAAATTTTGGGGAAGATTAAAAAGATAAAATATTGCAAATAAATTTGCAATGGATTGCCGTGTCCTTACTTCAGGCTCATTGACGGCCGCGGAAAACAGGACGACCAGGCAATACTCGGTTTACTAAAAAAGTATACCTTTATATCAGCACGGTCTATTGCAAAACACATAAACTGGAGTACAACCCAATGGAAGTCCGCACTTTCCTCTGATGAGGCGAAGTTTAATTTAAAAAGTTCTGATGGATTTAAGCTAGTACGGAGACCTAAAGGATAACGTCTTAATACTCGGTGTACTCAAGGCACAGTAAAACACGTAGGAGGAAATGTTTTAGTCTGGGGATGTTTTTCTGGTAAAGGAATCGAAGCAATTCCTGAAAAAAGAACATAATGGATCGTTTCATGTATAAAGATATCATAAAAACTGCCACATGCAGATGAGGAAATGTGACTTAAGTGGAGGTATCAACATGACAACAACCCAAAACACACGGCTAAATGCGGAAAAAATGGTTCATAAACAATAAGATTAACGTTTTGAAATGACCAGTACAATCACTTGATCTCAATCCCACAGAAAATCTATGGGATATTGTAGAATGTAAAATAAATCGCGATGGTTGCAGAAATACGGATGACCTTTTCAGGCAAGTGGAAATTGCATGGAATGAAATTTCCGGTGAAATTTTATCCAATCTAATAGAGCCCATGCCACGCAAATGTTAAGAAATTTAAAAAAAAAATAAGGGCTACGCAACTATTTAATTAGTAAAATTCTACTTTTTTTTGAATAAATAAAAAATGTGCTATTGTTTGTCGCGTACAAAAAAAAAAACTGTATTAAAGATTTAGTATGATTTTGGCTTAAGTCTCGTTTAGGTGCACTCTCCGATCCGTTCCAAATTTTCACCACTCGTTCCACTTTTTAATGCTATTCCAGCAAAATATTTTTTTTGTCGGAAGCCCATATTTCCCGAGTTATAGACCTCCAAAGTTTTGACATTGATTTCGATATAACTTGAACAATTCTAATCGGACTTTAGCAATATATATATATCATATGAAAGCTTATTAAAGTACCTTTAATTTGATATAAAAAAGTTCGAAATCCATTAACCCACTATGGACCAAAATAATTTTCTTTCTTTTTAAGATGCAGTTTTTTGTAAATAATTCATTTTATTTCAATAAAACGCTATTACAACAACAAAATATATGTTAATTAGTAAATTCATAGGATTAACAGCTTTTATTTAAGATATAGTTTGACCTTTTAACCCTTTGTAATCCGGAGATATTAGGGGTACAACTTTCTTAAAAAATTCGACTTAACAAATCTAACTAGAAATGGAAATTTTTTTAAAAAAATTTCTTGTATATATGGGAAAGTTTTTTTCGCAAACGTGGCATTATCTCATAAAATGATCTATAAAATTTTTGTATTTACAGCAACTGAATGAAAGCTGGGCCCACTAGCTACATATATATTTTGTCCTCTTAACCCTTCCAGGACCGGAGATATTATTGACTTTTAATGAGACTATTATGAAAATTTTGTTGGGAAATTCGCTTGTGACGTACGCAGGAAAACTTTATTCAGCGAAGCCACCTGCCGTGTCCTACTGGAGGAGAAAACCCTTAAACGCGGCCGCAGGCCGCCACGCAGAAGAACTTTAGTATGCGAAGCCAGATTTCAATACTTAACTTTAGTGTCTCCGGGAAGACATAAGACAAGATAAAGCCATCATGGCCTTATCTCACATGGTATTAAAGCATCCCCTCATTTCTTCTCCGTCCTATTATGAAAATTTTGCTGGGAAATTCGATTGTGACGTACGCAGGAAAACTTTATTCAGCGAAGCCGCCTGTCGTGTCCTACTGGAGGAGAAAACCCTTAAGCGCGGCCGCAGGCCGCCACGCAGAAAAACTTTAGTATGCGAAGCCAGATTTCAATACTTAACTTTAGTGTCTCCGGGAAGACATAAGACAAGATAAAGCCATCATGGCCTTATCTCACATGGTATTAAAGCATCCCCTCATTTCTTCTCCGTCCTATTGTGAAAATTTTGTTTTAAAAATCACGCGATTTTCATAACCCCCAAATCAATATTAACACTTCAAAAAACAACAACAATAAAAAACAAGTATACCATGCGTTTAGAGACCCTATCTCATAGACCCAACTAACTGGATATAGAAAATAAGCATAAACCAAATTTGAGAGGGATTTTTATTAATTTTTTCGGCTGCAGAAATGAAAAAGTTCATATCGGATGCTATATCTATATGGGGACTAGGCCCATAAATGGACCGATCCTGACCATGTTTGGTAAAGTCTCTTGTATTTTGCAAAAATATATACAAACAAAATTTGAGAAGAATCAGTGCAATATTTTTTTTTTGATAGATTTAAGTGAAGATCGGGAAGCAGCTCTATATGGGGCCTATGACTAAGAGTTGTCCAATAGGGATCATTTTTGGACTACTAATTAATGAATGTAATATGTACATACAAACCCAATTTGACTAAGATTTGTATGATAATTTGGATCTTATGGCAATATACGTTGATTTCATAGGGGTCATTTGTATGGGGACTAGGTCTGAACATGGACCGATTCTCACCAATTTCAATAGCGTTCATCCCATTGCAGATAAAATATTAAATACCAAATTTCATCAAAATATATTCATATTTGCGACATGCAGTTTGATTACAGGCTTTACATGGACACACAGACGGACGGACGGACGGACGGACATCGTTAAATCGAATCAGATAGTGATTCTGATTCGATCGGTATAATTAAAGATGGGTGTAGGTCAAATATTTTTGGTTGTTACAAACAGCAGCACAAAGTCATTATACCCAAACCACATAGTGGTATAGGGTATAAAAATTACAACTTGCTAAGCTAAAATTACAATTAGCTAAGCTACACTGAAACGAGTAAATCGCGAAAAAAAAAATAATATCCAACTTTAACTCCTAATATATCCAGCACTTTAAGAGTCAAAAGTCATAATAGACACCAAAAAATAGCTTGTGACCCCTACTTTTATAGTAAATGTGCAAATAAATACCTTATATACGTAATTTCGTCTGATAATTACAGCTTTTCACAAAAACTCTTTATCAAAAATGCACAATCTTGAATGGTTCATAATGGGTTAAAGGATTTCGAACTTTTTTATTTTGAAATAAAGGCAATTTAATAAGCTTTCAAATGATACATATATTGCTCAAATGCGATAAGAATTGTTCAAGTTATATCGAAATCAATGTCAAAACTTTCGAGGTCCATAACTCGGAAAATATGGGTTTCCGACAAAAAAAAAATTTTTTTTTCCTAAATCACCTCAAATACCCCTATTTCAAAAAAAAAAAAAAAAAAAAAAAAAATCGGGGTGGTGCACCTAAACGAGACTTGTTCAAAAAAAAATATATAAAAAGAAAATAATTCTCAAAAGTGTTTATCATTGTTATTAAGCCATATTGTATTAACCACAAGCTCGTGCATATGTATGTTTCGCCGCACACTGTATATCAAATCCAATACTAAATAACAAAGCTATAAACAAATCTAAAATAAACCACTTTTGTAAGTATCCCATTATAAAGTTGAGCCACTGTAGATTGGCAAACAATTTTGCAGTTAAGTATACAATTTGTTGGTTGACAAAAACTAGAAGGACTTTGTGCTGAATCTTATCACAGAAAACGGTTTTAAAGTCTACCATAAAATCTCTCTGACTTAAAGAACAACCCTCGCACAAACACTTTTTATAAAAAATAAAACTGTTCTTGTTTTGAATAAAAAAAAATGATATTTTACTTTGATTTTCTAGTTCTTTTTTATAAAAATATTTCTTGCAGTTCTTATTTACGTCAAAGTTGAAATGAACAATGTGCTATAATTTTCATAGCATTATCCTTGTTGAGATGATTTCGTTGCTGTTGGTGAAATGAAGTGATTTGTTTATAAATCCCTGGAGTTGAAAGTTTATGTGCTTTCTTTTTGTTGATTTGATTATGACTAGACCAGCTAGCAATTCATGGAGAAGAACATTGCAGAGTTATAGCAGACAATTTGTTCATTCATTTTTTTAACGTTTTTTATCTTTAAAGTTATTTGATTTTTATATTTTTTTATTTGATTTTCATACGATTTAATATTTTATTTGACTTGTTTTTAAATTTTTTATTTATTTATTTTTTTTTTTTAATATAAAACTTTTAACATTTGTTTTGATTTTTCAAAAATTTTTAGCTTCAAGCATATTTTTTTCTATTATTTTTTTGTTAAGTATTCTTGTTTATTAAATCGCCAAAAACTAATAATTACATATATTAACTATTTTTGCGGTATCCAGCCGCTTGTGAATATTTTAACTTTTTGTTGTTGTTGTTGTTGTTTTTTATTTTTTTTATTTTTTATTATTATTAATTCTTTTTGTTACACTTTCACACTCTTTAACGAGCGATCGTTGGTGATACCGTTATTGAAGGGTTCAAATATCCCGCAAGAAAAATATTATAATCATTCGTTGTTGCTCAAAGCAAGTTAAGAACATAATACGGAAAATAACAACAATTTAATGATAATAAATAAATAGAAAAAAAACCACTGATAAAACATGCGCCAAATAATCCGTTGGTCGTTATGGGAATTTTATTTAAATTCATGCAATTTCGGCCAACACTTGCTTTTTTCTTTTTTTTTGTTCTTAATATGTATTTTGATTTATGCTTTTGCACTTTGCTTTTATGATTTATGTATTCTTATTATTGAAAAATTTCCCTTTTTTTTAAATTGTTGTATTTTTAATATGTTTGTTTTGTTTTTTATTTATTTATTTATTTTTTGCACACAAAACAAAAATATTTTATCACTTTTATTTATTTTTGAACCACTACCGTCCGTTACGTCGTCATATTGTTAAGATTCACGAACTCAAACTAAGCGCAATAATAGTTGATGTTAATCATTTACGATATTTGCTCGTCTGTACGTTTACGATATTTCAACACATGTTTTTTACGTTATTACTTTCGTTATACTCATACTCTGCCACAACGTGCTCAACTCTCTTAATCCCATACTCTTATTATTTATGTTTGTTTCACAACCACTCTACTAACAGAGGTGATGCTAACTTAGTGCTTTTGTTAAATTTTTTAAAGTTTTTCGGTACCTTCAAATGCCAAAGTCAAGAAATAGCACAAATTTAGTGTTTTTGTAATTTTGTGCTTGTGTTTTTAATGATTTTAACAATTTATCTTAATTGGTTTTTAAACCCCTTTACTAATAACAAGTTATTTTAAATGTATATTTTTTAACCAATATCTTTGGGGCAATTGCATATGTGACGGAATGACATTTTGAGTTGAAAAATTGAATTTAAGGCTATTTCATAAAGCTATTTTCAATTGAAAATTCATTCTTCAATTTGAAAATGATTGTTAATGAGTTAGAGATTTAAAAAAAACTCAGAAACAATTTTTTCAGTATTTTATTCTTATATTTTTAGTAATTTCTTTTTGTGTGACGGAATGACATTTTTGCTACCATGACTCTGTCCTGGTATTAAAACCTAGGAACTTTTGTCAATTAAGAAGCTAGTCAGTTTTTAAACTAATGAATATTTTACATATGATATATAAGCAATATAAAATTATAATTCAGAGCTACTTAGCTATGATATTGTTGAAGTTATTAACTGTCATTTGACGTGACGGAATGACTGTGACGGAATGACTATAGCTTCTTAAACATGTATTAAAAGAAAATTTAGTAAACAAATAAATTTTATAATTATTTTATAATCTAGAATACTTGTAAGAAATTACATTATGTAACTTGGAACACATTTTAATATATTTTTAAACTTACTTCATATAAATGAAAAAAAAATTTTTTTCATCAAAGTTGACATTTTTATGGAATTGCCCTTTGATGTCATTTTTAAAGGATATTAAATTGTAAAAGTTTATTTATTGTGATATGGCATTATATATTGAATAAGCCAAAATATTTTATTGAAAGAAAAGACGCATCTAAAAAAATATAATGTCACAAGCATTAACCGCCTAAGTAGAAAATCATGCTTTCCAGAAATTTTACTTTTTGTATAAATTAATGGGGCTTCATTACGACTTAGGTCAGTATATATAAATATCTTTTTAAAAAATAGTGTTAAAGATATGAGGATTTCACGTCAATATACAGTTTTTTAGTAGAATATGATAGCATACATAACTCAAATAGCCGCAAATCATGATATGGTTTATATAAATGTAATGGTGCTTCATTACGACTTTGGTCAGTATGTTTTCAATAATAACTTTTAAAATAACAGGGTTAGAGAAATGGGGATTTCATGTAAATATAAAGCGTTGTTAGTAGAATACGATAGCATGCATAACTCAAATCGTCCTTAAGTCGACTTAGGCGGTTATCGCTTGTGACCACAGATATATAGAAAATCTGTGAATCTTATCTCACAAATTTTCGAAATATTACTGAAACTAGACTAAATAAGTACTAATTTCACCACCAATAGAGTACTTTTAGATAATTTTTAAATTTATTTAAACAAAATGTAATTGAATATTGCACGGCAGCTTTATAGAGGACTATGAACAAAATGGTATTTCGCACATTTATTTTTAAGTGAAATAAACATACATCCGCATATTTTCCTAAATTATAGAAGGAATCTTATATTATCCCCTTATTTAAATCTGGAAACAAGTCTGATGTTACGAACTATAGAGGAATTGCCAAATTAAGTGCTTTACCTAAACTATTTGAGAAATTTATTACGGATTATCTATGCCATCATACATCTTCAATTCTGTCACCATTTCAACACGGGTTTAGGAAAGGTTGTTCTACTACAACTAATGTTCTTCACCTAACAACTTTAATTAATCGCGGTTTTACTCAAAAGAAACAAACTGATGCTGTTTATACTGATTTTAGCAAGGCGTTCGATAAAGTCAACCATGAACTCCTTCTCATTAAATTGAATTTATTGGGATTTACTCCTTACAGTTTAAGCTGGATAAAATCATATCTTCTGGGAAGAAACAAAGTGTTTTAAATTCAATAATAATACTTCAAAATACATTGCTGTTATTTCTGGTGTTCCGCAAGGCAGCCATCTTGGACCAATTTTATTTTCCCTCTTTATTAATGATCTTCCAAAAGTTATACACTTCTGCTATATATTGATGTACGCTGATGACATCAAAATATTTTATAGTTTTAAACAATATGCTGACCATATCTATCTGCAATGTGATCTTGATAATTTTTTTAAGTGGTGCGATCATAATTTAATGGAGCTGAATCTGAAAAAGTGCAAATGCATGCGTTTTTCGAGATGTAATTTTATTGCAGTTAACTATGCTCTGTGTGGATATCAGTTGGAGCTACTCGATAATTTTTTGGATAAGTAATATAAGTAATATACCTATACTTGATGCTAAACTGAGTTATGTTCCTCACATAACCATGACGGTAAACAAAGCTAGAGGTGTTCTTGGTTTTATTAAGCGTTGGACAAAGGAATTTGTTGATCCCTACATTACCAAACAACTGTTCATATCCTTAGTAAGACCAATTTTGGAATATTGCTCTATCATTTGGGATCCTCACTATAACATCCATAGCCAACATATTGAATCTGTTCAAAAACAATTCCTTTTATTCTGTTTACGTGGTATGCAGTGGAGTCCTGCCTATAATCTTCCGTCATACCCTAATAGACTTTCTTTAATTAAATTACCAAGTTTAAAAAGTCGTCGAACCATGCTGTATGTAACCTATATGATAAACCTCATCAATGGAGAAGTTTGCTCTGAGTTTCTTGTTAACAACATCGTATATAATGTTCCTCAACGTTTTTCCCGCCATTTCAATCTGCTTTATGTTCCATTTTGCCGATCAAATTTTTCCATTGCTGATCCTTTTCGGAGATTAGGGAATAATTATAATAATCTTTCTCAATTTATTGACTTTTCCTTGAATACATATGTAATTAAACGTAACATAATTATTTTTCTGAATTCATGATTTATCTGTTTCTTACACAATATTTTGTAAATAGCTCAAGTTAAACACAATTAAATAGTCTGTAAGGATTTAATCCATTGACTTAATAAATAAATAAAAAAAAAATAAAAAAAAATCTTAGAACAGTTAAAGTCGACCTTGAGTGAAATTTCGATGGCTCCATTGTACGATATGCAAAGCTGACTTACAAGGATGGTCTAAGGGCAACCACGAAAATATGAGTGACCCGTATTTTTTTGAGGTTTCCAATCTTATATTTAGAAACTCAAAAAGGGTAAACAAAACGGCAATTTTTCGTTTTTTTTCCGATTTTTCACAGAAAGAAACCATATACAAATTCGACATCATATGAAAGGTACTTGCAAGGACTATCCAATTTAGAATGCACGATTAATTTTAAGCGGTATTGTATGGTGGCACATATGAATTTTAAATCAAAATTTATTTGTCAAATCGATTGACTCCGCTTGGTGTTTTTTAACTGTAATGCCTAAGCGCTTAATTGACACCTAACTGTTTATATTCTAAGCAAATTCTTCTAATAAGAGGGATTAACAACACCCGATTTTTGCCGAAGAGAGTTCCTAACTTCGATGGTGGCAGCCTTGTGTATAACCCCCCAATCTCACATCACACTGCAATTGTAAAATCGTTGTGTATGTATTGTCAAAGAAAAATTGTTCGAATTAGTCGAATCCATCGCCATTAAATTTTATGCTCACACATCTGACTGCAATCTCATTTTTAAAATGTTGTCGAAGCGTAAACTTGAAAAAATTTGTATACTTCTCTCTCTTATTTTATTTTAAGTAGAGTTACCGAGTTTATTATACAGGCACATGTTTGAGGGAAAATGTTTACATTTATTATTATTAGTATTATTTTAATAATAGTTAATAATATTTATGCTCTATAATTAACAAACTTGCGTTTTTGTATGCGCATTTCAAAAAATAAATCATTATAATAGATTTAACAAGTTAAAACTTTAATTACAATTTTACAGAATCCAGTAAATTTGCATTAAATTTATAACAGGGTAACATTAATCATCGTTAGTGTCTGCCACTACTCGCACGAAAAATTTGGTGCCATTAGTGTGACCACTGCGGAAAATGTGTGTGTATTAGTAAAAAAATGTGAGTGTATTGAGTTTTTCGAACTTGCAGTGTGATGTGAGATTGCTGGGTAAGATATAGGCAATTATTGATACCCATAATTTTATTTTTACGAGTCGATAGCAAATGTGCACAAAAAATTTGAATTGCGCAAATTTTAGACACACTTCCATACAATAATTATCTAAAAATAAGTTTTTAATTTTCTTTAACAGGAACCTATCAACTTTTTTGGTACAACATTTGAAGGCATTTTTAAACTCTTTTCAACGATACACAACACTCAACGCAAAGAGTCCAAAGGAAATACAGAAATCGAAAGCTAAAACGCTGAAACTTAAAACAAAACATTTCCAATTATGCATTACATTGCACAAAACTTTTATATATACAGTGGCTGACAATACATTTGAAACTTTTGCAAAATTCTGAATTTGCAAACAAATTTTTTTAATAATTTCGCGTTAAGTCCTAAAATTATGCTTTTCTGGAAAATCACTGTTTGGCGTATTCTCTATCGAAAAATAACAAATTTGCTAAAAAAAAGAAATAAAATAAAAATTAATAAAATATATAAACGAAAAAAATGTTTTTTAATGATGCCAAAACAATGGAATCTTTTAAACTACTGTACCAAACAAATTTAATTAGAATATGATATGAAAGAATATGATTATTACAAAATAATGGCAAAAATAAAGTTTTGTGAAGAGCTAAAAACCAGAATAAGAGATGATTTTACTGCTGGTCGTAAAGCAACATAAATTTTTTTAAGAAATATTTGTTGAATAAATCCATAATTTCAAAAAATATCACGAAATATCGTACAAGAGGTACGTCATTTACAATCTACAACTGAAAATATGTGCTCGAACTGTTTGCCGACGAGCAATTGAGGCTGATCTTGGTTGTTATCGACCTGTGAAGAAGCCAATGATATAGGGAAAAATTGGCTGGCCCGTATAAATTTTACTAAATAATACATGAACTGGTCAAGACGGAATTGGAATACTGTTCTCTTTTCAGATGCGTCCAAGTTTAATTTACGTCGTACGTTTGTATGATACAACAACCAAAGGGAAAAATCCAGACCCGAAAAATACAAACGAAATTGCTAAGTTTGGTGGTGGCAATATTATTGTATGGTGGTTGCTTTTCGGGCAAGAAATGGGTCCAATTCATGTAGAAAAAGATACCCTAACTGGAATTTGAACCAAGGCAAATGCTAAATTACGTAATGTATCTATACGCGTAGGAGAATGTGCCCCTGGCCTGGAGCTTCCAACATGAGAATGGCCCAAAACACATCTTCAAAGTTGTAAACGAATGGCTACAATCTAATCTCGATCCCATAGAAAATCTATGGGAAATTTTAGATGGAAAAATAAGGACACGAAATTACACGAACAAGACAGATCTCATATAGGCAGTTAATTCAGAGTGGAAAAAAAAATTCAATGGATATCATCAACAATTTAAGTGACTCCATGCCTGGGCCTTGTGAAGCAGTACTAAACAAATATATGAATAACCAACAAAATATAGAAACCAAAAATTGAGGGAAAGTTTTCATTATATGGACCAATGGTGAAAAATTTGCTAAAATCGAAATAACGACCCTTATTTGCACTAAATATCAGATTGGGTAGCTTAAAAAGAACGTCTTTTATTTGTTCGTGATATATAACATATCCAAGTGTGCTCCAATGAGACCTTTCTGTTAGTCTGAAAAAATAAAAATAAAAAAATATCTATTATTTCTGCTCCAAAAAACAAATCAAAATATAACTTTTAGCAGTTATTAGCTTTTATTTTGTGACTTTTATGATAAAAGGTATAACTGTTTCGCTACCCATTTCTAGAAATAATCTACCTTAAATTTTAAAATTCCAACGCACCTAAAGTTGTATCATATACCGATTCCGGAATAAAGAGAATAAAATCTGACAGTTTCTCCTGCAAAACTCACAGGAGCCATTAATTTGTATGGAAACTAGGTCTGCATCAGACATCTTCAATGAGTACTGAAAAAAATGAGTAGAGTCTAATCATGATTCATCCATACTTATTAAAATGTTGTCGATCCTCACATCCTATCTATAGTTTGAGGTACTCATCATACTCATACTGAACAACATTTATGAAGTTGTAAATTTAGACTCTCCTTCACTCAATTGTGTATAGACGTTGCAAACTAAGTATGATTTGAATAAGAAAATTTAAATACTCATTGCGAGGTTGTGCGTTTGATCTCTTGTGTTACTACAAATATGGTATAAATGTAAAAATATACATGTATTATGAATGAGTTGAATCAATTATAAATATTATAAGAATTTTCCTAAAATTATAAATCAAAGTGATGTTATTTATGTATCAAAAAGATTTGGGATGGTATGAGTATGAAGTCGACGTCGGACTCATATTCATTGCTAAATCAACGTTACTGTGAGTATGAATACATCAGAGTAGTTGAATTTCCATGATTTCTACACATTTATACTTAAAATTACATGAGTGACTATGAGTAGCAAAAAAACGATTCATTGCTAATCTCTGGTCTGCACATGTACCGATTTTCAAAAGCAACTTCCCGACTACCTAGAACTTTAAAAGTTTCAGCATTTATGTAAAAGGAAGTTTCAGGGTAGACATGGAAAACTTATATCTACATACTTGTTTACGTTTGCTCTTTGTTTTACATTTGAATGGAAAAACTCGGATTTAGAGAGAAATTAAGAAAAAAAAATTAATAAATGAGAACCAACGTTTCAAAATTTTAAGGAACTTTGTTCAAATTATAAAAGTTTATTTTTTTGGTCTCAATTACTTTTTAGATGCTTTGTTTTGGAAGAGTTTGCACTTGAAGACGATAACCGTATACAAACCAATAAACAACTCGATTTGAAAATAATTACTAATTCGATTGCGAGTGAAAAGGTACTAGAAAAATACTATATCACTAATTTTTCATCCCGGCTTAAAGAAAGACCTCCTGGATTTGTCTTTTTTATGCAATATCCAAAATGCAGCGCTTTCTGAGAGGACCAGGAGATTTTTCTTGTTACTAAGAAAAAAAAAACTAAATATAAAAACGTAAAATGTAAAAAGAAATAAATACAAAAATAAAAATCGAATTAATAAAATTGAACTCTGTAAATTCCAATCTTCACAAATAATATGGACATTGTCGACAAAATTCTAGCTGCAATAAATATATTTTACCCTCAAATATGAACAGAAAAATTGCCAAACGAATCTACAAAAAATCTATAAATAACTAAAGAACATATTTTAGAGATATATGTATATCATATTGTTGAAAACAGTAAAAATTAGATTTAACTTATTAAATGATTTGCTTCAAATTAATTTTATTTCACAACATGAGCTTTAAATTAATGCTTTTTAAAATTTTTGTTGTACGTTAAAAAAAATTGGCATCACTGCTTATAAACCATAACACGTGTGCTGTATTTTGTTGCCATTGTCTGTCTAGTCATAGTTGTGTAGTTGTGGTGATAACGAAAAGGCAGGAAAAACATTAATATTTTGTGAAGCATAGAAAAGGGCTTTTCCGTAATGTTTGTTACTCTCATACTCTCTGTCTCTCTCTCTCTCTCTTTCTCTTAATAGAAAACCGCACAATTACATTATTGCACTATGTGTCAAAATCACTTAGTTAGTCAGCAAGAAAATATTTCAAAATTCCATAGGTTCTGGGAATTCTTCCGATAGGAATAATCAAATTATAACAAAAAAATACATTAAAAAATGTTTCGGAATCAATCAGACCTAATTTTTAAGATGTATCGAATGTAAAAACTAAAACTATTTTCTTAAAAATTCATATATCGATTTCGTTGAAAGCATTAATCACGAAAATTAATGAAACAGAAAGTGTACGAAAATACATCAAAATGTTTTGATGTATCATTAATACTGCCACTATTCCTAGTTTTCTTATTGAATCCATAACAAACATTTTTCCCAGATTGATCCAAAATCTAGAAATTAAAATTTCTTGTTGTATTTTTTGCAAGCTGTTTGGCCGTAATTAAAAGCACAGCTTTTTTGTATTTTTCGCCAACGTTTCGTCAGAACAACGGACTTTACCAAAAAAGACAGAAAAGTAGTTTAAGCCCTGAAGATGTCAGCAAGTGTCTGACGAAAGTTGGCGAAAAATACAAAAAAACTGTGTTTTTAATTACGACCAAACAGCTTATAAAAAATACAGTTAAAATTTATTTCCAAAAAAGTCAATAAACAAATAAACTCGCACAACTTCTGCAAAGCTCAACACCTTTAAGAAAGATCGATGGAACCGGCTTTATATCAAATTGTTGATATGTACATTTAAAGATTCCCTTCACAACAAAGAATATGTTTTGGATTTATTTTTGGACGTGGAAAATTTCAATATTTCATCCATTCTAGATAATACGGAGACGTATACATTGATAATCCTATGGTCGAGAAACATGCTGAAAATATGAGATTTATAAGAGAGAAAGGTTGTGAGAAGTGGAACCCCACACGGTTGCTTTTCCTTTTTATTTTCAGTAATGAAAAACGTTAAAATATCCACTGGATATACTCGCTGATAATCAGAGGTATTCTATCTTATCATAATCTGATTGGCTGGCAAGATGTATATATAAAAATCAGACTTTATAAACTCAGAAAATTAGAGAGACTGCCTTACCTAATCACCAACACCAAATTGTCAGTACAGGCGGGACTTGAGGTACTTCTGGATATTTTGTCCCTGGAAATATTCATCAAGAGTACAACTGTGAAAGTGGCACTACGTTTAAGGAAGTCACATAACATGGGACATCGCTCTTGGTTAGGCATAACTATACAACGGACAGGTAACCGTGTACAGATTAATCGGGAAACCGACTAGTGTCACCGCCAATGATTTTTGGTGGTCATATTGTGTTCCAAATACCATCTAGGGAAGACTGGGCCATAAACTCTGCCAATAAACATAACTGAGATCTCACTGTACACGAATGTTTCGAATATTTAAACGGGGTCAGGGACGGGAATTTAAAGAGACACTCGATGCTCCAGTATCTCGGACACTTCCGGAAATATTAACTGTCTTCCAGACAGTTTTTCATGTAATTCATATAGCAATAAACATTGGTGGTAAATTTGTATTTCAAAAACCATCTAGGGAAGACTGGGCCACATAAACAAAATTGAAATCTCAGTGCACACGCATGTCTCGAATATGCAAACGGGGAAAGAGTCGGAAATATTAAATGTCTTCCATGTAGATTAATTTATATTTATGATTTGTCCTGTTGCACTGATTTATCGATTTTGGCAAGTAATTTTTTTTTCAGTCTTATAGTTCTTTTTTTTTTTTTGTCATCTGTGCCAAATTTCATGTCAATATCTTCAATGATGCTCGCTTTTTCTAAAGAACTAAATCGAATTTGGCGGTTTTTAAAAATTTGTGACTTTGTTGAACATAGAAGTTCCATTAAATTTAATTTCCAGAATGAAATTTCTATATATCGAAATAATGTATAAAAGTGGTACAAAGAGGCCCAAGGAAGTCAGAGAAAGCGTTGAAGACAACGGTCGTCCCGAACGTGAAAAACATCAACTGAGGAAGGAAATAAAATATTTGGTATTACAAAATCGTCGATTGATAATTAGAGATCTTGCTGATATTTTTGATGTTTTAAAAGGATCTGCCAATACCATTTTTAAAGATATTTTGGTCCTCAAACGCATCAATTCTCGGTCGATTCCAAAAACAGATTTGTCCTTTAAGCAGCGTCGTATTAATATCTCTGAAACAATGCTTTCTGGATACCAGAACGTAATGAAACGCATCATTGCGGATGACAAGACTTAGATCTATGACTACGACCGCAAAACAATGGACTAATCAAGCGAATAGCGCGCCGAAGTGATCACGCCAAATAAAAATTTCACTTTTATTTTTTGTTTTCAATTATGGTGGCGTGGTGAATTCTGAACTCCGTCCGCCGCACATTGGGTTGAAAAGGGTCAAAAGTGAGGATTAATTCAAAAATTGAAATGAGTATTTTGTAATAAATTTTTATACCGGGTAACAGAGTATAAAATGGGTCATCACTAACTGTCAAAATTATTGTTCTAAGTTGTTTACTTTTCTTGCTATACTCTCTCAAAGTTCAACATTTTTTTTTAATTTTGCTCGAAGTGGTAAAAAGTGAAAAACGAGATATTTCAAGTTTAATTTTTTTTCATTTTTTTTTAAATTCTAACTTTTTTCAAATGGATGCATCAACTTCAGGTATTTGACTGTATTATTAAACAAAAAAATTTTAAATAAATATTTTAGAAATATTTTTAATAATTTTTTGAAAATTGTCCTAAAAAGAGGGTATTTTTTAAAAAGAGATTGAGTTTCAACGTAATTCTAGATGAGATCGGGTAAAATTATTTACATTGTAGTAAAATATGGGACTTCTACTTGTGTATTCCAAAAAAACATTTTGCCAATACTTGCCAACGAATGTGATATTCAAGTTTTTATTAAAAGTCCCCAGTATAAAATTAAAAAAGAATGCTTAAAAACACAACAGAAAAAATCTTTTTTTAGTTTTTGTTTTGTGTTATTTTCGTAGCTGTGATTGTTATTGTTGCTGTTGTAAATGTGTAACCTAGTAATACAATACATAATTTTAATGATCATGCACATTATAGTGGAGCCAAAAATCGAAGCTCTGAAATTACAAAATGTTCTCGGGTAAAAAATTTTAGAACAATATAAAAAATTGCAGGAAAGCTCAATAAGCTAGAAATAAAGATTTTAAAAATTACAGAGAACACTATTCTCGTAAATGCAGTCGGGAGAAGTCAAATGAAGATATATTCAATAGGTTACTTCTTAGTTCGGATCCTTTAATTACCACTAAAAGCAAAAATTATGCCAAAAAAAATATATAATATACCACAGATGGCACTAGATTTATTAATTTTGCCCAAGATTTCTGATGAAGAAGAGATTAATGAAGACATTGATGACGATAATTATGAAGATGCTGATTATATTTATGAAGGTGATGATAATACGGAGGATCCTTGATTTTAATTGTATATATATATATATATATTTAAGTTTCTCTTAAATAAGAACAATATAAAATAAAAAATAAACAATAACAATAAATGCATACAAAATTTTCAATTATAAATGTAGCAATATATTCAATATTAATTGAATTCATTTTTTTTAAATTTTTTTTTAATTTTTCTGAAATGGTTGTTTGTTTTGTGCTTATAATTATTCATCAATAAAAACATAATATTATTTTATAATGTGAATTTTTTGAGTGAAATTTGTGGAATTGTGGAATTTGGAAAATAAAATCGGATTTTAAAATCCAATTTTTATAATTTAAATACATATTAAATATTTATTCCTTTTTTATTTTTAAAAAAAAATTATTTTTTCTAAAAGCACATTAACTAAGTTCTAACTTGCAACTTCATTTACTAATTTATCGCTTTTTATTCCAAAGTTACAGCGAAAATTGTAAGAAAAGATCATTTTTTCCAAAACACAAAAAAGCTCCTAACGGGTTAGAACAAATTTTTTTCAATTTTTTTTTTTAAATGGTGGTTTTTTATGCATTAATGAATATCCATTAAAAAAAATTAACAATATTTTGAAATTACGTCTTCCCTGAATTAATCCTCACTTTTCATGCTTTTCAACCCACTGTGCGCCGGGCTAAACTTTTAACAAGGAATATTAATTGACTGTTATGCATCATTTGTGTAAAGCTGTTAACCAAAACTGGCCATAATTTTGGACAGACAACTCTTGGTTTTGCACAGGATAATGCACCGATTCGCACCGTATTGATTCTTTGAAATAATTTCGCAAAGAATTCCACTCATATAGACCCATAGCGACCGTATTCGCCCGATTTAGTACCGCGTGTCATCTGGCTATTCAAAAAACTCAAAAGACCGCTTCGGGGACACGATTTTTGATCGATTGAGGAGAGAACAGGAGGAGCCCATTCCGGTAATCGTGTTTAATAACTATTTCGAGGATAGGACAAAATGTTGGCATAAGTGTATTATATCGGAGGACGATACAATGAAGGCGATAAAAATGAATTGGAATAAAGATTTTTCTTTTTCTAACAAAAATCGCCTTTTCATTTGGACTAAGTGGTATTGGGTGTTTTAACCAAATCAGACAATGTACTGTTATACTGGTATGGGTTCCAATCCATATGAGAAACGAGCTAGCTGATGAATGCGCTAGAAAAGGATTCGAGTTGGTTTTGTTTTAATCCATTGTGGATAAGTTGGACACAACAGACTTCTTGAACGACATCTCAAATACCAAAATCCAAAACAAATTAACTTTCTATCTTAAATTCCTAAACTATGTAAAATTTCGAAAAATTCTGTTTCAATCCCAATGTGCAGTGGTAAAAGACTTTGCCATGAAAAATAAACCCTAAAAGTTTACTTTCATTTTTATGAATTTCCCAAATTAAATATTACACTGGGTAAATTCCACCTCTTCATCACTGTCTGCGTCATCGTCATTGTCATCATCACCGTTCAGACCATTAAGAGAATAAAGGGAAAATTTTCGAATTTTTAAAGAATTTTTTTTTACTTTATACTATTTTGTTGATACGTATTTATGTTGATATTTCAGTTGTTAAGCAGACATCATAAATCAATGCGTTAAAAAGCAAAAAATCCACAAACAAAATCAACAAAAGAATACACAAAGAAATGGAATATATGTATGTATTAAGATGAAGAAATTTTCAAGTGCAACCAATAACGTTATGGACATTTCATTCAACTTCTTTCAGTTAGCATCATGTTTTATTTATGTTTTTGTTAAAAGTATTTATACTAAAAACATAGACGTATTGAGAGTAATATTTTCTAGTTTTGGTTGTTTCTCAGCAAAAAGAAGAAGGTATAGAAATACAGCATTTACATTATATGTTAGTTTTAAAAATTTGGAGGCAACATGATATTTATATTTATTTGGTTGAACATGTAAATTATGTCTTTAAAACGCCAACTGACTTAAATCTAAATTCTTAAGTAAAGCTGATTGGTGTAAACGCCCCACAGTGAAGCGTTTAGGGTACAAAAATCGATGTTAATGAAATGTTTATGGCAATTGGGAGCGTATATCTTGAATATCTCGTATATGTTAAGGTAATTGTGATAAAATTATTTTGAAAGACGTTATCCCACCTTATTTAATTTTTTTTTTAATTAAAAATTTATATTTTACTGGGTACGCCATATTTTATGTCGCTTTTGAATAACTTTAAAAAAAAAGAGTTCCATATGTGTGATATTTATACCCAGTATGTGATCAGGATACAAATGCTGATGTATTCTAAAAGTATTTGCCCTAGACCCACCTTTTATTATACCGATCGGCTCATAATAATTTTCTGAGCCGATTTAGCGATATCCGTCTGTCCATCCGTCTGTCCGTCCGTTCGTCTGTCCATCTGTCTGTATGTCTCACCATGTAAATCTTGTAATCAAACAACAGGTCGCAAATATGAATATATTTTGATGAAATTTGGTATATTAGCTTTTACTGGCCAAAGGGCAAATGTTATTGAAATTGGTTAAAATCGGATAAGATCCAAATTATCATATAAATCTCGTTCAAATTGGGTTTGTGTATGTTTATTACATCCATTAATCAGTAGTTCAAAAATAAATACAATAGGACAATTCTTAGTCATAGCCCCAGCAGCTTCCCGATCTTCACGTAAACTTATCAAATACAATAAGTAAGAAAATTATAGTCGGTCTAGACCGACTATACGATACCCTATACCATGCGTTTAGAAACCCTATCTCTTAGGCCCAACTAACTGGACATAGAAAATAAGCAAAAACCAAATTTGAGTGGGATTTTTATTAATTTTTTTGGCTGCAGATATGAAAAAGTTCATATCGGATGCTATATCTATATGGGGACTAGGTCCAAAAATGGACCAATCCTAATCATGTTTGGTAAAGTCTCTTGTATTTTGCAAAAATATATACAAACAAAATTTGAGAAGAATCAGTTGAACATTTTTGTTTTTAATAGATTTAAGTGAAGATCGGGAAGCAGTCTATATGGGGCCAAAGGGATCATTTTTGGGCTACTCATTAATGGATGTAATGAACGCATACAAACACAATTTGAGTAAGATCTATATGACAATTTGGATCTTATGGCAATTTATGTCGATTTCATAGGGGTAATTTGTATGGGGGCTAGGTCTGAACATGGAACGATTCTCACCAATTTCAATAGCGTTCATCCCATGGCCGATGAAAGCTTATATACCAAATTTCATCAAAATATATTCATATTTGCGACCTGCAGTTTGATTACAAGCTTTACATGGACACACAGACGGACGGACGGACGGACGGACGTACGGACATTGTTAAATCAACTCAGAAAGTGATTCTGATTCGATCGGTATAATTAAAGATGGGTCTAGGTCAAATATTTTTGGTTGTTACAAACAGTAGCACAAAGTCATTATACCCAAACCACATAGTGGTATAGGGTATAAAAATATTGATTTGTATATGTTTTTGCAAAAAATTAGTGACTTCATAAAATATTATCAGGATCTGTCCATTTTTTGACCATATATATATAGAATCCAATATGAACTTTTCAGAACTGCAGACAAAAATAATAATAAAAATTCTATTTAAATTTGGTTTATGCTTATTTTCTTTCTATAACCAACCTAAGACCAATTCTCTAAACGCATGGTATAGGGTATCGCATAGTCGACCTAGACCGACAATAATTTTCTTATTTGTTTTTCTTTATCTTGTTTTTTTTTTCGTAAATAATAAGAATAACACATCGAGCAAATGGCCTCCACGGCTTTGTTGGCACATACGATACGCATCCTTTTGTTGAAATTCTCCAAGACCATTTTGGATAAATGTCGCTGAAATTCATTGATGCAGCGTTGAATTTCCTACGTCAATGCCCGGGTGGCTTCTTGACTTCAAAAAAAAAAAAAATATAAATTAAGTCATAAACAACATATAAAATTTCTGTTTTCTATTTTATTACTATTTCTTTATTGTTATTTTTTTTATTTTTATTATTATCTTTTTATTTTTATTTTTTTATAACTGCTAATGAATTATTTTAGATTTTTTTAAATGAATTTGGTTGAAACAATTGTTGTCGTTATTATAGGGGTGTTTCAGATTTTTCCGATCCCGAGTGGATAATGTTGTAATTTTTAGATGTACGCGTTCAAGAACATGTTCTATTTTTTTTTTAGCAGTACACGTACAAGAAGATGGACTTAAAATTAAGCTACACTCGAATCTGTGTGGTTTATGTGTGTTCGAAATAAAAAATACGTGCTAGAAAAATGTTCGTGTAGATAAAGAAATATTAAAACGAAACACAGTCATGATTGTGTTCGGCTCCGTACAAAATTTAGGAACACACATAATTGATATAAAAATAAAAATATGTGTTGGCTGCTTTAGAACACAACATTGTGTGTTTGATGTGTGAATTTTCTGAACCTTGGTTAAATCACACGATCTGGGTGGGCCAATTCTGATCACCGAAACTAGAGTACACGATTCGATTCACATATCGCCCACATTACTATTATCCAATTTAGGTAGAAAAAAGTCTGTTAGTAGTAACAGTCACTGTTTGGCCAGCCTCCTTTTGGAAGAAGTATGGTTTAACCCTCCGATGAGTGAGAAGGTCCCTAGGGACATTTTTGCCTTTTCAAACTGAAATTACTCCTACTTCGGCCAATACAACCCCCCCCCCCCCCCCCCCGCAAAGTTACTCTGTATTCCAAGAGTATTTTGTTGCGCATCTTGGAAAAATATCAAGCCGATCGGATCATTACTTTAGGAGTTATTGAGGTTTTAGTGAGAATAGTACGCGGACGTGTAAATAGGTCCTTGTACTGAATTTCACTAATAAATGCATGTTTTTGGGCATCATTATAATTTTTTTATTGTTTCAACACATAATTTACTTGTTGTGAACACAAAGACCTAAACTCAAAGACATTAGGGATGATGATAAAAACAAAAAATTCTAAGAAAAATTCGAAGACATGAACTTTATTGCTTTCAAGGAAAGGCATAATATTCTAATTTTATACTACTAGCAATAACTAGCGTTGCCCAGTATACAAAGCTGCGTTGTCGTACGATCTCTTCATGTGTATAAAGCAATTTATTCGATTCGACAATGGAAATACTCGACAACAGCGACTCATCAACAGCAAAACTGCGGCTATTGACGATATTTGGCAAATGTTGCAACATAACTTGGCAGCAGCTTACACTCCTCATGAAGCACTAACAGTTGATGAGCAGTTGTTCCCTTACAGAGGCCGGACCCGCTTCACACAATACATTCCGTCAAAGCCAGATAAGTATGGTTTGAAAGTATGGTGGTTATGCGACTCACAGAGTTATCCTGTGAAGGGAATGATATATTCTGGAAAACTGCCAAACCAACAACGGGAGATAAACCAAGGGCAGAACGTAGTGCTGGATCTTGTGGAAAAATATTTAGATGCTGGCCGTACTATATACGTGGATAATTTCTTTACCACTCTTGACTTGTCGCGTATTTTGTTGAGGAGGAAGACCGCATATGTTGGTACAGTGCGCTACAACAAAACATTCATTCCGCAGGAGTTCAAGAAGAACCCGAAGCGCACCATCAATAGTACATTATTTGGGTTCAACGAAGGGGATATAGCGTTATGCTCATACGTGCCGAAAAAAAATAAAGTGGTGAACGTGCTCTCCACAATGCACTACACCTGCCTCGTTGACGAGCAAACCGAGAAGCGGAAGCCCTATGCCATATTAGATTACAACGCCAACAAATGCGGCGTTGATATCATGGATCAAGTGCTAGGCACTTACAGCTGCAAAAGAGCAACACAACGATGGCCGTTGGCCATGTTTTATAATATGCTGTACGTCGCTGCATTGGCTGCTTTTACGATTTACAACGAAATGAAGCCTTTAAAAAGGAGTGACAGACGGCGGTCGTTCTTGTTACTGCTAACGAAACAATTGGCCACACCAAATATCGAAGAACGTGCCGTGAACAACCATATAACCTCATATCTAAGGATACGCAATGCGATGGAATCATTCGATGTCAGGGTAAGAAAAACATTTTCAAATTCAAGAATAGAATATATATTTATTTGTTTTTTTTTTATTTTTTTTTCATTTCAGGTATTACCAAGACCGATGGAAGGCAATGCACCGTCGCTTGCGGCTAGGTCAAGTAGACCGTCATGTCGCCTTTGCCGTTCTGAGTATGGGCGGCAGCGGAAAACGCGGGCATACTGCTTCGGCTGCGGCAACGCTGTTTGCGGAGAACATAGCACACTTTTACATCGCTGCAACACTTGCGCACAGGGCGGGGGACAAGAAGTCCACGCTCAACAACAATAATTTTTAAACTTTTTTATAATAGTCTTAAGAAAATTCAAGCAAAAAAAAAAAAAAAATTAAAAAAATTGAAAAAATTATTTTTGTATGTAGAATTTAGTTATAAACAATAAAAACAAAAAAAAAAATCAAAAAAAAATTTTTTATATGAAAAAAACATGATTTACAAAAAACGTCCGTAGGGACCTTTTCACACGGCCGTGAAGTTCAGAACTGTCACTCATCGGAGGGTTAATGATGTCTCCAGCCCAAAATACGTACCAACCAATGACACGTTCTGGATGCATTTGTTTTTCTACAAAAACATATGGGTTCTCTGAACTCCAAATGCCGCAATTTCGACGATTATCGAAGCCATTCAGATGAAAATGTGCTTCATCGCTTAGGATGATTTTGTTCGAAAAATCAGAATCCACTTCTTAATGTTCAATGATCCATATAACGAACTCTCTTTAATGTACATGGTCATTGGGCTTTTGTACTTGTGTATTTTGAACTTTATAAGTGCGGTGGTTCAGATCTTCAGTGAGTGTGTACGCTGTAGAGATCTTCGTTAAATTTGCAATTCTTGTCGATGACGCTGAATTGAAGTTCCTGGAATTTCACCAACATTTGTACACACTGCTTCGATATTAATATTTGAATGGCTTGTTTGTGACCGATCAGTGGGGTTAGCATCAGCAATTGATCGAGGCTGCCTGAACTTTTAAACTACTCATTTCACTGTTGACGAAGTTGGATCAACATTCCGGCTATCATTTGTACGAAATTTTTAAACTGTAGCCGCTACACTTTTATTATATTTGAAATATTTTTCAACAACAAAAGCGCGTTGTTCTATCGTGTAATTATCTTTTTCTTTTTGTTGCCAACAACTTTGCTGAACAAAAGGCGGCAAATTCAAATATGGTGTGAATTTTGAAACACCTTTTATGTATCAAATTTCATAATTGTGCGATGGGTCCTTCTACTAAAGTTTCATTTTGAATGAGCTCGCTGCACTGTGCGCCCTGAACTGTTTCATTATTTTGTTTCTAAAGTTTTTCGTTTTGAAATGAAAATTAATAACAATTGATTCGTTTGTTTGCTTTAGCATAATCATTGTTTCTTTTTTTTTTTTTTAAATTTATTACAAAAAAAGTGTAAAATTGCGTTGAATTGTAAAGTAGATCTAGAAAACGCCATAAATTACATGAATTTCATGAAACTGTTGATTATGATGTTTCGTCGAAAATATTATTGTAATAAGAGTAGTAAAGATGTTTAATATATTTGGAACGTTCTTCTTTAAACAGCTCATAAATTTTAATAGTTTCTTGTAGCTATTTGTGGCTGTGTGTCTGTGTCGTTATGCAGGATTTATGTCTGCTGCTATGGTAAAATGTGCATAGAACCTTTTGAAATTTTCAAGGATTTCTTATGAGCAACATTTACATAAATTGCTTATTAAATATTTCACACAAACAATCATTCAAGATTAGAAGATTTATGTGTTTTGACTGTCAGAAATTCTATCAAGCTAAAATAAATCGAGAAATGTTATATTCAATATAAAGAAGAAGCAAAAACTTCTTAAATGGCAAAGAACTTTTATGATGAAGTTGATATTAATTTTTGCATACAAAATATAAGGGAAAATAACATTGTGAAAAATTACCATAGCGAAAAAGTTGTCATTCATTGTGGAGAAAACAACCTATTAAAAAAAAACAAGTAAGAAAATTATAGTCGGTCTAGACCGACTATACGATACCCTATACCATGCGATTAGGGACCCTATCATAAACCCTAGCATAAACCAAATATGAGTGTGATTGTTATTAATTTCTTTGCCTTAGAATATGAAAAACATCATATCGGATCCTGTACTTATACGGGGACTAGATAGAAAAATTGATTGATCCTGACCATATTTGGTAAGGTCACTTATTTTTTTCAAAACCATACACAAACCGAATTAGAGAAAAATCTGAGCAATACTTTTGTTTTCTTGGTAGATTTAAGTGAAGATCGGGAATCAGCTTCATATGGGGGCTATGACTATGAATTGTCCTATAGGGTTTACAACTGATTAATGGATTTAATATCCTTACACAAACTTAATTTGACCGAGATCTATATTGATATTAGGATATAATGGCAATTTAAGTCGATTTCAAAGGGGTCATTTGTATGGGGACTAGGTCAGAACTTGAACCGATTTTCACCAATTGGAATAGCGTTCATTCTATGGCCGGCAGAAGTTTATATACTAAATTTCATATTTGCGACCTGTAATTTGATTACAAGGTCACACAAACGGACGGACGGACGGACATCGCTAAATCGATTCAGAAAGTCAGGTCCAATATTTTTGGTAGTTACAAACATCAGCACAAAGTTATAATACCCTAACTCGAAATAGATATTTTTAAAACAGCGTTATATTAAATTTCAAAGAAGTGTTGATATAATGGTCAAAAGTTTTATTTAAAAATAAGAAATTTATAATAATCCTGCAATCATACATCCATTTTACGTTTATCTATGGAATTAAATTTTAAACTTTTAATTCAGCTTTTTCAGGTATCGCATCAACGCCGAGCGTCGCTTTGGACGGAATTTAAAGATTATCATATCGAGTAGGTTAGAGTGGGCGTTATGGGGGCACTCAAAGTCTAAATTGGGTTACTGCTGATTTGAAAATGAATTCCGGAGTTATGGCAGGTGTCTATGGTCCAAATACTAGAACGTACGAACCAGTGGCCATGTGGACCTGAAAAGGCTGAAATACAGACATTTATATTTTGTGCAAAGGGCTTAAAACAAGCTCATATTTACATTTTTATCCGATAGCCAGGCAGTTCTTGTGATGCTGTCCTCATGGAAATATGCATCTTACTATCTGATATGCTTCACAACTGTCTGCACGAAATAGAGTTACTCTATGGGGTCTGTGACTAAGAAACCTCCTATAGGATTTATTTTTGGACTACTGATTAACACACATAAACCCAATTTGACCGAGATCTATTTGATAATTTGGATCTTATGGCAATTTACGTCAATCTAATAGGTGTCGCTTTTATGGGGCCGATTTTCACCAATTTCAATAGCGGTCGTCTATGGCCGATTGAACGTCATATAAAAATTTCATCAAAATATAGTTATATTTGCGACATGTAGCTTGATTACAAGGTTTCCATGGACACGTAGACGAACGGACATCGCTAAATCGACTCGATCGGTATAATAAAAACTGGGTCTAGGTCAAATATTTATGGTATGTATTTATTTATGGTAGTTACAAACATCAGCACATATACCCTGACCGCATAGAGGTATAGGGTATAGGAATTATTAAAAACAAAAGTTGTTCGCCCATCAAAAAATTTGAAGCCAATAGTAGCCAGTTTGTTTTTTTTTTTTTTTTTTTTCTGAAAAACCGGCCATGTGGCAATTGTACCATTACTACGTCCACCGTATAACGGATAACTCTAATGATTCAACATAAATGTTCACCAGATGTCATCGGAAAAATAAGATCCAACAGATGAACGCGGATCATTTAACAACACGATAATTACACTGTCCAACAAATTAAGACTTTTTGAATGGAACAGAATAGCGACCCCATAATTCTGAAAGGGTATGTTGAGTAGATCATTTTTGTAGAACAAACTTATGGTCCAGCACGTCTGAGTATTTTTTTTACAGTGGGTCAAAGTTTTCATTTTTTGGTCGAAGGGAGCATTATACTTTATGAAAAAAAATGCTTATGGTCAGGGTTGTATTGTGGAATTGTATGAGGATTATTTTTGTGGAAGATCTTAACCCTCTAACTGGTCTCTTTATGGGTCAATTTGACCCTTTTTTTTTCGAGAAAATCAAAAAATATCCTTTAAAAAAGGACATTCAAGGATTAAAATATTCTACGAAAATGTTTGCCGAAAAATTTCAGTGGGGGTCACCAAAGACACCATTGTTGTAAATAAAGCTCTTTACGATTAATTGGCAAAATTACACGCCAACTTCTATAAAAAAAATTATAATTTTGTTTTAATACTGGTTTATTATAGTGTGTACATATTTATTTTTTTGCTTAAAATTTTCGAGTAAAAGGGAATTGGAAAATAGCAGTAGTATGACAATGGATTAAAGATTAAACTTAATACGCTTTCCTGTATTTAGCTTGACGCGGATGTTCCGATGGGTCAAGGTTTCTGTACAAGCCCCATACGTATTCAGCAAGCATTGCACTTTGGTATTTCCCTTTGAATCTTTCTTCCAATACCTTTATATCCTGATGAAACCTTTCACCGTGTTCATCTGAAACCGCTCCAAGGTTTTCTTTAAAAAAATTGAGATGAGAGTGCAGAAAATGCAGCTATAGTGACATCTTAACGCCAATATTGTTAAAACCGATTAGCATGCTTTCAATATTTTCTGCATAGTTTTGTGCTTTTGAGTTTCCAAGGAATTCTGATATAACCAGCTGCATATCCGACAGATGACCATAAAATTCTTCATCTTGTAATAATTTTCTTATATCGGGTCCAACGAGCATTCCTAGAAAAGGTAATTTACATTGAATGAAATAAATTATTTCTTAAAACCGTATGTTACCTTCTTTTAATTTTGCTGCAGATAATCTGGGGAAAATTGTTTGAATGCGTTTGAAAGCATTTCCTTGTGTATTTAAGCTTTTTATAAAATTTTTCACCACGCCCAACTTAATATGCAGCGGTGGAAGTATGACCTTATCTTTTGGGACAAGGGATTCATGGATTACATTTAAGTTACCAATAATATTTTCTTTACGTTCTTCGAAATATTTAATATGATAATGGCTGCTGGTAGCACGTTAATCCCATTTACAAAGAAAGCACATATATTTTGTGTATCCTGTTTGCATTCCAGTCAATATTGCAATCATTTTGAAGTCTGCGCATACTTCCCATTTATATTTATAGTATTAAATTTTATTTAAGAGATTTTAAATATTTGCGTATGTTTCCTCCTTTTTTGTGGAATACGCAACCGGTATTGATGGATACTGATTTCCATTGTGCAGTAAAACTGCTTTTAAGCTGTGTTTTGAACTATATATAAATAGTCGCCAAGCGGAAGAGTCCGGTGAAAGCTTTAGATATTTAAGAACCTCTTCAATACTGCAACAGTATACAAGTTCTTCTGATTTTTTAAAATAACTTTCCAGATCGGCGTGTCTTTTTCTGGGAAATGTAACTTTTACATCGGCTTTTATCAAATTCCTGTTTTTCAATCTGGAACATAATATTTCAGCTTTCTCTTTTGTTAGTCCTAAATCTCCTACAAGATCTTCAAAATAAGCTTGGTCTACCAAATTAGGACATATGTTTAAACCATCAAGAGGCAAGGAACTTATATCTGATATGTTTTCAACCGCCGCTGTTATTTCTGTATTGGCGACTGTCATATTGGCCGAAAATGTATGTGTAGGCGGTTGAGGCACCGGAACACCTTCACAGCGCACTTCTGGTAAAATGACATTATTTGTCGCGTAGTGCCTTTGGCTTCTACCAAATTTGTAATTTACGCAGAAATAGTATGTATCTGATTTGTGATCTTCAGGTTCAATCCATGTAATAGGCGCAGAAAATGGCAGCGCCTTAGTATCGCCTTTGTACCAGGTCAAAAGACCACTTTCGCAAGTAGTACATACGGTATTTGTTATCCAAGCTTCAGATAAAAATCGTATTCCAAAGAAAAGAAAATATGGTTCTTCAATTGTAGGCAATATCTTTCTTCTGCTGTGATGGTGCGTAAAATGTCCACAAATAAAACAAAAACAATCTCTTAATTTGCAAACAGAATCCGCCATGCTTATTTAAGCTTTAATTTTTCTTTTTTTATATTAATTTTAATAAAAATCACACCCGATATGTACTGCTTAGTAGCTCAATTATGCTTGAATTTTTTCTTTTATTTTTTATTATTAATTTTAATAAATATCACACCCGATTTGTAAGTCACAGCTGACTAGACGCTAGAACTCAGTGTTTGGCCCGGCCGAACTTGACGCCGTTTTTACCTGTTTTGTATATGTTGGTGTATAATTTTACTAATTAAGCATAAAGAGCTTTATTTACAACAATGGTGTCTTTGGTGACCCCCACTGAAATTTTTCGGCAAACATTTTCATAGAATATTTTAATCCTTAAATGTCCTTTTTTAAAGGATATTTTTTGATTTTCTCGAAAAAAGGGTCAAATTGACCCATAAAGAGACCAGTTAGAGGGTTAAGATCTTCCACAAAAATAATCCTCATACAATTCCACAATACAACCTGACCATAAGAATTCTCTCAGACATTAACTTACAGCATTTTTGTCATAAAGTATAATGCTCCCTTCGACCAAAAAATGAAAACTTTGACCCACTGTAAAAAAAATACTCAGACGTGCTGGACCATAAGTTTGTTCTACAAAAATGATCTACTCAACATACCCTTTCAGAATTATAGGGTCGCTATTCTTTTCCAAAAATGCTGTTGGACAATGTTATTAATGAATCAGCGCTTACTGACAGCATAACTTATGGACTTGAACCTGTAAATCGTTACAATCCTGCACACTACACCACCAATAGCAATAGTCTGCTTGATATCTTCTTTGTCAGTGATTTGTCTAACGTGTTATTGTATGATCAAATTTCAGCACCATGCTTTTCAAAACACGATTTGATCTTCCTGACTTACAGCTACCAAATTCAACAAGCTAATATGGTTTTACCGTGACTTCGAAAATCTAAACTATGCATTACTTTACTCAAACTTTTATCAAATTGACTGGGATTGTATTTACTGTATGATATCTGTTGATGATCAATTAACCTTTTTACAGAACAATTTATTACAACTTTTCGACGAAGCGGTACCTCTGAAAACAAAATCCAAAACAGTCAGTATTAAACCTTGGTTTACTACTACTCTAAAAGACTTGATCTATCGAAGGGATATTGCGTACTCCAGATGGAAGAGGTTTAAAACACCTGAACTGCAAAACGAATATCATACGGCTAGGAGAGATGTTAATCGAAAAATTAAAACTGCTAAGTGCAATTTCTTTTCTATGAAATTTAATTCTGCCATTGACTCCAAACAAACGTGGAAGACAATTAGAGATATTGGCATTGGAAGATGCAATAATAATAGCTGTTCTACCTTCTACCTTCGGTAGAAGTTGATCATGAATTTTACAATAATATACGAAATACTCCAAATTTTTCCGAGGAAAATTCCTTTGAATTTAAATGCGTTAATTAACTTGATATAAATCCGAAATTTATTAAAATACTTCGTCCACTTTTACTGCCTTATATAATATTTTTCTTCAACTGCTTTATAACTTCAAGCAGTTTCCTTACCATATGGAAACATGCTAATATAATACCTATCCCAAAATCAAATTCTGAGCAACGACCAAAAGCCATTCTATGTTATTTGTCAAAAGTTTTTGAAAAGATAATTTTTTTTCAAATGAATGAATATATAACTCAACACAACTTAATGTCCCACAAACAATCCGGCTTTCGAGCAAACCACAGTTGCGTGACAGCCTTAACTGACGTTTGCGAAAACATAAGATGTGACATAGACGACAGCACAATAACCTTCCTTGTACTTCTAGATCATTCCAAGGCGTTTGACACTGTTGATCATCAAACTCTCTGTATGAAATTAAGACGTTTCTTTAATTTTTCCTCAACATCAACGCTTTTAATTTCCTCTTATCTCACAAATCGCACACAATCCGTATACGTAAATAGCAACTCATCTGTATTAGGGCCACTTTTGTTCTCAATCTATATCAATGATTTACCAGATTATCTTCCTCATTGTAAGATACACATGTACGCTGACGATGTACAACTCTTTATGAGCAGCCCAATCGAGTCAATAGATGAAAATATAGACTAAATTAACTATGACCTTAGTCAATTGTACAGATGCGCGTCAGCAAATGGTTTATGCATTAATCCTAGCAAGTCAAAATGTCTGCTAATACGCAAACGAAATGCAAATCTAGAGTTGGGGAATGAAATAGTTATCAACGGCGCACAGTGGACCATTTGACGAGAAGGCGGTCAAAAATCTATAAAAATCTATAAAATCTATATTGGATTGGAATTTTGATATGCGGGTTTTTTTTTTGTTTGGTAGGTGAGACTTTAGCCTTTAAGTTTTGCTATAAAACGTAATTCTTGACCGAAAATAAAAAAAGTTACGGAGGGTTTAAAATACATTTTCATTTGTAGTTGAATTTTAGTACAAAAGTTTTTAACACTTCACTGTAAAAAAAGGTTGTTTTTAATATAATGTCTTATTTTTTCAGTTAATTTTACAACTAATACTTTTTAACAATTTTTTAAGTTAATTTTTTCAGAAAATGCCAAACTTTGGCCCCCGTAAACTTTTTAGTCCTAATGTGCACAAGGGCCAAAGGTTGTTTTTTTTTTTTTTTTTTTTTGAAAGATCCCGAGTTAAAATATAATTTATTAAGCAGCGAACGTAAAAGTTACCTTATATTGGTTCAAGATAGAGAAGTTTCAATGAAAAACACGTATGTTTTTGCTTTAGTTAATTTTTTTTGTTTATTGTCTTTTTAAATATTTCTATATCAATTTTTATGGTAAATTTATGAAATATAGCAATTTTTATTGTAAATTTACAAAATATATAAATTTTTAAATCAAGAAAATTTTTTAACTATATAAAGAAAAGTGTAACTTATTGTTAGTGTAATGAAAAAGTACTTTAAATCAAGGTTCAGAAAATACACACATGAAACACACAATGTTCTGTTCAAAAGCAGCCAACACATATCTTTATTTTCATATCAATTATGTGCGTTTCTAAATTTTCTACGGTGCCCAACACAACCATGACTGTGTTCGTTTTAATATTTCGTTATTTACACGAACATTTTTGTATCACATACTTTTTGTTTCAATCACACATAAAGCACACATTTTTGAGTGTTGCTTTATTTGAAGTTCATGTTCTGGTACGTGTAGTGAAAAAAAACACAGAACATGTACAATAAACAGGTTCGAGTTCAGTTATATTTTAAGTCGTGTTGTGGCTCGTGTAGTAAGAAAAAACACAACATGTACAATAAACAGGTTCGAGTTCAGTTATATTTTAAACACGACTTAAATGTTCGTGTAAATAACGAAATATTAAAACGAACACAGTCATGGTTGTGTTGGGCACCGAAGAAAATTAAAAACAAACATAATTGGTATGAAAATAAAAATATGTGTTTGTTGGTCTAAGTTATGTTTGTTTACATATATGTACGAGTTTTTTATTCAGTGTGTGTTTTTTTCTGAACTCTGCTTTAAATCAACCAATTTTACTAAAAATTTCTTCTAAATAGCCTTAATTTTCATCTTCTAGAAGTTGTTTAGATTCTTCGTCTGATTCAATACAGGTAGTTTTCCATTTTTCACGAATGTTGGACATATTCCATATAGAATATATATTCCATCTGAAGTGCACAACAAAATAGTGATAAGGTCTTCATTAGTACAACATCTGGACATTTTCCTTGTGTTGTGCTCGCGAAAGAATCTGTAGTCTTTGTTCCTTTTTTCTTGCGCTTCTTCAGATAGATCTCCTATTGGTAGCATATTGTTTTGAATTATTTGTTCCCCATGGTACAAAATTTTATGAACTGTGGATGGCATATATCTCCAAGAGTATTTTTCATTATAAAGTATAGCTGTTTTATTGGCGTACTCTCCAAATTTTTTTGCATTTATCTTTCTGCTGCATGCTAGAACTTGTAATATGATTTTGAATCGTCTTATTAATTCATGATCTACACCTGTGATAGATGCTGCAGTTTCCATATCGGAAAAAAATCTCCTTGCAGTATTTTCATCATTTGTGTTTTCTTCCCCTTGTTTTGGTTGGTTTTTGTTGGTCTATGTCGCAATAGTTTTTTTTTTACCATTTACAAATTTTTATCTTTTATTACCATTTTTAGAAGCATAAAAAACCGACACCCTAACCCCTTTTAATAGGTGAAGCATACCTGCTCATATCTTAAAGTGCTATGTCGCAATAGTTTTTTTTTACCATTTACAAATTTTTATCTTTTATTGCCACTTTTAGAAGCATAAAAAACCCACACCCTAACCCCTTTTAAAAGGTGAAGCATACCTGCTCATATCTTAAAGGGCTATGTCGCAATAGTTTTTTTTTTACCATTTACCTGTTATTTAAATTGTTTCCCATTTTGTCAGGTATTTAAACTATATAACTCTAATTCGGACTATTAATGTTTTTGAAAGATACCTATGTAAATGTACCTGTAACAATTAAGCGCGTTATATTTCAACCCTTTTCTATAAGTATATAACAACTCCTGACAACTCTACCGACACGCAAAAAAAAATACACCGCGGTGCACCGGTACGACCAACTTTTGTATTCACAACACTCAGACGGACGGACATTGTTTAATCGACTCAGAAAGTGTTTTTGAGTCGATCCGTATAATAAAAGATGGATAAAGGTCCAATATTTTTGGCAGTTACAAACATCACCTCAAACTTAATATATCCTAACCACATAGTGGACAACTTTTGTATTCATAAATTTTACAGAAAATATCTAACCTTGGGGCAGAAAAATTGTTCTGGTGCACACGGGCGGAAACTGGCGGGTGTATAATGGGGTATAGGAGTATAGGGGAGGGTTTGCACTATATAAGAGTGCAAGATTTTTTCTGGCTGCTTTTGACTGGCAGGAGTTATGCTCTATTAAGTAGGAGATTTTCGGAAAATTTGGACATTTAAAAAAAAAAATTTTTTTTTAAATTTCGGAATGACTGAGTGATTTTACATTTTTAAAATTAATAGTATGGAAGCCACAAAATTATAAAAAATTTATTTCACTTCAAAATCTTTTAAATCAAAAAAGTTACAGTCATTCAAAAATAAAAATTTACAAAGAATTTTTAATTTTAGCAAAATACTGAGAAAGCCCATTTTCGAAGACCCTGTTCGCTGTGATATAGTTGAGATAGAGTCGCAATTTTTTGGCTCCCGAGGTTTACTAGTATTTATTTCAAATGAATAACATAACTTTAAAATCGGTAACAAAAAAAAATGATTTTTGGCCGCCTTCTCAAAATATGGTCCACTGTGCGGCGATAGAATTGACTTTGTTACAAAAACCAAAAATCTTGGAGTAACTTTTAATAACACTCTAACTTGGTCGAACCACATAAATACGACTGTTGTTCAAACTTACATGAAGCTCACAACTCTATGGCACACTCAATCTTTCACTCCCTTAAATATAAGAATACTTCTAGCCAAAACGTATTTAATTCCCGATATTTTATACGGGTGTGAACTTTTTGCAAGCTGTGATTCATTTAGTAAAGGCAAACTTAATGTTTTATATAACAGCATAATTAGATATGTTTTTAGACTAAGAAGGTCTGCCGGAACTTCTTCCTTCACGAAAAAGCTTTTTGGCGTATCATTTGAAAATCTGATGAAAATTAGAGTTCTTTTGTTTCTTCATAAAGTAATTTTCACCGCAAAACCACTTTACCTGTATGAAAATCTCCGGTTCGCCAGATCAAACCGAGCAAAAAAATTAATTCTACCTCGTCATCGTTGTTTGGTATCTGAATGGCATTTCTACGTCAACGCTATACGTCTTTGGAATATGCTTCCACAATCTCAGCAACTTAACAGCAACGTTTCAAATTTTAAAAAATTCCTTTTTGAATATTTTGCATAACAATTTTATTAATTAATTAAATTAACTTATTTTCTTTTTTTCTTTTTTGTAATCTTGTATTATTTTCTTGGTTATTGTTTACCATTTTTTCTTAAATATTTTCTGTATTAAAAATGTATGTATTTTGTAAAGCCAAATTATAACTAACAATTCTCATGCCTTAGCATTATTATTCATGTACTGTAATTATAAGATTTGTTCTTGTTATACAGGAAAGCAAATAAATAAATAAATAAATAAATAAATAAATAAATATATAAATAAATAAATAAATAAATAAAATAATGCGAGCTCTTACACATTGGCTCTAACAATAGCCTAAACATCGGATTGATGAAGTCTGCCGCTTTGATTTGTCCTTTACTTATTCCCGTCCATCAAAAATAAATAACGTGGTATGGCATCTTTCATACTTCAAATCATTACTGTACATACAACTTAACGCCCTTAGGAATAATTCGTTAATTTGAGATAATTTATCTAACAATTTTGTTATTTGATAAACTTATCAACATCAGTTTATACTGATTCCAGTTTATACTGATGTTGATAAGTTTAGCCATAGAAAAAAATTAAATATTAATTTAAACCCGCAAAAATAGCTAATGTAATAAAAGAAAGTGCCTTAAAGACAATAGAAAAAACAAAAATTTTGTATATATATATATCCGTTGCGTTGCCCTTAGCAAGGATAAGATACGGTCGATCCTAGTTTTAACATTAGGTTTATGTGCCATGAAATTATAAACATTATTAATGTTAATACGACAAGGCGCAAAACTAAAATGTTAAAAAATAAAAGAATCTTAAGAAATAAACAAGAAAAACAACAATAATATATATGAATGTATGGCTGTTAGAGACATCGAAAATAACGTACGTGATGTACATACATACGAGAAAAGTTAAACGAACGAACGAACAACAAAACATTTACAAGGAAAACCTATACTTCCTCCTCCACTCTCCCACCACCACCACAAAAAACGGAATTAAAGATGTTAAGGATTCGATGATGGGGATGTTTATAAGAATACGAAAGACATAAATAACATTGAAACAGCCTAGAAGATGTGGAAAGACAGATAGTATGTGACTGAAAAAAAGATTCCAAACATTAAATAAATAAAATAGGGAATACAAGAAAACATTGTTTAAATTAATAGGAGTTGTCTTTGCAAGTTGATTGGCAGCAGGTATAGAGTGGATGTGTAGTGGGTATAATAATAGTGAAATTAATAGCAATACGTAGAAATCGAATATGTGATCAAAATTTTATAAGAATTTATTATACACTCGTATTTCGGCTTCGAGCCTAACAAAACAAATTTTGGCATAAAGGTTTTAAATATTTTACTCATAATAAAGGCAATAAAATAGGACTTATTATTAGGGAAACTTCTGGTTGAAACGTAAACGGTCTAAGGAGTTTTATATTGAATATGAGTATAATCGTGTTATTGCATCAAAAGTTATGAGTGGAAATCTTCACAGACCTCTTAAATTTTCATACAAAACGATACATATGTTTTCGAGCGTCTGGTGAAAAAATATAAATGTCATAACTAGGGCAACCAAAAAGAAACTAATGAATGTTTTTTTGATGTGTAAACATCTATACGCGTAGGGGGGTAAATTTCTATTTCACAATACAATCGCAAAAACAGCGTAACACATCGGTGTGAGCTGAAGTGTAAATCTGTGTGACTTTATCTGATTGTATTTGTGAAAAAATTGTGATATGTTTTTTTCTAAACATTTTCCAATTTTCTTTCAAAAAACATCAATTGTATTTTAGAAAACATAAATATAATTTCAGAAAACATCATTTGAATTTCAGAAAACATAAATAGAATTTCAGAAAACATCAATATAATTTCAGAAAACATCAATATAATTTCAGAAAACATCAATATAATTTCAGAAAACATCATTCGAGTTTCAGAAAACATCAATTGAATTTCAGAAAACATCAATAGAATTTCAGAACACATCACTTGAATTTCAGAACACATAAATAGAATTTCAGAAAACATCAATATAATTTCAGAAAACATCATTCGAGTTTCAGAAAACATCAATTGAATTTCAGAAAACATCAATAGAATTTCAGAAAACATCAATTGTATTTCAGAAACCATCAATATAATTTCAGAAAACATCATTTGAATTTCAAAAAACATAAACAGAATTTCAGAAAACATCAATATAATTTCAGAAAACATCATTCGAGTTTCAGAAAACATCAATTGAATTTCAGAAAACATCAATAGAATTTCAGAAAACATCAATACAATTTCAGAAAACATCAATTGTATTTCAGAAAACATCAATTGTATTTCAGAAAACATCATTTGAATTTCAGAAAACATAAATAGAATTTCAGAAAACATCAATACAATTTCAGAAAACATCAATTGTATTTCAGAAAACATCAATTGTATATAATTTCAGAAAACATCATTTGAGTTTCAGAAAACATCATTTGAATTTCAGAAAACATAAATAGAATTTCAGAAAACATCATTCGAGTTTCAGAAAACATCAATTGAATTTCAGAAAACATCAATAGAATTTCAGAAAACATCACTTGAATTTCAGAACACATAAATAGAATTTCAGAAAACATCAATATAATTTCAGAAAACATCATTCGAGTTTCAGAAAACATCAATTGAATTTCAGAAAACATCAATAGAATTTCAGAAAACATCAATTGTATTTCAGAAACCATCAATATAATTTCAGAAAACATCATTTGAATTTCAAAAAACATAAACAGAATTTCAGAAAACATCAATATAATTTCAGAAAACATCATTCGAGTTTCAGAAAACATCAATTGAATTTCAGAAAACATCAATAGAATTTCAGAAAACATCAATTGTATTTCAGAAAACATCAATATAATTTCAGAAAACATCATTTGAATTCCAAAAAACATAATAGAATTTCAGAAAACATCATTCGAGTTTCAGAAAACATCAATTGAATTTCAGAAAACATCAATAGAATTTCAGAAAATATCAATTGTATTTCGAAAACATCATTTGAATTTCAGAAAACATAAATGAATTTCAGAAACCATCAATATAATTTCAGAAAACATCATTTGAATTTCAGAAAACAAATAGAATTTCAGAAAACATTAATATAATTTCAGAAAGCATCAATTGTATTTCAGAAACCATCAATATAATTTCAGAAAACATCAATTCTATTTCAGAAAACATCAATAGAATTTCAGAAAACATAAACTGTATTTCAGAAAACATCAATTGAATTTCAGAAAACATCAATATAATTTCAGAAAACATCAATTGTATTTCAGAAAACATCAATTGTATTTCAGAAAACATCATTTGAATTTCAGAAAACAAAAATAGAATTTCAGAAAACATCAATTGTATTTCAGAAACCATCAATATAATTTCAGAAAACATCATTTTAATTTCAGAAAACATAAATAGAATTTCAGAAAACATCAATATAATTTCAGAAAACATCATTCGAGTTTCAGAAAACATCAATTGAATTTCAGAAAACATCAATAGAATTTTAGAAAACATCAATATAATATCGGAAAACATCATTCGAGTTTCAGAAAACATCATTTGAATTTCAGAAAACATAAATAGAATTTCAGAAAACATCAATATAATTTCAGAAAACATCACTCGAGTTTCAGAAAACATCAATTGAATTTCAGAAAACATCAATAGAATTTCAGAAAACATCAATTGTATTTCAGAAAACATCAATTGTATTTCAGAAAACATCATTTGAATTTCAGAAAACATAAATAGAATTTCAGAAAACATCAATACAATTTCAGAAAACATCAATTGTATTTCAGAAAACATCAATTGTATATAATTTCAGAAAACATCAGTCGAGTTTCAGAAAACATCATTTGAATTTCAGAAAACATAAATAGAATTTCAGAAAACATCAATGTAATTTCAGAAAACATCATTCGAGTTTCAGAAAACATCAATTGAATTTCAGAAAACATCAATAGAATTGCAGAAAACATCAATTGTATTTCAGAAAACACATTTGAATTTCAGAAAACATAAATAGAATTTCAGAAAACATCAATTGAATTTCAAAACTCATTATTTGAATTGCTGAGAACATTAATTGTATTTCAGAAAACATCAATAGAATTTCAAAAAGCATCATTTGAATTGCTGAAAACATTAATTGTATTTCAGAAAACATCAATTGAATTTCAGAAAACAGCATAATCGACTTATTTTTTATGCACTGAAAAATATGATGTTGATGTTTTCTTTAAATATTAGATATTTACACATCTCCCTTGTGATCGGACTCACATGATTTTTTTTGATGTGTAAACATCTATACGCGCAGGGGGGTAAATTTCTATTTGACAATACAATCACAAAAACAGCGTAACTCATATCGGTGTGAGCTGAAGGAGATAACGCTGTGTGACTTATGATTGTATTGGTGAAAAATTATGATATGTTCTTTTCTAAACATTTTCCAATTGTCTTTCATTCGGTGTTTAGCCGTTGAATAGAACGGTTGTGTTTTTAACAAGTGCGGTTGATCGATAGTGATAGAGTGAATATTGTGAAAATAATTAAGACAGTGACTTCAAATTAACCTTGAGATTTATTTGTTTGGGTGCTCCGCTGAACATTTGTAAAATCGGTGTCTCAAAAATCTCCGGCCAAAAGCGTGGTTAGAGACGGTGACGTATAGAGGATATACACTAGCGCCAATATTGACTCTAGCGGCGAGTAGTGAAACTAAAGTCTATTTCCAGTTTCCGACTTCCGGTTTCGGGTCGTCAATTTCCGGTTTGTGTCTCGGCTAAGTCCGTTTCCGGTTGCTGCCTCGGGTGTAACCGGTCTGAGACTCTGCTAACTTCCGTCATAGTTAGTAGTAGTACTGTGGTGAGCGGGTTGCGTATACATAACAACTTTTATAAACTATTAAGTAAACGCAACAGTACTGATTGTTCGTTCGATTTATTAAAAGAATTTTTGTCCGTCCTTCCGTCGGTGTGTCCGTCCTTCCGCGGACGTGTCTGTCCTTCCATGGACGTGTCTGTCCTTCCGGTAAGGAGTCAGTACTTTCGTCGACGTTCCGTCCTTCCGTTGACGTGTCCGTCCTTCCACTGAAGTGTCCGTACTTCCGTTGACGTGTCCGTCCTTCCGTCAACGTCCGTCCTTCTGTAGCAGTTTTTCAAGGTAAGTACTTAGTAGTTAAGTTGTGAGATGCCGCCGCCGCCCAGAAAGCGGGCCGTGAAGCCGAAAGGTGACGCTTTGGACATGGCGACTACCGATGGGTGTGGTACTGGTGCACCCCCGGCGGGTGGTAGTCTGCTCCGTCACACGGAGAGCGAGTTGTCCAGCATGGAGATGGACGAAGAAATTAAGAGGGTCAAATTTGGTTCTCCGAAGAAGCCGGCTTCGCCTAGATTTAGGCGTCCTGCTGCTGTTGTTGCTGCTGGTGCTGCTGCTGGTGCTGCTGCTGGTGTTGCTGTTGCTGGTGCTGAGGAGTTGGTGGATGGGGCTGCTGAAGCTATAATCAGCGACAAGGCGTCTGCTGCCACCAGTAGAAAGACGCGTGACCGTATTAGGGCCCGGCCAGTACGTGAAGCTGGCATGGTTGGTAGAATGAAGGAGGTAAGCACCGATTTGTTGGAGCTGGTAATGGCTGATGGCGTTGATGCGCGGTTGGCCAAGGCGGTTATGGGGCATGCTGGCGTGTATGAGCAACTGCTCTTTAATTTAATCGCCGAGAACGAACGGCTGAAGGGGCGATTGGAGGTGTACGAGGGCGGTAAAGTGGCTGGCGTACAGGCAGTGGCTTCTAGGGGTCCCATAAGGCCCCAGATGGCGGTTAGGCGTGGTAAATAGAATTTCAGAAAACATAAATAGAATTTCAGAAAACATCATTTGAATTTCAGAAAACATAAATAGAATTTCAGAAAACATCAATATAATTTCAGAAAACATCATTCGAGTTTCAGAAAACATCAATTGAATTTCAGAAAGCATAAATAGAATTTCAGAAAACATCAATATAATTTCAGAAAACATTAATTGTATTTCAGAAACCATCAATATAATTTCAGAAAACATCATTTGAATTTCAGAAAACATAAATAGAATTTCAGAAAACATCAATATAATTTCAGAAAACATCAATTGTATTTCAGAAACCATCAATATAATTTCAGAAAACATCATTCGAGTTTCAGAAAACATCAATTGAATTTCAGAAAGCATAAATAGAATTTCAGAAAACATCAATATAATTTCAGAAAACATTAATTGTATTTCAGAAACCATCAATATAATTTCAGAAAACATCATTTGAATTTCAGAAAACATAAATAGAATTTCAGAAAACATTAATTGTATTTCAGAAACCATCAATATAATTTCAGAAAACATCATTTGAATTTCAGAAAACATAAATAGAATTTCAGAAAACATCAATATAATTTCAGAAAACATCAATTGTATTTCAGAAACCATCAATATAATTTCAGAAAACATCATTCGTGTTTCAGAAAACATCAATTGAATTTCAGAAAGCATCAATAGAATTTCAGAAAACATCAATATAATTTTAGAAAACATCATTCGAGATTCAGAAAACATCAATTGAATTTCAGAAAACATAAATAGAATTTCAGAAAACATCAATATAATTTCAGAAAACATTAATTGTATTTCAGAAACCATCAATATAATTTCAGAAAACATCATTTGAATTTCAGAAAACATAAATAGAATTTCAGAAACCATCAATATAATTTCAGAAAACCTCATTCGAGTTTCAGAAAACATCAATTGAATTTCAGAAAGCATCAATAGAATTTCAGAAAACATCAATTGTATTTCAGAAACCATCAATATAATTTCAGAAAACATCATTTGAATTTCAGAAAACATAAATAGAATTTCAGAAAACATCAATATAATTTCAGAAAACATCATTCGAGTTTCAGAAAACATCAATTGAATTTCAGAAAACATCAATATAATTTCAGAAAACATCAATTGTATTTCAGAAACCATCAATATAATTTCAGAAAACATCATTTGAATTTCAGAAAACATAAATAGAATTTCAGAAAACATCAATATAATTTCAGAAAACATCATTCGAGTTTCAGAAAACATCAATTGAATTTCAGAAAACATCAATATAATTTCAGAAAACATCAATTGTATTTCAGAAACCATCAATAGAATTTCAGAAAACATCAATATAATTTCAGAAAACATCAATTGTATTTCAGAAAACATCAATAGAATTTCAGAAAACATCAATATAATTTCAGAAAACATCAATTGTATTCCAGAAAACATCAATTGTATTTCAGAAAACATCATTTGGATTTCAGAAAACATAAATAGAATTTCAGAAAACATCAATTGTATTTCAGAAACCATCAATATAATTTCAGAAAACATCATTTGAATTTCAGAAAACATAAATAGAATTTCAGAAAACATCAATATAATTTCAGAAAACATCATTCGAGTTTCAGAAAACATCATTTGAATTTCAGAAAACATAAATAGAATTTCAGAAAACATCAATATAATTTCAGAAAACATCATTCGAGTTTCAGAAAACATCAATTGAATTTCAGAAAACATCAATATAATTTCAGAAAACATCAATTGTATTTCAGAAACCAGCAATATAATTTCAGAAAACATCATTTGAATTTCAGAAAACATAAATAGAATTTCAGAAAACATCAATATAATTTCAGAAAACATCATTCGAGTTTCAGAAAACATCATTTGAATTTCAGAAAACATAAATAGAATTTCAGAAAACATCAATATAATTTCAGAAAACATCATTCGAGTTTCAGAAAACATCAATTGAATTTCAGAAAACATCAATAGAATTCCAGAAAACATCAATATAATTTCAGAAAACATCATTCGAGTTTCAGAAAACATCATTTGAATTTCAGAAAACATAAATAGAATTTCAGAAAACACAATATAATTTCAGAAAACATCATTCGAATTTCAGAAAACATCAATTGAATTTCAGAAAACATCAATAGAATTTCAGAAAACATCAATATAATTTCAGAAAACATCATTCGAGTTTCAGAAAACATCATTTGAATTTCAGAAAACATAACTAGAATTTCAGAAAACATCAATATAATTTCAGAAAACATCATTCGAGTTTCAGAAAACATCAATTGAATTTCAGAAAACATCATTCGAGTTTCAGAAAACATCATTTGAATTTCAGAAAACATAAATAGAATTTCAGAAAACATCAATATAATTTCAGAAAACATCATTCGAGTTTCAGAAAACATCAATTGAATTTCAGAAAACATCAATAGAATTTCAGAAAACATCAATTGTATTTCAGAAAATATCAATTGTATTTCAGAAAATATCATTTGAATTTCAGAAAATATAAATAGAATTTCAGAAAACATTAATAGAATTTCAGAAAACATCAATTGTATTTCAGAAAACATCAATTGAATTTCAGAAAACATAAATAGAATTTCAGAAACCATCAATATAGTTTCAGAAAACATCATTCGAGTTTCAGAAAACATCATTTGAATTTCAGAAAACTTAAATAGAATTTCAGAAAACATCAATATAATTTCAGAAAACATCATTCGAGTTTCAGAAAACATCAATTGAAATTCAGAAAACATCAATAGAATTTCAGAAAACATCAATAGAATTTCAGAAAACATCAATTGTATTTCAGAAAACATCATTTGAATTTCAGAAAACATAATTAGAATTTCAGAAAACATCAATTGAATTTCAAAAAGCATTATTTGAATTGCTGAGAACATTAATTGTATTTCAGAAAACATCATTTGAATTTCAGAAAACATAATTAGAATTTCAGAAAACATCAATTGAATTTCAAAAACCATCATTTGAGTTGCTGAAAACATTAATTGTATTTCAGAAAACATCAATTGAATTTCAGAAAATATCAATTGCATTTCAGAAAACATCAATTGAATTTCAGAAAACAGCATAATCGACTTATTTTTTATGCACTGGGAAATATGATGTTGATGTTTTCTTTAATTATTATATGTTTACACATCTCCCTTGTGATCGGACTCACATGATTTTTTTTATTATTATTTAGGAAGTTATAACACAGAAACATAGAAAATTAAACTTTTTTGGTTAATTCTCTTTTATTCTCCTTTTTGTTCGATTCACTTCATCTCCTCCAACTTTGTTAAGCCCTCCCCAAAGTAAGATTTCGAAAGGTCCTCAATTTAGGCTTCTGTTTCAGATATGACCTTCTCATTCGTCTCGAATCTTTTCCACCCAGACATTTTTTAAATTCGCAACAGAAAAAAATCACTGGGAGCCAAATCTGGAGAATAAGTTGGATGCAGCCAACAATTCGCACAAATGTGCACCCGAACATTATCTGATGGAAGATTACTTGTTTATGTCTTTTTTTGAGTTGTTGGCTTCATTGGCCCATTAATGATGGATTTGATTCTCTAGACAATTCCATGCCTATCCCCAAATACCGTGGCTGTAAGCTTGCCAGCAGCCTATTTCACTGTCTTTACTTTCTTACAGTTCATTGCTTCGACTTTTGTCTAATTTTTGGTGTATAGTGGTGAATCCGTGTTTCAGTTACACGGGCTAGAAAAAGTATTCGTCCACTTGAAGATGAAAATTTTAAATATTAATCAAAATTTTAATAAAATATTTGCAATTGTGACATTTTTACCATTAACACTTTGGAAATTTTACTTGTTTTTCCAAAAAAAAAAAAAAAACTTACGAACGTTTCTACTTCAAAACGCAAAAAACGCAGTATGACATTTATAATTAGGGGAATCCCATGATTTCATTTTAGTAGAAGACAAACTTGTCTGAGTAAAGTTGATTGACTGAATTATATATACTAGCAGATTCCAGCGCTCGAAATTCGAGAGCAATTTCTAGACAGCTTTATTTTACAACTTAGCCTATTCACAAACCAACACTTTTTTGGTTTATTATTAATGTGAATGAACCCTGCAGTCAGCCTGGGACCAAGTGTCTCTATGTCAACACTCTATTCTATAGCGACAAGTGCACTAGTAAAAATGTCGCCAACTTTCTTCTACGCACGAGTAGAAAATAGCTAGAGACAACAGATATAGTATATTTCTGGTGACACTGTCAACGAATGCGTCAACAACTTATTTTTTTATAATGCTTCGCTTTCAATAGGTAGAGATTTTTTTGACTGCACAACAGTTGTTCTCTTCTTTCTATTTTTATTGTATCGTTTTCATTTGTTGAAGAAACACGCGTGCTCAGTGGAAAAAAAAGTTTTTAAGAAATTTATTAATAAGGTTAAAATTATTTTGTTTTAATATTTAAATAATAGAAAAAAATGAAACAGGTTTGGGTGAAATTGTGGAAGAAAGTGAAGATTTTGTGGAGGATATTGAAAATTTTACTTTTCCAAAATTGTCGTTACGCGAAAAATTAAAAAATTGGTACATCGAAACAGCTCCTTCAAGAAAATGTGTGGAGAAGCTGTTATATTTATTAAAGGAGGAAGGCCTGGATGTTCCGCTCTCTGCAGAAACTTTGTTGGGCAAACGAAATAAGATTTTAGCTAGAAACCTCTACCCTGGTAGTTACTGTCATATAGGAATAGAAACGCAGTTAAAAAAAATTGAGCACGTTTTGCAAAACTATAATGAGGTCGAGTTGGATATTATCATTGATGGAATTCCGTTGTTCAAAAGCTCGCGAATTCAGCTATGGCCAATTCTTTGCAGAATCGTCAACGTAAAGGAGAAACTACGACCTTTCGCTGTAGGGATATACCTAGGGATGAAAAAACCGAGTTGCGTGAAAGATTATTTGAAAGATTTTATTGAGGAAGTCCTTTTGTTAAAAGAACGATTTGTATTAAAAGCAAAAACCATTAACTTAAAGTTTCGCTGCTTAACATGCGACACGCCGGCCAAAGCTTTCATTTGTGGCGTTCCTGGGCATACTTCAAAGAATGGCTGTACGAAGTGTACTCAAGTTGCGAAAAAAGTTGATAATGTTCTTACGTATACTAGTGTTGTTGGCTCCTTAATTTCCGACGAGGACTTCACTTTGAGGAAATATCCTAATCACCATTCCCAAATGTTCAAAGAGGAGAAAACACCTCTTGAAGAAATAGGATTTGATATGGTATCACAAACTCCATTAGATAGTATGCACCTTATCGACCTGGGAGTCATGAAAAAAATGCTAATACGAATAGTTCATAATAAAACACAAGAAAAGACTCAAAAAAAAAATTTATCAAAAATATCTTCCGAGCTGGTGAAATTAAGAAAAATTTTTCCAAAGGAGTTTCCAAGGAAACCTAGATCGTTGGATGATTTGCATCATTGGAAAGCGACTGAATTTCACCAGTTCCTCGCATATTCAGGCATAATTGTACTTTATAACAACGTGCACAAGACATTTATTACGAGTTTTTAATTTTGCATTGTGCTTATCGGCTACTTAGTAGTCCACGACATGTGAATCAAAATATAGAGCAAGCTAATGATTTACTTCAATTATTCGTCGAGAATTTCTCCACTGTATTTGGGCCAAACAGCGTTTCTTTCAATGTCCACAATCTGTTACATTTAGCGCCAAATCATATGGCCCCCTTAATTCGTTTTCGGCATACGATTTTGAAAATAAATTGCAAATTTTAAAAATACATGTTCGAAAGCCATCCTCGATCCTTCAGCAAATTGTACAAAAGGAAAACTACACAACGTATGTTGAAAATAAAACTGAAGAAATAAAGTACAAAGGAGATGTCATAATTGGAGCCTATGTGAATGATTGTTTTATTTCTTGCATAGAACCAAATAATATTTGTTGTGTCAGATCAAATATTCCTATAAAAATTGAAAATATAACAAAAGATGATGACATTTACATTGAAGGACGGCGATTGTTAGTTTTAGAAAGTTTTTTCCGAGAACCCGTAAATTCTTGTGAGCTAGGCATTTTTAAAACAAACCTAGCCTTAGGCGAAAAAGAAAAATTTTTAAAAACAGACGTCCAATTCAAATTTGTATGCTTGCCATTGCAACCTGATTTTTTAATTCTTCCCATTTTACACACGTGTCTTCCAGAAAAATGTCAGACGAGCGTGCTAACCCTTCAAAAGGAAAAATAAAATATTTTGCTCCCCAAGGTAAGTTTTAAAATTTTTTTTAACATAAAAAAATTTAATTTTTTTAACATTATAAATCCCACTTTTTTTATTTTAAGCAAATCCAAATTGTTCTTGCTGCCGAGAAATTTTAAGGAGACTCGACTCATTTGAAAAACAGCAAAATACAATAGTTGAGATACTAGTAGAGCACAAAGTTTTAGTGGATCGATTGCTTACCCAAAACGCCAATGTAGAAAACATTATGGGTATTTTTCCGATAAATACGGAAGAAAGATTAAAAGAATTCGACGCAATATTAGCTACACACGCAGACCCATATGTAAACATTATCCATTTCCGCAAAAAAAAAATTTAATAAATTTTTTTTTAATTTTTTTTAGAAAAGGCATATAAAAACTCTTATCGGTGGCAATGCCGATCGCAATTTACACCAAGTATTTGGTCAAGCGATAATTATGAACTTCAACGTTGACGGAAATTTTGGTAAAAGGCGACTAAAGGATTTCGACTATAATTGGTACAGCTATAATTGGTACAAAACTTGCCAAAATACTATTTAAAAAAAAATGTATACTATAAATAATATTATTATATATTATTAATACTATTAACATCATATTGAAATTAGTTGAAAGTTTGGATTTTGTTAAAATTTACACAATTTATAGTAGTAAACTGTACTTGTTAATTAGAGTGATTTTTTTTCCAATATATTTATAGACGTAATATCAGAATTTAACAACTCCGCCGATAAGACTTTAAGGGCAGCTTTTCAACGCCAAAAGAAAAAATTTTTTAAACAAAAAAGTCACAACAAGTCAAATAGTATACAGAAAACTGAAAATGAAGAAAACGAAGGCATCTCTTCTAACGAAGAACAATAAATTTTTCTTTTTCTTATAAATTGTTATTTAATTATTATAATGTAAGGTTTAGCCAGCCTTGAAGAAATGTGCTTTAAAAAATTTAAATTTTGTTAAAAATAATATTTTGATAAAAAAATATTTAATACTTTGAGCTGTGGTTATTTTAAATATATAAAACTTTGTGCTGTGCTTAATTTAAAACAATATATATGTATTATAGAAAGGTTTAGCTAGCCTTGAAGAAAAGTAGTTCTACTTTAAAAAATAATAAAAAATCTCCTTCAGACAAAAAAAAATGTGTTTAATTATATTGGGCCAACCCCTTAAAAAAATTGCTCGAGAATCCACTGAGAAGCACCAATTATGTAGACTAGAGTTACTAAAATGTACTAGTGATTTTCTGGTTCCAATGTCTACATATGGTCCCAAAAGAACTACATCGTCAGTAGTGACAAAGTCTACTGGTTGATTTCCAATGACACGCCTGTGTTAAATGTCAATAGTAGATAACATTGGCTGGGGTATAGCTGGTCAGTAGTACTGGCGACAATGTCACTAGTACAACACTACAGTTTTCCTATTGACATTCCCTGCAGGGAAGATAACAAACTCATCAACAAACACATTAACAAATTTAATAAATACTCACATAGCATACGTATAATTTTATGTATGTGTTATTAGCATCTTTAAATGGAATTTACTCAAAATAAAGGAAGATTTTTCTCAAATTTAGTTAACATATGGTTTTGAGAAATATAAGTAAGTTTATGAAATAAGGTCATCATCGGTCCATTTTTTGACCTAGTTCGCATATAAAAATAATATCAGATATGAACTTTTTCGTATTTACATACCACAAATTAATAACAATAGCACTAAAATTTAGATTATGTATTTTCTGTACCCAGTTGCCCCAGCAAAGTTGGATGCAGGACCCTCTCTCGAAAATTATTTATTAAATATTTTCTACATGATTTTTTCATTACTGTTTGCGTTTAAAAAATTTTTGATATCTATTTAATTTTAAATAATGATAAATAAATCAATATTTTTTTATAAGTTTTTTTTTATAATAATAATTTCATTTCCAATTTATTTTTTTCTTTAGAATTTTATTTTAAAAATTTAATACAAAAAATACCCGTTTCAAAATCTTTTTTCCCAAGACCAAAGCGGTTTTATATCTTTTAGTAGTTGACATCACTGCTCTGAACAAATCAAGAGCCAATTTGCGATATTAAACAAAGGTATTTATTTATTTATGCGGGAGAAATAACAATATAACCAGATCAAATGACTAAACCTAAAGATAAACTCAAACAACTTAGAAAGATCAACAAAATTAACAAAATATGCAAATATTTGATGATAAGGAAAAAAAAAGAAACGAGAAACAAATTTTAAATTCAAAAACACAAAAAATATAAAAAAGAAATTTTGAGGAATATTTTTATTTTTAATAATAATAAATATTTAATCAAACAACGATAATGAACAAATGTTTAGAAACTAATATATTGACTAAATTAAAAGATCAAACAAAATTTGTAGCAAAAAAAAATCTAGTGTTGCCAAGATGATGAAACTTTATCTTTTTATTCTGATTTAAAAATTTTCCATCAATATATTTGAAATACAAATTTTAAAATAAATAATAATTTTAAATAATTTTAATTTTTAAATTTTAATTTTAATTAAATTAAAATTTTTAAAATAAAATAATTAAAATTTTTAATTTTAATTTTAATTTTAAAATTATTCAAAGGTCATAGAACAGATTTTTCGTATTTTTATTGTCTTTTGTTTATCAATAAATTAAAATATCCCTGAAGAAGACTAGCGACGTTAGTCGAAATGTCGGATATAATAAAAGTAAAAATTAAAATCAAAAATAAGTTTGCTTATTGTTTTTTATTAATCTCTTTTGGACCCCAAGTCGAATTTAATCATCAAAACATAAAATAAAAGGTCAACTAAAACAACGATATTATTTTTAAAAATGATCAGCTTCGATCTAATATTATGGTGAGGTTCAAAGAATACACACATGAAACACACAATGTTCTGTTCTCAAGCAGCCAACACATATTTTAATTATCATATCAATTATGTGTGTTTCTAAATTTTGTACGGTGCCCAACATAATCATGACTGTGTTTAGTTTTAATATTTCGTTATCTATACGAACATTTTTCTATCACGTATTTTTTGTTTCGAACACGCATAAACCACACAGATTCGAGTGTAGCTTTATTTTAAGATCGTTTTCTTGCAAGTGTACTACCAAAAAAACAGAACATGTTCTTCAACGCGTACATCTAAAAATTAAAAATTATCCACTCGCGATCGAATGATAAAAATATGTGTTTGTTGGTCTGAGCTATGTCTGCTTACATATACGAGCCCAAACGCATAAAAGTACGTCCACCCATTATTTTGTTCTACAAATAACTTTAAATGTGTCGGTACGATTGTTGTTGTATTTAAATTGAAAATATTTTTGCATGAAAAATAAATTTATTTTCTTTTAAAATAAATATTATAAAAAACAATAACAAAAAAACTTCAATTTGAACGAAAAAAAAACAACAATAACAAATCAAGTACAACAGCAAAATAGTACGTCTGGCTGCAGCAGCCGGCAAAAGAGTACGTCTAGTAGTGTGTAGCGTCACCTTTCTTCTTTAAAACTTGCTTAATCCTATCAGGGAGTGTTGATACAAGTCTCTCACAATCCTCCTGACTAATGGAGTTCCAAATTTCATACAGTTTTTCACGCAACGACTATTTTGTTCTTGTTGGACTTGATCTTAATTTCCGTTTCATGATACCCCATAAGGATTCAATACGGGACAGATCGGGACTACTCGATGGCCATTTCATGATGGGAATTTCTCGCTGCTCAAACCCTAGCGGTATGGCAAGGAGCACCATCCTGTTGGAATACATAGTCATCTTCTGCAGAACCTATTTTAGCTAGAGAGGAAAGCAGATTGTTTCGGAGGATGTCCCGGTACTTATCAGCGTTGATAATTCCGTCAACAATAGTAAGTTTTCCAACTCCTCTACTGGACATGCAACCCCACACCATCAACGAACCAGGAAATTTTACTGTTCGTTTCAAACAATCCCGATTAAACGCTTCATCGCTGGTTCGGATTATTCGTTTTCGGTAATCACCAACACACACCTCAAATCGTGCTTCATAACTCCAGATTACTGAGTCCCATTGTCATTTTGTCCAATTTTTATGCTCCTTTGCAAATTCAACTCTCTTTTTTTTTAATCCCAGTCAATAGTGGTTTTTCTTTTGCCTAAATACACCGAACAAAAATTATATAAAATTGTAAAAGATAATAAAATACACATTATTCAAACACACCTTATAAAATTTGTACCCTAACCTCTTGAAAATACTTTTGCAGGTATATGGTGATACTTTTTTTATTGCCAAATTCTATTCAGACACAAATTCTCTAGTTGTAGCCCGGCAATTTTTCTCAACAATTTTTTTTTAGAACACGTCCTGTTTTTTTTTTATTTTGAAGTGTATTCGTTTTTTTATAATTTGTAATAATTGTTTGTACCGTAGAACGTGATAAATAAAATTTTTTGGCAATAGTGTAGGTCGATAATCCATTAGAATTGTCTTCGATTATAAATTTTGTTATAGCGCTGCAAATTGGCTTTTCACGTACCATACTGACCGAATATTAATTACAAATGACAAAGTAATGTCGCATATAAACACAGAGAACTCTTCTTTTAAAAGAATTTGCAATACAAAATAAAACGGTTTATTGTACAGTTAGTTACTCAATACTAGACGTAATCTTTTGCCGGCTCCTGAAGCTGTTGTACTTGCTGTTGTACTTGATTTGTTATTGTTGTTTTTTTCGTTCAAATTTAAGTTTTTTGTCATTGTTTTTTATAATATTATTTTAAAAGAAAATAAATTTATTTTTCGTGCAAAAATATTTTCAATTTAAATACAACAACAATCGTACCGAAAATTTAAATTTATTTGTAGAACAAACTAATTGGTGGACGTACTTTTATGCGTTTGGGCTCGTATGTACGAGTTTTTTATTCAGTGTGTGTTTTTTTTCTGAACTCTTGAGTAAACAAATATACATAGTACTATTTTTATCCATCTATACCTTATTTGAATCTATTCAAAATTTAAGTTGGCAACATTTTACACTCTCACCAACAATCATAACATCATACAAAACAAACACAATGTAAACAAATGTCAATGGCTTTTCAAAACAAATTTCTAATTGATTTCGACAAAACGTGCACAAACACGTTACACAATTTTAGATCTTAGTCACAATTTATGATCATGTTTTTTTTTTATCCCAAAATACAAAAGAGAAATTATGAAACGCGAAATTCTTGATAAGCAAATGTATTTCTGATTATGAATCATGCAGTTTTATCGAAAGGAAATAATAACGTAAACGAATTAACTAATAATAATTTTACTTTGAACAAAACTCAATGTAAATATTAACAAATTCTTAAGAATTTCATGAAATTGTTCTTCCAGATGTATGCAGAAGTAATACGGACTGCTGAATATTTTTTTTTATATGACATACATATATATGTATGTAAATCAATATTATTTTTTATATACCTAGTATGTTAAAATTTTAAGGTATGTACATATATGTATAACAGAAGCTTCCGTTAAATACTAAATAAATACGATATTGAACCTCAAACTATCCGAGTATACAACCATCTAACCATTTATTGATAAAAAAAAAAACAATAATTTCAATGAACTGCATATAAAGTGTTTAAACAAGTAAATATAAAATAATATGAATGTTTTTAAATTAACAAAGAGCAAAGAAAAGAATATAGCAAGAGAATGTTTGATTTGAGCGCAATGTATAGAGCTGAATAGTAAGAGAATCCATTAAGAATTCTCAATTTTACATAGTATACATTAAGGCTCAAACATAAAGTTTTAAGCACAGCTTACAGAAATTGCCAACGGTTACGAGTGGCACTTTAATTTCCTGCTATGAAACGGACTTAACACTAGATGTATCGGTATTTTGGAAGGTGTTATTCTACCGAAACCAATGACTGATAGCTAAAAAAATATCTGTCAATACAACATTTATCGTACGATATTATTGAACTTTATATCGTTGTAAGTCATAGTTGCCAATAGGGGGCACAGAATGGAGATTAAAACTGTCTTCCGACAGATTTTCGTGGGGATTTTACAATATCTACATTTATTGTACGATATATATGGAGTTTATATCATTGTAAGTCAGAGTTGCCAATAAAGGAATTTGGCTCCAATATGCGGATTAGAATTTTGCCAAGTGAACATATTTTCGTAGGGAGAGATTTAGGGATTTTACAAGATCTTTGGGGGGTTTTACTCAAATTTCGTTTCATTTATAAAGGGTGTGAAGTTAGCGACGAAAGTTATAGTTAATTCTTCAAAAATGTTAAATACTTAACAGAGACTAACCTAACCTAACAGAGACTGTTAAATTAACAGAATATTTGTGAAGATAACTACGAAAGTTAAATTCGTTCAACAAAATGTTAGGCAGTATATGGTGAATGTTACAGGAACATGTTTGATATGTTTTTGTGAAGTTAGTGACGAATTTTAAATATGTTTTACAAATAATATGAGGGGTTTAGCCACACAGTGGGATATGTAGCATAAGGAGTAGAAGTCTACAAAAAGTTACAAAAAAAAATAAAAATGTTCGTTACAATTTTGAGAAATATCGTTTCTTTTTGTAAACTAAAAAAATGGGTAAGATCGGAGCAGTGTGCGTGGCACCACCCATATAAAGTATATGTATGTATATCATATAACTGGAGTACTATAGTAGGGAAAGCCTTAACACTTTGTACGAGGCCATCAGACATTAATGTGAATAGTCGATAAAAAAATGGGCGAGATAAGTTTAGTGGGCGCGGCACCTCCTACACAAGATAATATGAAGTAATATGAATGCGTCAGTGTTGAATCTTCTGTCAAGAACATTACTAATGTAAGTAGTCGTGGAAAATATAGCGGAATTGCCAAATTCAAAAATCGCCCAAATCAAAAACCGCCAAAAACCGAAAACTGTGTAAAACAAAAATTCCAAAAAAAACTAAAATCTCAAAATCAAAAATTGTCCAAGTCACAAATGGCTAAAATAAAAATTATCAAATGATATTCTAAATTCAAAAGTGTTTCCGGACTTAATTTGGAATATTAATTTTTTTTCTCGTGGGCTGATATGTAGCTCGGTCCAGAGTAGGAATGCCAAAAAATTGTAAAATTTTTGTACCAAATGAAAAAAAAAAATAAAAATCATCAGCAAGCATTGAAATAAAAATAAATATAAAATAAAATGCTTTAGTTGCACAATACAAACTTCGTAGGAAAAATTGATTATAAAAACATATATGTCAATAAGACTCGGTAAGTGGTAGCGAGAAACGACAAGGTAAGAAAGTAAAGTGCAAAAGAATTGTATATTTTTACTCTATTACAGATTACATATGTAGAACAATGGAGTAATATTCTCACCCTGTAATGGCATACATTTTTACTTAAAGAAGGTAACACTATTAGGCCTTCGGGGGATACCTAAGACAAGGTTTTATATAACTATTTTAGAATATATACAAAAACAAGAAAGAGTGTAAAATTGGGCCGAGTCGAATCGTTGATACCCTTCACCTGTGTCTTAAACTCAATATTATAACTAATGTTGGGTACGGTTACCATTTTGATGCAGTTACGATTAAGTTTATCTTTTTTGATCACTATATATTAGGGTGATCGATTATTCGACGTTTTGCTAAAACCGGTTTTCGGTTTTTCCGAATAGTTAAAATTTGAAAAAAACCGGGTTCGGTTTTGCAAAAGTGAAAAAAACCGGTCACCCGGTTTTTCCGAATATTGTAGAATAATATTTCAACCTTAAAAATTAAAAACAACGTTTTTTTTATCACATAAAACAATTTATTTAAACAAAAACAATTCAGGGAACTCTTAAAAAAAATGAGATCAAATATTTCATTAATATATTTTTTTAAATAATTATTTCTAATTAATTATTTCTTTTGAAATAATCTTTTAAAAATAAAATGCAGTTTAAATGTTTTGGTGTATATCGATTTTTTTCTTTTGTTTTAATAAAACTTGACATTGAAAACGATCTTTCACTTAGTGTGCTAGTAGGACAAACAGTTAACAGAGCATTGAGTAACTTTTCAAGCTTATCAGATCTCTTATGGCAATTGTCCAAATATAAAAAATCTTCTAAAATGCTTTGTTGATTATTTATTGAAGAAGAATTTTTTGGTTTTTGAATATTTTTAATGGAATTATTCAATTCATGTTCCAAATTGTATTCGGAATCATCACTTTCCTGCTCATCATTTAAATCAGAGGTAGTGTCTTCCATATCGTTAAATAAACGATAATATATTTGGGAAGCAAATTCTATTGCCTCACTTTTTGTCGAATATTTAAGGAATGTATCGCTAATAGGAAAGTTTGCAGTGCTTAAATATAATACCAACGTGTTTAGAACTTTGATACGTCTTTCGCTTATACGTTTTTTTAAGCATTCAAGCAATTCTTGTGACAAAGGGTTTTGAATCTTAGAAACGTTTTTAAACAAAAATTGAAAAATGCCTTCAGCTTCTACCAAGGTTGTCGAATTTTTAGACAATTCATTTATAGCAATTTCTAACGGCTTTAGAGTATTATTAAGCTCTGACAGCGTTGTTATTTCATTTTCACTAAATGGTGTTAGCCCTAGGTCTAAAAGAGCATGATTTACACATTTATGAATTTTTAAAAATTGTGAAATCATTTTTACCATAGAATTCCATCTATGCTTTACGTCATGTATAAGCTTAAGCTCTCTCTTCTCCTGTGTTTTAACATAAACTTGAAGTTTTTTTTGTTTGTCGGAAGATTTGTTAAACATCTTTACGCATTTTCTTATGCGATCTATAAGAGTTCTTACGTTCACATTTAAACAGACATTTTGTAATGTTAATTTAATAAAATTTTCTGGATCGTCTTCTTCAAAGTCAGATTCATTAGAACTTGAATCATCTTCTATATTATAATCTTTCTTTGAATAAATTGTGTCAACAACACAAAGATGAATTGCATGGTTAATGCAAAGTTGAGATTCGGCCTCTATATTCTGCCCGTATTTTTGCATCACTGCAGCACCATCATGTGTTGATGCGACAATATCATGTTGAATATTAATTGAAAACTCAGTCAACTTTTTTTTAATAATTTGTTCTAAGTTATATGCATTTGCTTTAACTTTAATTTCTTCTAATTCAAGATTATATATTTCAAATGATTTCCTTTCAGGATTATAGTGTCGTATAGTCACATTTACATATTTTAAATATGATATGTCTGACCACTCATCAACGACAATGGAAAATCTTCCATTGCTTTCTTTTATCTGAATTACTTTATTTTTCAATTCTTGTTGTTTCATAAGATAAAACTGATCAATTCTTTCCCATATTGTTGATTCTGCTGGCATATTGTAGTTTTTTGAATGTAAATATGCTAGTGCTACGCGGGATTTTTTCAACGCCCTTACAGACATCCCATCTTCAGCCACACAGCGAGCTAATATTTCGCCTATGGACTCATTTTTAGAGACATACTTTAATAAAGTATTATATGGGGTTAATTTAAAAACACTTGGAGTGCAATCAATTTCTTCTTGTTGTACTTTTGAAGTTATGGTAATTTTATGGACGCATTTGGCATGATTTAGCAGTGAAGATGTTGAAGAGCCTTTGCAACTCAATATTTTAGGACACTTAAGGCATCTGGCCTTTTCTTTTCCTTGACGTTCAAAATACTTCCAAACTTCAGACGACATCTGCACAAAAACAGAATAATTAACACTTGAGTTGAAATAAAAAATAAATAACATTACTTGCAATTATCTTCTTTAAGTTAATTTAAAACTGAAAAAAGTTGTAAACATGTTTTTTACTTCAATTAGAATCTTGGCTTTTTTTTAAACAGCTGTTGTTTTAAGGTTGCCAGATGAATAAAAAATAAACGAGTGTTTACATTACACTTAAAAAATTTATAGAAATGATAATATAATAGATTATTTAATAAATTATCATATATTAAAGCTAAAAAGTAATATAAAAAAACCGGGTATTCGACAACAAAAAACCGGGCTATTCGACATTCGAAATATGAGCAAATTCAAAAAACCGAAACCGGCAATGCAAAAAAACCGGTTTCGGCCGGTTTTAAAAAACCGGGTCGATCACCCTACTATATATCATAATTTATTATTTATTGTTTTTTTTTTTTTTTATAAAGCAATGATGTTTTTATCTACAGAAATTATTAACTTTTATGTAAAAAATTGCATTATTTTCTATTATTTCCACAGCAGCGTCATGCGAAAACGAGAAACCCCTACTAATATAATACATTTGATAATTTCTAAAAATCAATTAATGTTTTCTAAAATGCATTTGATAACTTCGGAAAATCAAGTGGTACTTATTTTCTGAAATACAATAGAAAACGGTGTAGTATAGAAAAATAAAAGATCGAATAAATAAATATAAATAATCAAACATAGCATGCATTAATTTGTTATTTTATATCTCATCAAATTGTATAATTTGCATAACTATGATGTAAAAATCATGAACATCAGACACTAATTGTATTTTAAGTGAATTTTTAAAAATTACCAGACATTTTGCCAAAATTTTTCTTGCAAACTAAATAAAGCACACAAAAATATTGTTCTCAAAAAATGTTGCCCTCCATATCTATAATATTAATAGGCTAGGCGATTTCTTGTGACCGATGTTTTGTTCTACCGTTTTATCCTGATTTTGACCAAATGTATATTATTTGAAAGGTATTTCTTTTTAGCCGTTTTGCAGATTTACAGATTTTTAAATTTTTTCCTTTATTTTGAGTAAATTACATTTAAAGTTTCTACTAACACATACATAAAATTATACATATGCTATGTGTGTTTTTTTAAATTTGTCAATGTGTTTGTTAATGAGTTTGTTATCTTCATTCACAATAATAAACCATAAAAGTGTTGGTTTGTGAATTGGCTAAGTTTAAAAATAAAGCTGCCTAGAAATTGCCCTCGAATTTCGGGTGCTGGAATTTGCTAGTTCCTATAAAAGTCATTGAATAAAAATGTTAAATGTTAACTTTTCATTTGCAAAGGAGGAAGTCAAACGGTCAAAATATTAGATCTGTTTTTTTTTTCTAGTATTAGATTCCTTCGTTATGATTCAAATGTTCACCCTATACAGATCCCAAGACTTACAACTATTTAACTTCTTTGGATGCTCCTTTCTATTGATAGGAAACCATTTCTAGTTTGGTTTTTATTCTAACTCAAAGGTCAAAGAATATTGTTAAATAACGTCTTTTTAAATTCTCCTTTTTAGGAAAACGAAAAACGTTTTATTAATTTATTTTAAAACTTTTAATCAATCAATCAACCTTCTGCAATATTAATTTAAAATTACTACTTAATCCACATGTGAATTATTTTTAGTAATTCTTAATATTCGCTTTGTTATAGTAGAATAGCTCAATGCTTTCATTTGAAATTAATCAACATGAGTAGATAACGATTTATACGAGGGCTGTTTGAGAACTCCGTGACTTTTTCACTTCACTCGCAGCTAATTAAAAATTAACATTGCTCCTGTCAAGTACCATCTGTTAATAGACTATTGTAAAATTTTGAGCCAGCTTCGTCATTTCGTTTGTTTTAGGCATCTCGACTGAGCGGATACATTACATTTCACATGCACATATATTTGGACAAAAAACAATCGTTATCAGCGCTTTCTCACACTCGATCATAAGTGTAACCGAGTGACCACTTCAGATAACTGTTTGGCGATGTTCAACCCCAATCGGAAGAAGTTTTTGTGCCGTTTTGTAACCGTAGACGAAAAATGGATTCATAACAACACACCAGAGACCAAGCAAACAGTCAAAGCAGAGGATTTCACTGGGAGAACGTGCACCAAAGAAACTCAAGGTGGATCTGTCGGTCATCAAGGTCAAATCGAAAGCGGTGTCATACAACATCGATTACCTTGGAAAGGGTAAAACGATCACCGGCGAATTCACAGCTGTTAAACAGATTTGATATTGATTTTAAGCGAAAACGACCGCTTTTACAAATATGCTATTCTCGGATTTATCCCAAATTTTAGGAATGAAAGTTCTACACATCTGGTTATTATATTTTAAGCGTCCCATCTTAATATTCAGCAGCACTTACAAAATATTTGAATTTTTTAAATAAATTGTCTTTTATTAGCTTGGGGTCATATGTGACTCCAATTCCAAAAGGGTTAATGAGGCCATATTATTTTTTTTCCGAAACCCTAGGCTATTAGGATAAAATATAACATTTAAAAGTAGAAAAGTGGTGAATTTTTGATGCAAAGTATTTAGAAAGAGTACATTTACAGAATATTTTACAAAATCCCATTTTTCTCGAAATCCGCAAAAATAAAATCTTTGTCAAAAAAATTTTGACATAGGGATTTACCTAAAAATTAACATGTATCTCTGACATGTATTTAATGAAACTTTAAAGTGCCAGATCCATTTTTTTAAATTTTGTTAAAGAAAATTTTTCAAAACTTGAAAAAGGAGTTTTCAAAATTTTACCAAAATTTTATCAATAGGTTAACAACGTGGTAATAAAACAATATTTCATATCTGATTACTTATAAGTATAGAGACAAAAAAAATATTATGGCTTTAATAAAATTCTCAAAGTAGAAAAAAATGCCATCAAATTAAATGACTTAGTTTTTTTTGGCACAAAAGTGGTGTGGGGCATTTTCTATTTCTTGGCGAATTTTTATTCGATTTTGAATTTTTATAGCTTTTTGAACAACAACTTGTCGGAAAAATTAAGCTATAGAACGAAATTTTTGTAAAATCTAAAAAAAAAGTCATATTTTCCCCATACAATATCACTTGAAATTTTCAATCGATTTCTGGCGCGACTTTTCTTTATCCGATTGTCCCCAAACTTCACATTTATTAGTTTTATATGAAAAGGTAACAAACTGGATCCGCCTATCCCCAAAATCGCATTTTCATTTTTTTAAGGACACTCTAATGTACACGTGTGTAGAAAGCCACGGTAAAAATCCACAAATTGAGCTACGAACTGCTACCTCACTCAGCGTATTATCCAGATTCAGCACCTTGCGACTATTTCCTGTTTCCAAAGCTGAAGAAATGGTTTGGCAGTAAGAGACTTGGGTCAAATGAAGAAGTCAATACTGAAACAAACGATTATTTTTAGGACCTTGAGAAAACCTATTATTTTGAAGGAATTAAAAAATATGATAAACGCTGGACTAAATGTATCGAGCTGAAACAAATAAAACGCTTTTTTGCCGATAAGATTGAGTTACCAAACAGCCCTCGTATTATTGATGTTAGTGATTATTGAATTGAGTCTGTTAATTATTACCGGCTAATTGGATTTCAATGAATTCATAGCATCATGGTGTTGCTGAACTTAATTATCGACAGACATTTTGGAAGCTGTGCTATTTGTCACTGATAGGTAATTTATATAAAATATTGAAAACTTATAATTATTATTTAGTGTGTTCTTTCACAAAAAAAAAAAAAAAAAAAAAAAAACGTAAAACTTAATTTAATCTCTGGATATACAGTGTTAGAAAACATAATAATAAGAACGTTTACTTATACGTCCATAACTTGGGATAAAATATTTCAAAAAGGAATTATTTCGATGGTAGTACTGTCATATTATTGAACATATAACGGTAATTCTCAGCACATGTTTTTTTTTACGATTCTCTACAGTTTGTTCATAAATTATAGCATATTTCGTAATCTGTGAATCAATGTTCTATATATTTTGACCTATGCTTGCAATAAGTATCATCTATTTGTTGAATGGGTTTTAAAAAATTTTATTTTTTTGGAAGACCACCCCATTTTTGATGGATAAGGTTTTGGGATGCGGCTAGAGTAAAAAAATGCAAACCCCAAAATCGCTGAGCCTGCACTTTTTTGACCATTTGAAATTTTTTTTGCATTTTAAGCATTCCTATATTCAAATCTGTGTTTTCTTGTTGAGCTCATTTCAGAAACTAAATTGTGTTTTGAAAAAAAAAATTATGCACTAAAGTTAAAAAATAATCGAGATATAAATAGATATATATAACTTCATTCTAACTACCTTTAATTTTGACACCCATGTTATATTTTTTATTTATTTTTTTTATTTTTATTTAGTCTACGTTTGTAATTCATTGTGATCACTAAAAATTTGAAAATTTTTTGGTATAATGTCAAAACTTAATTATGCAGCTACTCATGTAGAGAATAGAGCCAAGATTTGTTTGTGTTGCAAAGAAAAAATCAATGCGTTAAAAATATCGGCGATAAAATGAAACAAAATATAAAAATAGTTTCGAATTATGTTAGAGACGTGACTAAATCAATATGTTCGGTAGCGCGTCCCGATTTCGTTTTTTTCGAATTTGAAAATGCTTGCCCCCCAAATGATGGGGATTTAGGAGCCTTTTACAGGAAAAATAGCAAAAAAAAATTTGGACAAAAAACCAGATGGCTACCGGATCCTAAAGATTGCAATCCTAGTGCATTTGAAAAAAAAAATTTATTTGATTTTCAAAAAATTAACTGCAAATGTAGCGTAATACAGACAACATTCTGGGAAAAATATTAATCAAATATCCGTAGAGCAATTTTGGTGCAGCGTTGCATCTTAAAGATGGAAAGTGAGTATATATTTTTTTTTCTTTCTTTCTTTCAAGCTAAATTAGTCTCAAAAGCTGTGCGCGAGACCAGAAAAGCTCTATCACATTTTTTGAAATAGTTTTAACTAATATCCTCTAGTTTGCGCAGCTTTTGAGACTAATTTAGCCTGAAAGAGAGAAAGAAAAAAAAACATATACTGCTGCACCAAAATTGCTCTACGGAAATTTTATTAATATATTTCCCGGAATGTACTCTGTATTACGCTACTTTTGGCGTCAATTTTTTGAAAATCAAAAATATGTTTTTTTTTAAATGCACTAGGATTGCAATCTTTAGGATCCGGTAGCCATCTGGTTTTTTGTTCAAAAAAATTTTTTTTTGCTATTTTTCCCGTTAAAGGGTCCTAAATTCCCATAATTTTGTGGGGGGGGGGGGGGGCAAGCTAAAAAAAAAATAATTCGGGACATGCTAATGTTCGGCTTGCCGTATACAAATTTATGAGTTTGTTGATGTCTGAAACCAAACTGACGATCAGGACTTATTTCTTGCCCTTCTAGTAATAATTTTCCACAAATTTTAGCAAGTAATGGCAGTAAACTTATTGGCCTATAGGAAGTTACTTAATTTTCACATTTATTAAGGTTTGAGTTCAGTATGATTTTGGGATATTTCCATTGCGCTGGGAAATGGCTGAGCCTTAAAATTGAATTAAATATTGTTGTAAGAAAAATAATACCCTTTTTTGGGCAACAATCATAACACGCTAGCATTAATGCCGTCATATCCAGGAGACTTTGTTACATTTTGTTTATCGATAGACGTTTTTAGTTCGGAAGGAGTCACTTGTTTTACTGGTAAATCCATTTGACAGGGTACATCAAGAAAGTATAAAATTTCATCAATTTGATTTTGACTAGATGATTTCAAAACTCACTGTACTTTTGAACTATTAATTGGTACGTTTCTTTTAATGGGACACTTTAGATACTTTGTAGCTTTCCAAAGCTTGTAACATCTAGACTTCTTAGAAAGTCGTTTGTATTTTCATTTTTAAATTCTTTTAAAATTTTCTTTTGATGATTGGTTGCTCCATTCAAGTAAGATTTATCTGAAGGACTTTTAGTGTTTTTGTAAATTATTCATAACTCTCTCTTGATTCGAATTAGTTGTCTTATTTCAAAAGATACACTTACGTATTCCCAGTAATTGTTTGTTGTTGTTGTGGTGTAGCTAAATATGCTGCCTCATGTATTAGGTTTGTAACAGATTCAAAAACATCTTCGAATTCACTTCCTGGTTTTAAAGATATATTTAAGTTAAGATTGCTTTCAATCCAATTTTGAAACGAATGTATGTCAGTGTTTTTATTAAAAATTTTTTGGTGACAGTTTCAATACACTATTATAGGTTACAATTAGTGGCCTGTGGTCAGAACTTAAATCACCATTATCAGAAATATACCACAAGGAGCTGGGAATAAAAAATTCAAAAATAGCAAAATCCAAAGAATATGATATTCAACTTCAGTCACTTGGCCAATATGTGGTTAGGGTGCTCCAAAAAAAAATTTGTGAGTTATTGACCAGGGCGCCCCCTAAAAATATGTATTTGGGTGTAAAATAACGTCTCCCAAAAAATTAGGACAATCAGACAAGAGGAACACGTGCCTCAACGGCCCTGAAGTTGAAAAAACGGTATACATGGGAAATATATGATTTTTTTTTAAATTTCTTAAAATTCCTAATATTTTAAATTGATCTTGAATTAAAAAGATTAGAAATCGCAGTAAATTATCTTTCTAATAAGGTAATAAAAACCAAAATCGGTTTAAAAAAACCAAGTTATTGCAATTGGCCCGGGCAACTAATGTGTCAAGAAGTTCGAGCCCAAATTTTGAAATTTGTAGAAATAATGTAATGCAAAAACATTTTTGTGTTTTACTAACTGCAAGGTAGTCAATTAAAAAGTATTTTTTTTTTTATCATGTGCTTTGCAAACTCATGTTAAATTAAAGCCAAAAAGTCTGAATTTTTAAACACAGTTTTCAAATCTCCAATTTTAAAGTTTCAAAAATTTTTTTAAAGAAATTTAAAAAAATCAACGATTGGACTTTAAGGTTTAATTAAGCACATATTAAGGATTAAAACCTCCAAAACTTTAAGTTATTCTTCTTTTCATTTGGCCAGTGCAGCGATTTTACTTCAGCGAATTTCGGGAAAATTTTTGAATTTTTGTATTCTTTTTTTCAAATTCATCGCAAGTTTACAAACTTCAATGCTTTAGAAATAATATTACAAATATTGCTGTTCTAAACGACCTTATAATCAAAATAGATTAATAATGTTTTTAATACTTTTTATTTACAACTCTGAATTTTTAATTTAACGTTTATTTTATTTTACTAAAAAATACATCTCTTTATTTAATATGTATATTTTTGTAAACCACCAACAAGCGTAGACCACAAGTGCAAGAAAATAAAAGAAACAAGTAAGCAAATTATAGTCGGTCTAGCCCGACTATACGATACCCTATACCATGGTTAAGAGACCCTATCTCTTCGGTCCAACTAATTGGATATACCAAATTTGAGTGGTATTTTTATTAATTTTTTTCACTGCAGATATGTAAAAGTTCAATGGGATACTATATTTATATGGGGACTAGGTCGAAAAATGGACCGATCCTGACCATATTTGGTAAAGTCACTTATACTTTGAAAAAATATATACAAACCAAATTTGAGAAAAATTTGTGAAATATTTTTGTTTTTTGATAGATTTAGGTGAAGATCGGGAAGCAGCTCTATATGGGGCCTATGACTAAGAATTTTCCTATAGGGAGTATTTTTGAACTACTGATAAATGGATGTAATAAACACATACAAACCCAATTTGACTGAGATATATATGATAATTTGGAACTTATGGCAATTTATGTCGATTTCATAGGGGTCATTTGTATGGGGGCTAGATCTGAACATGGACCGATTCTCACCAATTTCAATCTGCACATAAGTTTATAACACCAAAACTTGTTACGGTTTTAGACAAATGTAAGGTTAGCGACCGTGATGCAGTGCGAATTATTATAACGACTGCGACCCAAGTCCGTTGTGATTCTGGGAAAGAACTTCGAAAAATATTTAAAGACGAAAAAATTGATGCAGTGTCAGTACACTGGGATGGAAAAATTTTGCCATCGTGGACTTGTAACGATAAAGTCGATCGTCTTCCAGCAGTCATAACGTCTGATGGCAAAGAGCAATTGCTTGGAATTCCGGCAATTTCCTCAGGCACTGGTAAGGAACAGGCCGAAGCTGTGTATGATTTATTAAAAGAATGGGGTGTCGATGAGAAAGTACAAGCACTCTGCTGTGATACCACAGCTTCTAATTTAGGAAGGCTTCATGGTACTTGCGTTCTTTTAGAACAAATGAAAAAAGATCTTCTTTACTTACCATGCCAGCATCACATCTTAGAAATAATTCTGCGAAGTGTATTTGATCAAAAGCTTCAAAAGTCTTCTGGCCCTAACGTTCAATTGTTTAATAAGTTTAGAGAATCCTGGAGTAAGATTAACAAAGTCAATTTTAAATCTGGAGTTGAGGAGAAGCGAGTGAAGGATCTACTTGGAGATTCAGATGCAATCATACAATTTGCAACTCAAAGTCTTAATGAAAAACACCCAAGGGATGATTACAAAGAATTTCTGCAACTGGCTATAATTTTCCTTGGTGGCACAGTTCCAAACTTTTCCTTCCGAATGCCGGGAGCTCATCATCACGCCCGATGGATGGCTAAGGCGATTTATTGCCTAAAAATATTTTTATTTCGTGAAGAGTTCGAGATGATTGATTGTGAGAGGAATGGTGTGAGAGATATTTGTATTTTTGTAGTAAAAATTTATTTAAAAGTATGGTCTAAAGCATCAGTGGCTGTAGAAGCCCCAATGCAAACTTTAACGTTTCTTAAAAATCTTAATGAATACAGCAAGATTGACATAAATATAAGTAATGAAGCAATACGTAAATTATGTAACCATTTATGGTATCTTTCGCCAGAAAATGTAGCTCTATCATTTTTTTATCCAAATATATCTTACGTTATTAAAAAACGTATGCTCGCGGCTTTAGATGAATCCAATGATAATGACACAAAAAAAAAATTATAGTCATTCCTAAGAACATATGCCATTACGTAGATAAGAACATCGAGCATTTTATATCTCAGAAAACACTTATCTTTTTATAAAAGATTTTCTATACCAACGGACTTCTTAAAAAAAGATCCTAAAGATTGGAGTCACGATACTGGCTATAATGTTGGCATGAATATCGTTTGTAAATTAAATATTGTTAATGATTCGGCAGAAAGAGCAGTAAAGCTTATGGAAGATTACAATCGAGTCTTATCACAAAACGAAGAAGAAAAGCAATTTATTTTGCAAATTTTTTCCGAATATAGAAAACGGTATTCTAATGATAAAAAAAAACACTTTAATAAATTAATTAGAACATTAATATTATTTAAGAATAATACACATAGTTTTTTTTTATAAAAAATGTTTAATAAAAGTTGAAATCTTATATTAATTTTATTAAAAAATATAAAATAAAGAATTCATATTTATAATTTTGTTTAATTATATGGGATGTATCTTTGAAAAAGAAATTTGTTTTTATTTCACCGAAAAACTATTAATCTATTTTCATTATAAGGTCACTTCGGACAGCAGTATTTGTAATATTATTTTTAGAGGATTGAAGTTTTTAAACTTGAATTTGATGAATTTGAAAAAAAGAATACAAAAATTCATAAAACCTTAATAAGTGACAAAAACGCTGTTTTCCCGAAATTCGCTGAAGTCAAATCACTGCACTGGCCAAATGAAAAGAAGAATAACTTAAATTTTTGGAGGTTTTAGTCCTTAATATGTGCTTAATTAAACCTTAAAGTCCAATGGTTGATTTTTTTAAATTTCTTTAAAAAAATTTTTGAAAATTTAAAATTGGAGATTTGAAAACTGTGTTTAAAAATTCAGACTTTTTGGCTTTAATTTAAAATGAGTTTGCAAAGCACATGATAAAAAAATACTTTTTAATTGAGTACCTTGGAGTTAATAAAATACAAAAATGTTTTTGCATTACATTATTTCTACAAATTTCAAAATTTGGGCTCGAACTTCTTGATTAAGCGTTCTGTGACACATTAGTTGCCCGGGGCAATTGCAATAACTTGGTTTTTTTTAAACCGATTTTGGTTTTTATTACCTTATTAGAAAGATAATTTACTGTTTATGTATTAAGATTTTCAAATCTTTTTAATTCAAGATCAATTTAAAATATTAAGAATTTTAAGAAATTTAAAAAAAAATCATATTTTTCCCATGTATACCGTTTTTCCAACTTCAGGGCCGCTGAGGTACGTGTTCCTCTTGACCGATTGTCCTATTTTTTTGGGAGACGTTATTTTACACTCAAATACATATTTTTAGGTGGCGTCCTAGTCAATAACTGTAATTTTTTTTTGCTTCATACAAGGTTGGAGCACTCTAATGTTGGTATACCAGTTGTTAAAGAAGAGTAACGATTTTTCAAGATGCATTTGTAGAGCTCTTTTCCTTTTGGATTTGAAAATCGTGATCCATACCAGGGATGTTTGGCTTTTAAATCACCCCCTATGATGAATTTTTGTCCAATATTTTCGTAAAATTCTTTATATTGGTGGCATTTAATATTTTGACTTGGTGATAAGGTATGTATACAGAATTTGTACCTTTTTTATAGCTCAATTATTTTTTAACATTATTGCATCATCTATTTTTCAAAACTGAATTTAGTTTTTGAAATGAACACAGATTTGATGTAGGAATGCTTAAAATGTCAAAAAAAAAAAATCAAATTGTCAAAATTCATCGATTTTGGGATTTGGATATATTTACTCTAGACACATCCCAAAAACTTATCCATATATAAATATAGTCTTGATCGATTCATTTTTCAACTTAGTCTCCATATAAAAATATCATCCGATATGAAGCTTTGTATACAAATTCATAACTAGCCACTCATTTTCTATATCCAACTAGTTGGTATGGAGTATCATCGTACAGTCGGCCACACTTGCGATAATTGAAATGCCAAAAAAAAAAAATTAACTTATTTTGTTGCAGATCGATTGAATATAAGAATGTATTCAATATAAGAATATAAGATCTCCATATCATAGTAATTGTATTTTGTTTATATTTATTTTTCTAATAATCTTATCAAGAACAAAAACTTATAATTTTCTAATCATAGAAATAAATTCAATTATAACTGACCGCCATGTGTGCATTGTGGTGGTCTTCTAATCTCACTTATGCCCTTCTAAGCTTATTTTGTGTTAAGGTTAATAAACTGGTCTAATATAAAAGCACCTGTGTTCTTTTAAAAAAAGAAAAAAAACATTTCTAAATTAGTTTATGGCCAGTTTTTAATTACTGTTAAAGAAAAATAATCTTTATTTAATTTTATGATGTTTTTTTTCTACACATAATGGTCATAAAAATACCCAGACTCTCTTAGAATCTCCCTCCATAATAAAATGCATTAGATTACACGCTAAAACCATAAAGTTTATACACACCGTTAGTTTTGTACACACATCCATATATAAAGATTTAACAAAATCTCTTCACATATTTATTATGTTATTTATTATTAAGAGGGATTTCCTCTTTCCACAAATACCATATTTTTTGGCTTATGATTTTAAAAGATTTTAACATTTATTTACATTTTCACAATACTTTGTTTTCCCTCGCTGGCGCATCTTAAAAATTTCGTAAATGTTTTCTTACAATTTGGCAAATATTTTGGGTTTTTCTTACATATGAGTTTTCATCATCTTTTTACCTGAATTTTATGAGTCATTTTTCTATTGTGTTTAAAAGTGCCTTTTCCAAACGATTAATTTTTTGTTTACTTCTTAAACGGATTCATCAGCAGAGATTTCAAATTGAGTTTGTTCAATTTTTGCGTGTTAGATTAAAAATTTTTTCTCACAACAGATTATGGAAATCTGTTTTGCTAATGTAGATAAATTGACTTTAAGTCTGAGTTTAAGAGCTAAAAATTGTTTCAGCCTTTAATAGTATTCATTTATAAATTATTTTTTAATTGTTAGGGCTTATGTAATAAGTCAACTAGATAGTTCAATCTACTTCTTTGAGACTTTTTAACACTAGATTTACCGGGCTAAATATTTTAACAACTTCTTTTGAAAATTATATTTTATCGTTTAAACTTTTTTCGATATAATGTATATAATGTATAATGTATTTTAATATGGCAACATTTTTTGGAATACTAATTTCTGTTTGGCGAGAAAATGTTTATTATTTTCAGTTGAAATACTTGGTCATTTTCAATAAATCTCTAAAAAAAAAAAAATACAGTAAGTGCCTAAAGATTATGATTTTGATACCATTATTATCTACATGAAAATGGTTTTAATACTGCATTAAAACATCTAGACATGTTTATACACATTTTATGGGCTATAAAATAAGAAGGCATGCTGTTTTTGATTAATTATTTTTAGTTTTTCGATAAATAAGTTTTTTCACACTAGTCCGATTTATATTTATTTAATAATATTTTTTTAATTCTAGAATTTAGGAGCTAAAATTGTTAATGTAATAGGTTTCTTTAAAGTTTTTTGAAATACTTATAATTAACTCTAGAATTGCAGCCGCAAGAATTAATTATACTCGGTACCACACTGTGTTCACGATGTGCTGATGTTTGTAACTAGCAAAAATAATTCACCTTGAACTACAATTATTAATAAAGATAAATAAAAAAACGAATCAGAAATATTATATTATTATTATTTCAATCAAACTGCTGGTCGCAAATATTAAGATAAGGAATATTCCTTTCAAATTCATAAAACTCAAAGTAAGATATGTACCAAATACGGTGTTATTGAAATACTTTTTTTTTATTATATACAGGGTGGTCGCTCTAGTGTTTGAATTTTGAACTACTGGTTATTTTGAGTGTGGCAACACCAATATCAGCTGTGTTACGAAATGAGTCGCTTTATGCTTCAAAAACTTTGGAAATTTTAAAAAATTATTTCTAAATTGGTGAAGCTTCTACCGGAAGTATTTTTAGTGAAAAATCACACATGACTGCTGAAAAGCCAATAAATACACTATGAATGATACACTGTTTGGTGTAGCTATTGGGTCGGCACACAGTTGGACGAATATAAACTGTTCAAATTACTCTACACCTCACATTGTTCAACTGTTTGAGCTGGGGTTTTCCATAAAATGTTCGCCTTGAATTTGCCCATCGATCCCTCTTTTGCGGTTTTTGGATTAGGCTCACATTTTTCTGGAATTTGTCTGCAAAAATTGCACAAGAAATTTTGTTTTTTTTTTCAAAAATTTTCAGCTGAGAATCTTCGTTGCAATAAATACTAAAAAAACTGTCTGCGTTAAGCTGAGGGGAAAAATTTTACATTTTTAATTTTTTTCCAAAAAACGGCCATAATGGAAAATTATACACTTTTGGAAGAAAATTTATTGAATAAAAAGTGTTCAGAATCATTCATGGAATACTCACAAATTTTTTCACAATCTTTGGACACATTTTTTGACATTTAAAAAAAATTTTTTTAATGTATGAAAAAATTCTGAAAAATATGAAAAATTAAAAAAAATTTTCACGCAGACAGTTTTTTAGTATTTATCGTAATGAATATTCTTAGCTGAAAATTTTTTAATAAAAAATCCGTTCTTGGTCATATCTAGGGTCACGTTTGTGCCAAAAATATTTTTTTTGGAGAGAAGTGCCAGAAAAATGTGAGTTTAAATGAAAAAATCCCAAAAGAGGGATCGATGGGCAAATAAAAGGTGAACATTTTATAGAAAACTCCAGCTCAAACAGTTGAACTATGTGAGGTGTAGAGTAATTTGAACGGAACAGTTGCTATACGTCCCACTGTGCGGCGGTAACATTGCACACTTTTTCTTCGAAGATGCAGAAGGCAGATACGTTACAGTGATCGTTGAGCGCTATCGTGCAGTGATATCTGATTACATGAGACTCACTTTCCAAGATATGGATCTAGACAAAATTAAGTTTAAACAGGATGGCGAGCCGTGACACACTAGCCATGAAACAATCTAACTTTTGTGTGGGAAGTTTGAAAATCGCGTTCTTAGCTGTTATGCCGATGTGCATTTGGCCATCGCGCAGCTGCGATTTGATCTTGTTGGGTTATGATTTGTGAGAAGCGTCAATTGAGGCACTGAAAAAAGAAATTAGTCCAGACATTGCTAAAATACACCTACATACTGTCAACAATGTACTTAAAAATTGGGTTCATCGTATGGAACATTATTTCATTCCATTTTTGACCGCAATGATGACGAATAAAATAAACCCGAATAAAAAACAATTATAAGTTTTTTATTTAAAGCAAAATCAAAATGCAAACCATATGTGATCACCCTGTATTTAATCAAAAACAAATTCTAGCAAGAATATTTTTTCTTAGACAGTACAATGTCTTAAAAAGTACATTTTCTTAAAACGCTATTTTTTTAAAAAAGTTACTCTTCTTCAAAAAGTAAGTTTTCCTTAAAAAAAATCATTTTCTTAAAAGTAACACTTTTTGTAAAAGAACTTTTCTTAAAAAATACATTTTCCTAAACAATATCTTTTTTTTTATAATACACATTCTTATCTTTTCTTAAAAAACTATATTTCACACAATAATAAAAAAACTTTTTCTTAAAAAAGTATATTTTCTTAAATAACTCCCTTCTTAAAAAACCCACTTTTCCCATAAAAATTCCTTTTTTCTTGTAAGATATATTTTTTTAGAAAAATACCTTTCATTAAAAAGCAAATTTTCTTAAAGAATACATTTTCTTAAAAAAGGTAGTTTTCTTTAAAAAAAAAAAAAAAAAAAAAACTCCCTTTCCTACAAAATAACTCTTTTCTTAAAAAGTACCATTTCTTAAAAAGTAAATTTTCTTAAAAAGGTCCTTTTTTTAAAATAAAACTCCATTTACTAAAAATATAACCCTCTTCTTAAAAAAGTAGTTTTTCTTAAAAAGTAAATTAAAAAAATATATAAATATGTATATATATATGGGGGTTTCATGTAAAGTGCACCAACTTTTGAAACCGATGTCTTCCGATCGGAATGAAATTTGTACCAAGGTTAGTCCTATTGGATAGTAGTTTAAACACAATTTTTCAACAAGATCGGTCCAGATCTCTCTGAGTTAGAGGGGATCAAAATTTGACATTTTGGCCAAACAGGTGTTTTTTATCATCCATGTAATTTATTACCTATTGTACTTAGAAAATTTTCTCCCAAATAGTTTAGATAGCTATTTCTTCAATATTTCGGAAAAAAATACTTTAAAAAAAAAACATTATTTAGACTTTTTTTTTTGCTAAATCAAAGCATTTTTGCCTTTTTTTTTTTGAAAAAGGGCATTTTTTTTCCATAAGAAAGCTTAGGATTTTTCCTTTAAGAGCTTTTTGGTCGCTTAGTGGGATGGGAGTGGGATATCTATCAAAATAATTGTTTTGTAACTCAAGACAACGGTTTTTCAATTTTTCACAAATGCACTATTTCGAATTTTTTCCTATTTGTGTGTAAAACCTTACAAATAAAACTTATACTGAGAAACTAGATAAATTAACCTTTCCGAAGGTATGTAACATACCTTCATAACATAACAGGAGAGAATGTTTATCTGTAACCTGAGAGAGTTATTTGCAACATTTCAATCTGAACACGAGCATGTTAGAATTGGGAATTGGAAATTAACCCAAATGAGGCCAAAACATTGCGTTTTGGCAGAAAGCAGCGGAACTCACACAGTAAGCGTTTGCATTTACCATGAAAATGTTAAACTGATGTTGAAGGAAATCAACTTAAAGTATTTAACAGATGATTCGGCAGAAGATTTACACGATTACCGCGATTGCCTTAAATTGACTATGTGTCCTAACGCAACAACTTCTTGCTACTTAGGTGAATGTACTAATTGCACATTTAAAAAAACAATCAGTTTAAATGTGGATGATTTTGTGGAAGAAATGTGTACAGGATTGCTAAACTTGAGAACCATGACTTTTTAGTCAAAGAGCAATGGTCATTCTTCAAGGATCTGAAGATACATTAGAAGTCTGGCGAATTCGTTATTTCATATGATTTCGCAGAAAACTATAAATATGTTCTTCAGGATGCCATACAGCATTCCACTTCAATAACGACCAAGCAACTATATTCACAGTAGTTATTTACTACATGAAAGATGAAAAACTGGAACACAAAAGTATGGCAATCATATCCGACGATTTAAAACATGATACCGTTGCAGTTTATGAGTACCAGAAGAGAATACTAAAATGTCTAAAATCGAAATTTACAGTAAAGAAGGTATACTACGTTTCGGACGGAGCTCGTCAACATTTTAAAAACAAAAGTAGCTTGGCAAACTTATGCCCATGAAAAAGATTTTGGAATGCCAGCTGAGTGGCATTTTCATCCTACTGCTCATGGTAAAGAAGCATGTGATGGTATTGCAGCAAACTTTAAAAGAAATGAAGCGAAGTATAGCCTCCAGTGCTCTCATCAAGATCGCATCTTAGATGCGACTGCTTTATTCCATTGGGCAAAGGGTTATTGTAAAGAAACTAAAATAGTTTTTAGTAGCAAAGAGGATCATCAGGAAACATTGAAAACACTGAAGAGCAGATTCGATGCTGCGGTAACAATCGATGGCACCGCTCAATACCATGCTTTTATACCGCTTGTCGATGGAAGACTCAAGTTGAAAAAGTTTTCTGCCTCTTTTCAATACGATTTCTTTCCAAAGACAACAAATAAACCAGCAGCGCAATCAACAGCTGAACCTAGTAACGCCAAGAAAGGATTGACAAAAAAACGCAGTAAATAAAGGCGACAAAAAAGCTGGATGTAAGACTGGGTATTTAAAAATTTACAAGACTTAAGTACTTCATCAGCTACAATAAATTAAGTATAAAAATAGTTATGATATAAATGGATCTAATGCAATTAAGATTAAATAAATTATTTATCTTTTTATTTTTAATATTATTATTATTATACATTAATTTAATTATTATTAAAAATAAATAAAAATAATAATTTTTTAACATTTCTATAGAAAAAAAGCGATTTTTTTCCTGAGGTTAACATATTCTGGGTATTACAGTATCGAGGGTATAAAATTTTAGTTAGGTATGTTATATACCTTCGGAAAGTTTAGTTTGTCTAGTTACTCAGTATAAGTTTTATTTGTAGGGTTTTAGACACAAATAGGAAATAATTCGAAATAGTGCATTTGTGAAAAATTGAAAAACCGTTGTCTTGAGTTACAAAAAATTTATTTTGATAGATATGCCACTCCCATCCCACTAAACGACCAAAAAGCTCTTAACGGAAAAATCCTAAGCTTTCTTATGAAAGAAAAAAAAAATTCCCTTTTTGAAAAAAAGGCAAAAAATGCTTTAATTTAGCAAAAAAAAAAAGTCTACAAATTTTTTTTTTTTTTAAAGTTTTTTTTTCCAAAAAAATTTAAGAAATAGCTATCTAAACTCTTTGGGAGATAATTTTCTAAGAACAATAGGTAATAAGTTACATGGATGAGAAAAAACACCTGTTTGGCCAAAATGTCAAATTTTGATCCCCTTTAACTCAGAGAGATCTGGACCGATCTTATTGAAAAATTGTGTCTAAACTACTATCCAATAGGACTAACCTTGGTGCAAATTTCATCCCGATCGGAAGACATCGGTTTCAAAAGTTGGTGCACTTGTCATGAAATCCCCCATATATATAATATATGTATATTATTTGTATTATTTAATATGTGTATGTATGTATGTATATGTAAATATTACACACAAAATATACAACATCAAACATTATTTTTGTGTTTTTCTCTTTAAATAAATTAATACATAAATATTTTTTTTTTCCAAATTTACATTGTTTTTTTTTATTAATAACTAGGTATTTTAGCATTATTTGCTTTAGATGTTGGTGAATTTTTACTCCCTTTATATTAACTCGTAGTGTCTGCTAGTCGAACAGGATCGATTTTAACCACTTTCCCGTGACCCAATCGATCTGAAATTTTGCAGGCAGGCTCGTGGCAATGGCAGAAATGATCTAACAAATTTTTTTAGTGATGCCAAAACAATGGAAACTTTTAAATTTTTCTACCAGAGTTGATAAAAAGTGTACAAATGGTTTGTTTTTATTATATTATTACCACAACGACCACAAAAACAACAAGTCCAGCTATGACAACAATGCAACATTTAGAATAACAAGAACAATGTTTTTCTTTTTTTTTTACTTTTTCAGAGATTTCCCTGGACCTGTTCCACCGATTTAATTGATTTTTGAAACAGTAATATTCCCATGAATTTGGTGAATCATTCCCACTTAAAATGATCACCCTAGCTGTCCTATTGAGGGCGTGATCGTGACAAGAACAACATAGGAAATTATATTTTTTAAAGACTTTTTTAGTTCTTCATTGAAATCTCGGGTCCTTATCAACCGATTTGGACGATTTTAAATGCCAAACTTCTCAGGATGTTAGTAAATCATTTTTTATATCAACGAGCATCCTAACTGCCCGATTGATGCCGTCATCGTGATTTCCACAGACGGACATCGCTATATCAACTCCGATTGTTATAAGGATCACAAATATATATATTTTGTGGGGTCCAAAATTTTTTTTCTAATTATTACAAACGGAATGACAAACTTATATATACCCTCTGCACACTTGAATGGAGGGTATAAAAGATACACAATATGGTTATAAATGATCAGATATTCAGATTGGTGACGCTGTGGGCATCTTAATTAAGCGGCAATATAACATTTTGCAAAATCATTTCACCAGTTGACCAAAAATACACTATTGTCTCAATTTCAACTGGTTGCTGTGAAAGCACAATCCTAGAAGTTTTGGCTTCAATTCATAACTATGGACGAAACATGGATTCATTAGGTAAAACCACAAGTCAAATAACAACCAAATTTTTAAGGCGAATCAGCGAAAAAGAAGATGATGGATATTTTATCGACCAGCAAATCTAGTTTTTATTGTTGTATTAGAATATTATTCCAAGTTATTGGATGGTTTAAACAATATATTTCAGAAAAAACTTCACACCGTTTATGACACAAGAAAGTCCTCCTACATCAGAAACATGTACAGGTGTGACACACTTGTCTTAATTCATGGTAAAATTTCATGAATTGGGGCATTAATTCTTTTCTCATCCTCCATAGAAGCCAGAATCAGCTAACTTTGAATTTTTCCTGGATCATTGGAAAAAGATATGGCTCAATGAATGCAACACTCGAAACAATTTCTTGTCTTTTTGAAATGTTGGCCAAATCCTATATTCAAAGGCTATCGAAACTTTGGAAAAACGTTGAATTAAGTCAATCAAGCTCAGTCAATTATAAAATGATTTAAAGTGTTTTTTCTGTCCAAGGACTGACATAAATTCTTTGTGATATATTCCTCATAATATTAGCAATTTTATATATGTATATGTATAAGAGGCCAAATTTTACGCAAGTACTCACCGTGATTGTATATTTATATTTTCGTTTACTTCTAAAGAATCGTTTAAACATTTTTCTTTAAAATTGTTCTCGCTTTTTTTTTGTTTTTTTGAAAATATTTCTATTCAAATCTAAATGCCAAGTAATCTTCTCCAGTTGTCAGCATTCATTTGTTATAATTTTAGGATTTATGTCAATTGTGTTTTTTTTCTTTTTGATATAAATTCTTTATAATTTTTTTAAGATCTTAATTTATGTTGCTTCTATTATTTAGCGCCCGCGCTTAAAATTTTTATATACGAGTAATATGTTTTCCACAATATTAACGTATTGTTTACATTAACACGTGACAATAAGCGCCAGCAGCAACAACAACATCAAAAACATAAAGAAAGTGTAATGTGTAATAACGAGTGTGATAAATTTAAGTAGATTGTAGTACAACCAGTAGTAGTAAAACTCATCCACAAATAATTTAACAGTTAAAGCAAGTGAAACATGTGTAATGAATGGGGATTATGGAACGAACGAACAACAACAAGATGTGCAAGAGAAACAAGAACAAGAGACATGATATGACACTTTGCATTATAAGAATATAAAATGAAAAAAAGCAAAATAAAAAAAATTATAAACGTGAATATGGTCGGATATTTTGAGAATATAAAAGGGCAAAGTACCCATTGTGTTTTTTAAGCAGCTCAACACTGAAATTTTTAGAGCAGAAAATATTTTTAGTGTTTCACTTACAAACCAATTGTAACTTATGAAGCCTTATAACGATACGGAGAGCTTTTAAGGAATTTATTCTCAAATCAATTTTTAGAGTTAATATTCAAAGAATGCTGGATTAAATTGATTACATGCTATAACTTCCAAAAGCAAGTGGTTCATATAAGATGTGAGATCGAAAAAATCGTACAATACGTTTTTCCTTTTAACTTTTTTCGCAAGAATTATTTTAATTTTATTTCGATAAAATATTTTGCTTAATGACAATCCTATTAATTTGTTGTTAGTTTGAGTAAAATGACTGACGAAATAAAAGTACGTGCTAAAATTATTAAATATTTTCAACAAAATCCAACTTGGTCCTAGGTATATATAGTTGGCTAAAGAATCAAAGGTCTGCCTTCAAACTATTTCCAATGTTCTCAGCAGAATTTGACCATTGATTGGCAACATGGTTCGGGAAGGAAAAATGTTGAAAAGAGCTCCCAACACTTCCGGTAGAAAAGCAGCCCGATTAGCTCAGTGCTCGGACTATTTGGTGGGAATCGTTAAAGTTAATGCAGGTTTGAAAAAATACAATGTCCAAAAAGTTCCATTGGGGCACGCTGAAAAAAATTTATAGGCCAAAAACAGAGCACGGAAATTGAAATTATATTTCATAAAAAAGTACTCCTGCTCCATAATGGATGACGAAATAATAAATACCAACATTTATAGCAAGGAGTGTTTGACAATAAGACTTCCTTTCAGAAGTCAACGCAATGTTTTTTTTTTTTTTTTTTTTAAACGTTTATTTACACAAATTCTTTATTAATTCTTAACTATAATAAACAATAGTGAACAATAATAATATTAATTAGATATATACATAGTCCCTAACCCGAGCTCTCTAGTATTATTAGTATTAATAATATATTTTCTTTTAAAAAATAATTTATGTTTTCCGTACTTCAAATGAAGACTATTTTATATATTTTGTTCGTAATGAAAAATTTTGATAAAAACATTACATAAATAGCAAAAGGGTATAAAAAGATGTAGAAGTTACTAACATAGCCACCAATACTTTTTGGTTTTTGATCTTTGCGAAATGTAAAGATCTTTATTGGATGTACTGGTGCTGTATCTGAAATCAATATTTGCTTTATTATTGCAATTAACTGCTTTGATATTGGCACGTCTATATATGTGATAGAATACTGGGGTGCCATTTTCATTTTGGATCATCCTCATTTTATCGAGGTATAAAAAAGCCTCAGGTGAAACGTACCCTTTTCGCAAGGAATTAATTATATAATCTTCATTTGTGTAGTACGGTGCCAATATTAAATTATTTTCTTTAAAAGATGTACATACATCTTACAATGTTATTTCTTATTAAATGTATTATAAAATTATCTATTCTTATTATGTTTGTAACACTGTAGAGTTTTTTATTAGATACGTATTTTACATATTCACTTTGTGACGTTCTATAAAGTTTAGTACATGCCCTTAAACATTTTCTTTCAAATACCCTTATCTTCTCCATGTAGGATGGTGAAATATTAAACCATATTGGACACGCATATGTTATAATAGGCCTGATTAAGGATTGATACATAATAATTTTTATTCTTGTTTTTATGTATCTGGAATAGAATATATTTTTATACGTAAAAAATGCATTTCTTGTCTTTAATATTATTTCATTTACATGATTATTAAAATATAAGAATTTGTCTAGATATACACCTAAATATTTAACAATTTCTTTATTTGGTATTGAACAATTATTAAGATTAGATTTAATCCCAAACGATTTCCAATTTCTTTTTATATTATTATTACATCTATCCACTGGAGGTCTAAATAAAATTGTTTCACATTTTTGTATGTTTATTCTCATGTTCCAATCAATAGTATACTTTTCTACAATATCAAAAGAAGTTTGTAGATTTTGATTTATAATAAATATTTGATTTATTTTTTCCACTGTATCATCCGCTTGATGTATTATAATATCGTCAGCAAATGATATTATATTATCTAATTTGCTGATTAAGTCTAAAATAAACAGGTTAAAAAGAATGGGCGCGTTAACAGTCCCCTGTTGAAGACCATTTGTTACTTTGAAAGTTTTTTTGCTCTTGATGAATTTCATGTAAAAATCGAGATGCATTGAACCCGACCCCCTCAGATATCGATGCAATTTTGTTCATAGCTAAATTTGATCAATACAAACAAACCCTCATTTTTAGAAATGACTGTTTTGCGATTTTTTGGGCGTGGCACAGTGGGAAAGTTTTCGAAAAAACGCGAAAATAGTCGAAAAGTGCTCCATTTAAAATGCAATAACTCAGAATCGGCTGAACCGATTTCCATGATATTGGTATCATTAAAAAGATCAAGAGTTTTTTTACAGTGTATTATTTTTTTAGAAAGGTTTATACTTCACCTATACCATATCCAAAATGTAAAATGGGTTCTTTTTTAGTTTTTTTTATATAATTTTTTAAGTAGTGTCACTTCTAGTAATACGTACGTAATACGTACGTACGTGTACGTACGTACACTTATTAGATATTTTTATCCATCTGTACTTATTGTTTGAATTCATATTCACTCAAATTTTTAAAATATGTGCGTAAAAATTGTAATGGGATATCTTGGCTTCTCGAAACTGTTTATAATTATGAATTTCGGTACGTTGCAATTTTAAAATATGGACTTGTAATTTTCGCGTTCGCCCACACTTGTTGAATGAGTAAAATCGATCAATGCACTCCTATTTATACTGTGTATTGTTCACTAGTTTACTGACAGGTACTTATAAATGGGTGCATATTTTTTTACGGTGGCTATATACCTGTTTCACCATGTGTGAGTTTTAAATTTTCCGAATAATGACCACCCTTAAATGTGGGTTGAATTTCTGTAAAAAAGTCATATAGGTAGCCAACTGAAAAACCCAAATAATTAAAAATTACTTTGCTTACGCAATCATAAAAATTTAATAACCCTTTAATAATTTTTTGATTATTGTTACAATTATTTATTTATTTATTTTAGTGATTGACAAAAAATTAAAAATTTTAATATATATTTTTTAAATTTATAATAATAGCAGCAAATATTTTTGACAAATGCAATAACAACAAAAACTTTCAACAAATAACCCTTTGTTTATTCCGTTTTGTTAATTCTGAGAATCATAAAAAATATGATCGAGGGTTTTTCCGAAGAATGTTGTGCATATGTAGAGCAAATTTTTGAAATTCATAGCTTTACTCAATTGCGAATAAAAGCGAATTGAGTTGGCAAATCATGTGTTGTACTGTGTTATTTTACCTGTAAATATAAAATACTAGCTGAGTCCGGTCCACGTTGCTGGCCCGAAGAAAACATCTGGATTTTATATTGCATCTAAATTTTAATACCGAGTGTCGGGCAAAAGTAAAGCACGAACTCCCTCGAAAATCCTTAAATACATTGCATTTAATAATATTATGAATATGACTGAAAAAAATATACGTTTTCTTGAATATTTTAACACCAGCGCCACCTACAGGTGAAAAACTTTGTCAGCAACTTTAGTTTTATGTACATAATATATGTTGCGAATTTGAGCTAAATTGGACCGTAAATAAATTTTTTGGGAAAATCTCGATCCCAGCGCCACCTATCAGGTACAAAAAAAAGTTATGCAAATCGGAGAACCAAAGGAACATATGGTATGAATACGAAGTCGCTAGCATTAGTGGTTCAACAGTTATTAGAGTACCAACATACGCACCAACGTTTTTATATATTAAGATAAGGGCAATTACTAGAAGTGACACTACTTAAAAAATTATATAAATAAAACTAAAAAAGAACCCATTTTACTTTTTGGATATGGTATAGGTGAAGGATAAACCTTTCTAAAAAAATAATACACTGTAAAAAAACCCTTGACCTTTTTGGTTTTTTCGTTATTTAAAATTTTCTTTTTGTTATAAAATTTTTTACAGTGTATTTTTTTTTCAAACACGTCATAAAGCCTGTTAAAATATCTTTTTAATGATACCAAGATCATGGAAATCGGTTCAGCCGATTCTGAGTTATTGCATTTTAAATGGAGCACTTTTCGACCATTTTCGCGTTTTTTCGAAAACTTTCCCACTGTGCCACGCCCAAAAAATCGCAAAACAGTCATTTCTAACAATGAGGATTTGTTTGTATTGATCAAATTTAGCTATGAACAAAATTTCATCGATATCTGAGGTGGTCGGGTTCAAAATTTCAGTTTTATCTTGATTTTTAAATGAAATTCATCTCTTATGGTTGTGGTGAAACAATCTAAAAGTTTTATCACTTATCATGTTATAAATTATAATGATTTGGTGGAAAGGAAATTTATATTCATTTAATTTGAATATCAAACCTGGAATCCATATGGTATCGAAAGCTTTTTCCATATCTATGAGACACGCTCCTGTACAGAGTTTGCTCATCCAATTCCAGTTGATGTTGGAAGTAAGTAAATGTAATGCATCAATTGTTGAATGTTTGTATTTAAACCCAAACTGTTTATCGCTTATCAAGTTTTTGTCTTTACAAAATTTATATATATTGTTGTTTATAGCAATTTCAAAAATTTTGCTTATATTGGGGAGCAAGCTTATAGCTCGAAGATTTTTTGGGTCACTCGTATCTTTATCCTTTTTTGGTAATATCACAACTTTGGCTCTCCTCCAAGATAAGGGAAAGTATGAATTATTTAACATATTATTGAATAGATTGCAATATTCAAAAATCATTAAATTGGGTATATTTTTAAGAATAATATTTGGGATGTTATCTACACCTGATGATAATTTTCCCCTAAGATTTTGAAATATATATGTACATAATTTTATCCTTTGTGATAAAATAATTTTCCGCTTGATTTTCATCTAAATGGTTAGATGTTTTTTCAGGGCTGAAATTTGTTACGGAAGTATGATTGCTGTCAAATGCTAATTTTGATTCTAAAAATCCTAGGAAGAAATTGCTAACTTGTGAATGTATATTATTGCTCATATTTCAGGAGTGAACATTCTCTAAAAATGCTCCAATAGTATCCAACATCTGCTCTTGATCGCGTATAATATAATTATTTAAGTTGTCCTTTTCTAGACTTCTTATGTCAATTTCTAAATTATTCAGTAACTGCACTGAGTTCAATGGTATTTTGATACTTTGTAGATTTAAGGGTTTGAATTTTTTAAAATTCTTTTTTATTTCTCCAAACATATGTTTCGAATCTTTGGGATCGAGGTTAGTTAATTTGTTCTGTATGTCCCTGTTAAGAATAATTGAAATATTCTCGCCAAGGAGTTTTTTAATTAATTTCAATTTAACTTTTAGTGTATTAAGTGTCGACTCATTTAGCATGTGTTCCATTCTATTATGTCGTTTTATAATAGTCAGTATTTTACTTTTTTCTAAATAGAGTTTTCTTATAATTGTGTTATTAAATTTGGAATATGGTTCAACTTTCTTAAATTTGGGTGTTGTCTCTTCAATAGAATCCACTATTACTCTCTCAAGGTTTTCTATGTGCAAGTCTATTTCAGAATTCATTAGATTTCTATTATTTGGAATAAGTGTATGCTGTTGCAATTTAGCTGTTATTCTGTTTTTAAATTTCTTCCAATTTGTGTTTTTATAATTGTATTTAGGAATTTGAGTTTCCTCGATAAATGTAAAATCTTGCTGTTCATTATTCATAGAACAATAAATTTGAATGGCATTATGACCACTATCATAATCCAAGGTTTCAAGACAGTTAAGAGTGTCATTTTGTGTTGTAATATGCAAACGACAATCTGCAATGCAGACATCTAAGTAGGACCCTGTTCTAGGAAAGGATGGGGAATTTGAAGCATAAAATTTACATCTGTACTCTATTTCGTTTTCAGTCAGCCATTCTTTTAGTTTGTTATCTTTTGGGTTATTTGTAGGGTTACCCCAATCTGTGTGTCTAGAGTTCAAATCACCGGATAAAATGTAGTAATTATTGGGATTTTGTATATCTAGAGACTCAAAGAGCTTGTTAATTTTCGTTTTCATGTTTGAATCGTTGTTGCCAGACGGATAATAAGCAGCTATGATATATATTACCCTATCTGCAATCATTGGTATTCCAATTATACATGTTTCCAGACATTTAAATGAATTTGTAATGTTGTTTGAAAAATTATTGTACTTTAAATTATTTTTTTATCAATATAGCGGTGCCTCCACCTCGTTTCGCATGAAGTCTATCTTTTCTTATGATACTGTAGTTACTAAATTGGAGTTTATGTTTGGAATTGAGTTTCGTTTCGTTCAAAAGAACAATATCAGGATTGTGTTTGAAAAGAAATTGTTGAAGGTCATACCTTCTACTTAGAGATATTAATGAATTTACATTTATATGTATAAGTTTAAGGTGTTTTGATATGGTTATATTATGTCGCCTATCCATATTTACATACCTACAATAGAGAAGATTGTGTCTATACGGGACGTTTGTAATTATAATTGTTTTTGTAGATTTACCAATTGACTGTTAATATTTATCATCATATTTTTTAATTCTAATAAGAAGGTGTTAGTAGAATTATCATTAACATTATTTGTATTTATATTAAGATTGCTATTACCTCTTATTACATTTGTAAAGCTTAAATCAGGTTTAGTAAATGAACTTTGTTTAGTTCTACTTTCTAAAAACTCTTTTTTTCTAATTCTAAGTGTTTGCTGAAGTTGTTTGTACTTTTCGCAGCCTTTGTTAGGAAGCAGGATGACCATATTTGTTGCATACTACACAGTACAATTTTTCTTTTTCATTGGTTGATACAACGCAATGTGTCCATATATTTTTGGCTAGATACGATAAGAAAGCTTTTGAGTGGTAGAAGAAGAACAACATGGTTTTTGTAGCAAAAGACACAAATCCTACAAACTGTCCGGAGCTTAGGATAGTGGAGAGATATTGGGCTTTTGTGCAAAGGGAGTTGAAGAGCAAAAAAAAAATGTGCCAAAATGTGGAAAAGTTCCATAAGTTCGTAAGTAATGATTAGAACTATAAAAATCAGGTTGTATCAGGACAAGTGACGTCGAACGTTCTGGTCGGGGAATGAAAGTGTGCGACGTGACTGACGTTGAGGCATCTCGACTGACCGACTTATATATTTGGACATGAAAACATCTACCCGTGCGATGGTTGCCGCGATTGCTGACAGTCGACCATAAGCGCATCCGTTTAACCACTTCAAAGTGTTTTGTAATATTCAACTGCAGGCCGAAGGAGTTTTTGGCCGTACGTGGACGAAACATGGATCCATCACAACACCCCAGGGACTAAGCAACAGTCAACGCATTGGACTTTCTCCACAGAAAAAGTCGTAATAGGTAGTAGGTGTCATTAACATTAACTATTACCTTGAAAAGCTTAAACCGTGGAATATTATCTACAGCTGTAGGACAGGTTCACCATTTACCGAATTAAAAAGTGCTATTTCACCATGATAACGCAGCGACACATATGTACGTGTGTAGAAGGCCATGGCAAAATTCCATAAATTGGGCTAAGAATAGCTACTCCATCCAGCATATTATCCAGATTTAGCCTCCTGCGACTATTTCCTGTTTTCAAACCTGAAGAAATGGCTCCGAGGTAAGAGACTTGGCTGGGTGGTAAAAGACTTGACCGATTTTTAGAACCTTGGGAACACCTATCATTTTTAAGCAATAATAATAATTTGAAAAACGCTGGAATAAATGTATCGAGCTAAAAGGAAACTTAGTTTAGAAACAAAATTTTTATTTTGCGGAAAAATTTATTTTTATTCAAAAAGTCACTGAGCATTTTTAAAGATAAGCTTGCCACTGAGTCAATGAGTCTTTAACGCCGCACAGTGGTCACTTTCGCGAGATAGTGGTCAAAACTCTATAACTTTTGACCGGATTGGTATTTTTTTACGCAATTTGTTTTGTTCAATAGGAGGGTCTTTAAGCTTCAAACGTAAAAATCGACTGATAGGAACGTAAGTAATTTGGACTTAAAAATGCATTTTAATTTTTTGTTGAGTTTCCATGTAAAAGTTGAATATTTTGACATTTTAAATAGGTATTTTTTTTTATAATTTCTTATTTTCTTCAATCGTATTTTACAACCAATACTTATTTATTATTCCTAAACTTAATTTTGGTCAGAAAATGCCAACATTTGGCCCCTGACATTTATTGAGTCTCAATATTCACAGGGGCCAAAGGTTGGTTTTTTTCTTTCACTACAATTATCAATTGGCTTTGCTGGTCGACCACCTTTTCCAGTTTCCGTGGTAGTTACTGATGGCTTTTTAAAAATAAGTTTATTTCTTAGCCATTCTTGGTTGCGTGAGTAAAACAATTTCTTGTTTCTGGAACATTGATTGTACCGTTTTCTTAAAGTATTTAAAAAGTTTTTTATTTTTAAGTTATGAATTTTAATTTCTTGTTTGTCGCATATTTTGAAGAATGGATTATTCATTATATGTAAAATAATGTCGTTTTCATCTTTCCGTTCAAAATATATATCAGATAGAACACTATAACTGAATTTAGCCATTGTTTAAACAATAATGAAGAAAAAAAATTAATGCATGTAATTAATTAATGCATGCTCGAAGTTTCAACATGATCTTTTTTACCTCTTTCAAACATAATATAACAGGTAGTTGGTTTTACCAGTTATTTCCATTGGTTTTAAATTTATTTGCAATTTTCACGTATTTAAGTTGTGTAATATTAGATGGCAATAAAATCTTTTTTACCTTTTCCAAATGAATTGCCAGATACCACATAATTTGAGAGTTCTATTGTCATTTTTGTCAAAATTTTGATACACCCTTCTATGTGGACTAGGTCCAAATATGGGCCAACTTCTCCTAATTTCAACAGAATTATTTTTTGGGTCAATAATAACTCTTGTACAAAATTTCATCAAAATATATGCATAATAGCCACTTTCACAAAAAATATGACGTGCATTTGTACCGAATATCTTACCTTGGGTCAGAAAAATTGCTGTAGCTCAAAAAGTGCAGTCCCGATGCATGGACATGTATATACATATAGGAATGTAGGGGAGAGTTAGGACTACAAAATAGTAAATTTGTGTTTTGACTCAGCTTGACTCACAGGAGTTGTGCTCTATGAAGTAGGAAATTTCCGAGAAATTTTACTTTTTTTAAAAAAAAATTTAAATTGTTCTGAAAACAATAGAGCTTCACCAGTAATAGGAAATAAGTTAAGTTACAACACAAAATTTATTTCGTCCAAAAATCTTGAAAAACAAAAAAGTTATGATCATTTAAACTTTAAAAATTAACTAAAAATATCATAAATTTACTAAATTCTGAAAAAGCCCATTTTGGACCACCCTGTTCTCAGTGAAATAGTTGAAATAGAGTTCTAATTTTTTGGCTCCCGAGGTTTACTACTGTCTACTTTCATATGAGTCTAATAACTTTAAAATCGGAGAACAAAAACCAAAAGGAGTTTTGGCCGCTATCTCAAAATATTGACCACAGTGCGCCGTATGATTAATATTCAACTTCATAACTAGTAATGTTATAGTTAGCATCGCATAGATTTTACATCCACACTTATCTTTTCTTAAAAAAGTACATTTCCGAAAAATTTATATTTTCTTAAAAAATAACTTTTTTCAATATATTGCATTTCTGAAGAAAGTACATTTTCTAAAAGAAGTACCTTAAAAGGACATTTCCTTAAAAAATTACTTTCTCTTAAAAAGTACATTTTCTTAAAAGGTAACTTTTTAAAAAAAAAAAACCATTTCTAAAAAAGGTAGCGTTTCTTGAAAGTAAAAAAGTACATTTAAAGAAGTACATTTTCTTAAAAAAATAATGTTTTTTAAAAAAATATCTTTTCTTAAATACTTTTTAGTAAAAGACCACCTTTTCTTAAAAAATTACCTTTTCCTAAAAAAACGTATTTTTAAAACTATTATTCAAAAATCGACTCTTTTAAAAAAAGAAAATTTTCTTAAAAAATACATTTTCTTAAAAAAGTACCGTTTCGTAAAAAAGCAATTTTTTCTAAAAACAGTTTGTTTTCTTAAAAAGTTCCTTTTCTTAAAAAAGGAATGTTTTTAAATAAGTACCTTTTCTTAAAAAAAATATATATATTTTCTTAAAAAGTAGCTTTTCCTAAAAAAGTAAGTTTTCATAAAAAAGTAAATTTTCTGTAAAAAACCTTTTCTTCAAATAGTACATTTTTTTTTAAAAAGTACCATATCTAAAAAAAAGTACCTCTTCTTAAAAAAGTTAATTTTCTTAAAAAAGTAACTTTTCTTTTCGTAAAAAAGTACATATTCTTAAATAAAAGTTAATTTTCTTACAAGGATCCTTTTCTTAAAAAAGTATGGTTTTCAAGAAAAGTACTTTTTCTTAAGTACTTTTTAGTAAAGAAATACATTTTCTTAAATAAGTACCTTTTCTTAGAAAAATATACTTTCTTAAAAAAGAAGCTTTTCCTATTAAAGCACTTTGTCTTAAAAAGGGCCTCTTTTTAAAAAATGTAAATTTTCTTAAATAAGTAAATTTTCTTCAAAAATTAAATTTTCTTTAAAATTTTCAGTTTCTTAAACAAGTAAATTTTCTTTAAAAAACTTATTTTCTTTAAAAAATATTATTTTCTTAAAAAGTAATTTTTTAATAAGAACCTTTGCTTAAAAAAGTACCTTATATTAAAAAGTACCTCTTCTTAAAAAAATATTTTTCTTAAAAAAAAAGCTTTTCCTAAAAAAGTATAATTTCTTAAAAAATTTCATATTCTTAATATGTAAACTTTCTTTAAAAAAATTTCTTTTAAAAAACATCTTCAAAAAATATCTTTTGTTCAAAAAGTACATTTTCTTCAAAAAGTAGCTTTTGTCAAAAGTAATTTTTTTCAAAAAGTACCTTTTCTTCAAAAAGTAAATTTTCTTAAAAAAGTACCTTTGCTTAAAAATGCAAATTTTCAAAAAAAAAGTACCTTTTCTTAGAAAGGTAAATGCACTTTTTCAACCGCGCCTTAGTCGCCTTAAATTTAATTAGTTCATTACTAGTTCGCTGAAAAAATTCCTTACCTAAAAATAATCTCTCCGAATTCTTGAAATGTTGTCAACAGCAAAAACTAAGAGAATGTCATTGCTCCAAAAAGAAACAAAAAAATAAAAACTTCCAAAAAACTTCCAAGGACGTCAATATAAAGTTGTATGCAAATACTACAATATTCACTATGGACAAATTAATATTAGGAACTACAAATCGATATCAAGAAATATGAAAATTTAAGAGTAAATTCAAAAAATTTATATTAAAATAGGAAGAACTTAGATTCAGTTAAGAAAGGTTAACATTGAAAAAAAGAAAAGAAAAATAACTGTTGAAAATTAATAAATTATTATAAAAATTAATCTAAAAGGTACCGATTTACAAGAAAAGGTTTACCATGACAGCCTTAGCACTAGAGAAAATTAGTGAAACTTTAGCCTCACGTGAAATGTTGTCTTTAAAGAAATAAGATGAAAAGTTTAAACGTTAAGGGACTTAAGTTAAATATTTTTGGGACTTTAGTCAAAAGTTGTTTCGAAAGATGTCTTGAATTGTTATCTTTGAGGGACTAAAGTGATGGACTTTAATGATAACTTAACTCATTCCAGTAAAATTTAAGTAAACTGCCTTTAATAGACTTTAGGAAAAATTGAGTTACTTAGAAACTTTAGTCGAAGAGTTAACTTTTTTAAGAACTTAGAGGCAAAATTGAATGAAACATAAAACCTCTTAGGTACTCGTTAGGGACTTAAGATCAAAGCAAGGGAATGTCAAAAATTTAAGTCTTTCAAGCATTAAAGTACAACCAGTTTGAACTTAAGGAATTGCCAAGTTACGGTTCCATAATAATAAAAAAAGATTACAGTCTTTCAAGATCTGACGATGACATACAAAAAGTACACACTTATATTAATTCTAGATTATTACACTTTAACTAAATTTTTCATGACAAAATGAGGAGGAGAGTGTAATGTTAAAATGGGGTTGCTACTCTTATAATATTTGTCCTTGCAACATAATGACAGATTTCAAATGCAATACGAAATTATTAAGTACAAATACTTTTTACGCGCAATACTGCAAGTGAGTGTTGGTTACAAATTTTAAACCGAAAAAGAGAAGGGAGGACTTTGCCTTGCCCAAAATTTGCACAAATGTTATTTGGGTGTATAACTTCAAAATTAGGGATTTAGAGGAGGTGGAGTAACTTGAACAGTTTAAATTACGTCATAGGGATTTAGTTTTTATTAAGGAGTGTTTCGTTTCAAATTCATAAAATTTAAAATGTCTTACACGTCATACTGTTATAACCTAAATTTAAATTTTTAAAGCGAAATATTCAATAACCACTTAAAAAGGTCTTCACTTTACATTTTAACTGTTTTTAACCGATTGTATTTGATCAAAGAAGAATAAGTTCGATCAAAGAATAAATATGTTGACAAATGGAGCGCAGTAATAAACTGTTTGCATATTAAACTGTATAATAATAATGACCACTCATGGTTAAAAGTGACCACTTAAAGGTTAAAAAAATTACCGTATCAAAACGATGTTGAAAAAGAGTAAAGGAACTACAATTCAAACATTTAATATAAAAGAAGCTCAAAACAGACAGAAAAATAATTAAACAAAAAAAAAATTGAGGTGAATGCTCTAAACCAAAGTAAGTCATAATAATTTCATACTATAAAAAAGCAATAAAAAGAGAGATACAAAAAAAATATCACACACACAAAAATTTGCATATAACGGGCAAAAAAATGTCATGTAAAAGAAATGAAAAAATATAAATAAAACAAATTTTTGCAATAAATGAGCAAATAAATAAATAAGGAAACATATGACATGATTTTAAACATAAACAAACTATTTGACATCTAACACTTGTTGTGTGAAAACGCTTAAACAATAATTGTACAACTTTTTTGAGATTTTTGTTTTTCTAAAGAAATATCTGAATTAGTATGAAATCAAATCAATTTTTATTTCGTTTTTGGTGAAAACAATTAATTGTAATTAAGAGATGAGCTCAGAAAATAAAATGAGTTGTTTAAAATAAAAATAAAAAATGATTGATGATTCACATTATTTGAGAAAGAATAAACATGTGTTTTATGTTCAAATATGACCTATAACAGGGATGGCCAACAGGCCAACGTATGAAATTAACATCCATAAGTATGTACATATGTATATTGTCCCGCAGTAAAATTATATTTTAAATAAACATAAGACAATTTTGATCAAAAACATATTTACTAATTTCAAACGTTTGAAAGTTTAATGCCAAAAATTTATCTTAAGCCTCGTTTTGCGTTCACAACCCCGATTTTTTTCAAATTCAAACCATCGATAGGATTTCTTGTGAGTCAAACAAAACAATTTATTCTGAGATATGAGTCTTAAAGTACAGATATTTGTATGGTAGATTCTGATTATGGTCGATATATAAAAAACAATAAATATAAAAAAATATAATCCCTTTCGTATGATATATGTATATATGTATATGGCTAATGGATTAGAGACTTTCATAAGCTCTCCAACGATATCATATTTTTTTAAACTTCACTCAAAACTGAGTGAATCTTTCAACGATTTATATTGCAGATATGTATATTAAAATCGTTTTATCTTAAATTGGTCTTCCGTAAACTTAATCCGAACAGAAATATTTTTTATTGAAATTATCTCTCATAGAGGTATGTATGCATTTCTCAAGAAAAAGAAATAAGAGTGCTAAATTCGGCTGTGCCGCAGTTTTGATAGCCTCCACCTGCGTCTTAAACTCAATCGTATAACCAATGTTGGGTGCGGATATAATATAAACTGTTGCCGATACTGAAAATTTAAATTCGTATACCAATTAAATTTCAACTTAGAATCGCTTACTGAGTAGATGTCCGTCCGTCCGTCTGTCCGTCTGTAAACCTTGTAATCAATGTTAACCTTGTAATCAAACTACAGGTCGCAAATAAAAATATATTTTAATGAAATTTGGTATATACGCTTTTATCGGCCATAGGACGAACGCTATTGTCGGTGCATGTTTAGATCTAGTCCCCATAGAAATAATCCCTATGAGATCGAATTAATTTGCCATAAGATCTAAATTATCATGTAGATCTCGTTCAAATCGCGTTTGTGTGTGATTATTACATTCATTAATCAGAACTAGCAAAAAAGAGGTGACTTCACCAAATATGGTCAGGATCGATCCATTTTTCGACCTAGTCCCCATGTCAATATAGCATCAGATAATAGCTAATAAATACCCAATTATTTGGACCTAAGACCAACTATCTAAACGCATGGTATAGGGTATCACATTGTCGGTCTAGACCGACTATACTTTTTTTACTTGTTTTAAAATAAGATACTATATTAAAAAATTTTTGTTAAGAAGAGGTACTTTTTTACAAAAGCTACTTATTAAACAAGGGGTACTTAGGCAGTACAATAGATCACTTGGTCGCAGTACTTTCGACACCCCTTTATACAATTACAAGGGGCAGTTTTTTAAGAAAATATAATTTTTTAAGAAAATTTACTTATTTTTAAAAAGGTACTTTTAAAATAAAGGTACTTTTTAATAGTTAAGTCTTAAGAAAATGTAATTAAAAAAAGGATATTTTATTTTAAAGGTACTAAGAGTATTTTTTTTATAAAAAGGGTAATTTTTAAGAGTAAGACTTTTAAAAAATGGTACTTCCAAAAAAATATATTGCATTAAAAAATTTACTTTTTTAAGGAATGAACTTTTTTAAAAAAGATCACATTACAAGACTTGTAATTGATCTGGCTATGTTAGTGTAGAGAAAGCTAAACATTGGAAAAGCTCAGCTTGTTCCTACAAACTCTCGTATATAAAAAAGAAAAAACATTTCTCATGTTATTTTCTTTCAAATGTTGAGTTAAATAGTTGATTAAGCATGAGTTGAAGTAATAGGCAGAAGGATGCTGAAGATGAACAAGTCGCTTTGTTCGAAAGTAGCTACTCCATCTAGCGCTGTCTTCAATTTTTTTCCAATATTTCTCTTACATTACAAAAATTATTATCTTTCTTTCATTAGAAAAATATATACATGATCTTAAACCGAACAATAAATAACAAATTATTAAAAAAGATTATTTTTTAAGGAATGGTACTTTTTTAAGAAAAGGTACTTTAAAAAAAGTACTTTTTTAAAAAAGTTACTATAGGAGAAAAGCTACTATTTTAGGAAGAGGTATTTTTTAGGAAATAGAATATACTTTTTTATTAAAATATAGTTTTTTAAGAAAATATATTTTTTAAGGAAGGGTACTTTTTTTTAAGAAAAAGTACTATTTTAAGAGAAAAATAGTTTTTTTTTAAAAAGGTACTGTTTTAAAAAGAGTTTTTTTAAGAAAAGGTACTTTTTGAAAAAATTAACTTTTTTAAGAAAATGTACCATTTAAGGAAAAGTACTTTTTTAAAAAAGGTACTTTTTGTTAAACGATTTTTTTATGAATATATATTTTATAAGATAAAGTACTTTTTGTGAAAATGTACTTTTTAAGAAAAGGTACTTTTATAAATAATTTTTTTTTTAAGAAAATTTGGTTTTTAAAGAATATATTAATTACCCTTTTATGAAAAAGTAATTTTTTTAAGAAAAGTATTTTTTTTGAAGAAAATGTACTTTTTTTAAGAAAATGTATTTTTTTAAGGAAAGATCAACTAAAACATTTAATTGAAAATGTATTTTTTCAGAAAAGGTACTTTTTGTGTATTTTTTATTAAAAACTACTTTTTTATGAAAATATACTTTTTTTAAGAAAAAGTTGTTTTTGTGAAAATGTACTTTTTAAGAAAAAAAATTTTTTTTAAGAAAATCTTAATTTTTTAAGACAAGGTACTTTCTTTAAAAAAAATTTTTAATTAAAATTTTCTTAACAAAATTTTACTTTTATGAAAAGTAAGAAAAGGTACTTTTTTAAGTAAATGTACTTTAATAAGAAAATGTACTTTTTTAAGAAAAGGTACTTTTTAAGAAAGGGTACTTTTTAAGAAAAGGTACCTTCTAGGAAAAGGTACTTTTTAAGAAAAGGTGCTTTTTAAGAAAAGGTACTTTGTAAGAAAAGGTACTTTTTAAGAAAAGGTACCTTTCTAAACAAGCTAGTTTTTAAGACAAAGTACATTTTTAGGAAAAGATACGAGTACTTTTTTGAAAAAAGGTACTTTTTTAAGAAAATGTACCATTTAAGGAAAAGTACTGTTTTAAAAAAGGTACTTTTTGTTAAACGATTTTTTTATGAATATATATTTTATAACATAAAGTACTTTTTGTGAAAATGTACTTTTTAAGAAAGGGTACTTTTAAAAATAATTTTTTTTTGAAGAAAATTTGGTTTTTAAAGAATATATTAATTACCCTTTTATGAAAAAGTAATTTTTTAAGAAAAGTATTTTTTTTAAGAAAATGTACTTTTTTTAAGAAAATGTATTTTTTTAAGGAAAGATCAACTAAAACATTTAATTGAAAATGTATTTTTTAAGAAAAGGTACTTTTTGTGTATTTTTTATTAAAAACTACTTTTATATGAAAATATACTTTTCTAAGAAAAAGTTGTTTTTGTGAAGATGTACTTTTTAAGAAAAATAATTTTTTTAAGAAAATCTTTATTTTTTAAGAAAAGGTACTTTCTTTAAAAAAAATTTTTAATTAAAATTTTCTTAACAAAATTTGCCTTTTTTATGAAACAAAAATTTTTTATAGAAAAGACACTTTTTTAAGAAAATTTATTATTTTCTGAATAAAAGGGACTTTTTTAAGAAAAGGTATTTTTTAAAGAAAATTTAGGTGTTAGGGAATATATACCCTTTTATGAAAAGTAATTTTTTAAGAAAAGCATTTTCATAAAAAAACGTACTTTCTTAAGAATGTGACTTTATTTTAAAAAGGTTTTTTTATTAAGAAAAATATATTTTAAGTTATGTTACTTTTCATACGAAAATTTACCTTTTTGATGAAACCGAACATTTTTTTTTTAGAAAAGACACTTTTTTAAGAAAATTTATTGTTTTATGAAAGTAAAAGTACTTTTTTAAGATGGGACATTTTTTTAGGAAAATGTACTGTTTAAAGAAAAGATACTTTTTTTCAGAAAATGTTATTTTTAATAAAAGCTATTTTTATGAAAAGAAAATAAATGTAATTTTTTGAGTAAAGGTACTTTTTTAAGAAAAGGTATTTTTTTAAAGAAAAATTAATATTTTATGAAATAAAAGGTACTTTTTAAAGAAAATATACTTTTTAAGTGTTTGTTCTTTTTTTAATTAGGTTGTTAAGAAATGGCATTTTTTCAAGGAAAAGTACTTACTAAAGAAAAGGAACCTTTTTAAAAAGAGTATTTTTTAACAAAAGGTATTTTCTTTAAGGATTCCTTTTTATTAAATGTACTCTTTTATGAAAAGTAAGAAAAGGTACTTTTTTAAGTAAATGTACTTTAATAAGAAAATGTACTTTTTTAAGAAAAGGTACTTTTTAAGAAAAGGTACCATATAGGAAAAGGTACTTTTTAAGAAAAGGTGCTTTTTAAGAAAAGGTACTTTGTAAGAAAAGGTATTTTTTAAGAAAAGGTACTTTTCTAAACAAGCTAGTTTTTAAGACAAAGTACATTTTTAGGAAAAGATACGAGTACTTTTTTGAAAAAAGGTACTTTTTTAAGAAAATGTATCATTTAAGGAAAAGTACTTTTTTAAAAAAGGTACTTTTTGTTAAACGATTTTTTTATGAATATATATTTTATAAGATAAAGTACTTTTTGTGAAAATGTACTTTTTAAGAAAATGTACTTTTATAAATAATTTTTTTTTTAAGAAAATTTGGTTTTTAAAGAATATATTAATTACCCTTTTATGAAAAAGTAATTTTTTAAGAAAAGCATTTTTTTTTTTTAGAAAATGTACTTTTTTTAAGAAAATGTATTTTTTTAAGGAAAGATCAACTAAAACATTTAAATGTATTTTTTAAGAAAAGGTACTTTTTGTGTATTTTTTATTAAAAACTACTTTTATATGAAAATATACTTTTTTAAGAATAAGTTGTTTTTGTGAAAATGTACTTTTTAAGAAAAAAAAATTTTTTAAGAAAATCTTAATTTTTTAAGAAAAGGTACTTTCTTTAAAAAAATTTTTAATTAAAATTTTATTAACAAAATTTGCCTTTTTTATAAAACAAAAATTTTTTATAGAAAAGACACTTTTTTAAGAAAATTTATTATTTTCTGAATAAAAGGGACTTTTTTAAGAAAAGGTACTTTTTAAAGAAAATTTAGGTGTTAGGGAATATATACCCTTTTATGAAAAGTAATTTTTTAAGAAAAGCATTTTCATAAAAAAAAGTACTTTCTTAAGAATGTGAATTTATTTTAAAAAGGTTTTTTATTTAAAAAAATATATTTTAAGTAATGGTACTTTTTCATACGAAAATTTACGTTTTTGATGAAACCGAACATTTTTTTTTAGAAAAGACACTTTTTTAAGAAAATTTATTGTTTTATGAAAGTAAAAGTACTTTTTTAAGATGGGACATTTTTTTAGGAAAATGTACTGTTTAAAGAAAAGATACTTTTTTTCAGAAAATGTTATTTTTAATAAAAAGGTATTTTTATGAAAAGAATATAAATGTAATTTTTTTTAAGTAAAGGTACTTTCATAAGAAAATGTATGTACCTTTTTTGTGAAACAGAACATTTTTTAGAAAAGGTTTTTTTTAAAGAAAATTTAATATTTTATGAAATAAAAGGTACTTTTTAAATAAAATGTAGTTTTTACAGAAGAGATAATCCTTAAGAAATGATACCTTTTTATTAAAAGTACTCTTTTATGAAAAGTAAGTAAGAAAAGATGCTTTTTTAAGAAAATGTACTTTACCTTTTTTAAGAAACGGTACTTTTTTTAAGAAAAGGTACCTTTTTAAACAAGCTAATTTTTTAAGAGAAGGTACTTTTTTTTAGGAAAATATACTTTTTTCAAGAATATATTTTTTGAAAAAAGGTACTTTTTTAAGAAAATGTACTTTTTTAAGAAAATGTACTTTTTTAGAAGAAAGTAATTCTTTAATTATAGACATTTCGTATCAGTAAGTCTCTTATGAACGTAACTATACATATATGTATAAAGATTATAAAAAAAAACATACTTAGACCGAGTTTTTTGGATGTCAGTTTAACTTAGATTGTTAAACTCAAGTTTTTAACTCTTTTGTCAAATAGTTTAAAAATATAAGACAGACTTTTTGGGATATCAATTAAATTTAGATTAGTTAAAGTTACCATTTTTAACACTTCCGGCAAAAGCCAAATACGAGTTTGACTAAACTAAGTTCAACTGACATCCCTTTAAAAAATCGTTTTAAAAATATCGGTGTATTTTTGAGAATAACAAAAGTTTTCCAAAAGAATACATTTCATACATACAGTTGTTGGATACAATTTTTTTTAATTTTCTAGACAAACGAACGAATCGTGTATTTAAATTTTGAAATATGGTTTACTTATTTTCAAATTTTATAAAATTTAAGATCTTCTCAGACTTTACTTTTAGAGGGCCTTTTGTTTGGCCGTTGCAGAACAGCGCTTTTTTGGTCTGCTGCAAATTTCTATTTCTATTTTTGTTTGGCTGCTGCTCTTTAAAAAAGAGTTATTTGGCTGTTATTAAAAATATTAAATATTTGGTTTTTTTCCATTGATAATTACCTGTATTTCTAACAATATTTCTTGACGCCTTCTGCGCAATTCCAATAATAACTTTTGTTGTTCTGGGGTCAATTCTGTAAAGAAAAGTAACGAAAAATTAAAAACAATGATAAACATTAAAAGTACGTATTCAAAAACCGGAAGTTATTATATGGATCTATTTTTGTTTACATCAAAACAAGAAAAATTAAACATTAAAATTTATGACAGCTGTTTAAGGCATCAAAATAGACAAAATTACACAACAATTGAGAGGGGAAGGAAACCTGATAATTATTGGAATAATAAAGTAATTGAAAATATAAATTAATTTATGAGCTAAGAAGATTTAAATTGAGGCTGCGTACAATGTATACGAGACAGCTTGTTGCTTCATTCATACATATTTATGTAGAGGTACACATAAATGTACACAAATAATGTTAGAGATTAATAAACAAAAAACCCACCCTCATGCAAAACAATAAAATAAGCGCTATTAGCGAACAGCACAGATAATTAAGTGATGCCAACTTGTAAAGGAAAAAAAAAAACGAAGGGTGGTTATAGTTAAAAAAAAAACAATATTTTCGAAATATATGAAATGTATGTATGTATGTGTAGTAAAAAATTAAAAAAAAAAATATAATGTGTGGCAAAACATTGGAAACTTTGACTTTGATGATTTTTTAATAATGATTAAAAATGCTTTTGGTATAATTAACAAAATAAAATGAAAATTTAAATCAACATATTTTTCTAACTCAATTCACAGCTTGTCTTAAATATGCTAAATTACATAAATTTTTATTTTGTAAATTATCTTAAAATATATGTGGTTAAATATATTTATTATCATCAGCCGTACTGTCTTTAAAATAGATAAAGTTTAGCATTAATGTTTTACTTTACTAGGTTAAAAAATATTTAAAATTTGTAAATTTTATCTTTAAGGGGTTCTGAAATATGGCGGCGCGTAAATTGAAGAAGTTATTTAAAAACTCAATGAAAGGTCTGAAGTAATTGTGTTTATCTGTCAATCTTGTTAACCTATAATTCTAATCAAGGTCTTAATTAAAATTTGTTGCGTTTTACTTAACAAGGAAATATGCCTAAATTTTATTTAGGAAATATTAAGATTATTATTTCATGATCAAAATTTGTTGATGGAATATTTTTAAAATTTAACTTTTGGAAATTTTTAAACAAATATTTTTTGTTGCTGATTTTCTTTTCCACACTGGAAAATATAATGGATAAGTTTTTATGGGTTCGTGACACAAAAATAAAACAATAAAACAGGTAAGAAAATTATAGTCGGTCCAGACCGACCATACGATACCCTATACCATGCGTTTAACCCTATCTCTTAGTTCCAACTAATTGGATACATAAAACAAGCATAAACCATATCGGATGCTTAATTTCTATGAGGGTTAGGTTGAAAACTGAACCCACCATGACCATATTTGGTAAGGTGATTTCTTTTTTGCAAAGACATTTACAAACCAAATTTTGATAGATTTATGAGAAGATCTGGAATCAGCTTTATAAGGCCTATAGGTATTATTATTGGACCACTGATTAATAGATGTAATAATCACATACAAACTCAATTTGACAGAGATCTATATGATAATATGGATATTATGGCAATTTAGATCGATCTTATAGGGGTCATTTGTATAGGGACTAGGTGTGAACATGCACCGATTTTCACCAATTTCAATAGTGTTCTTGCTATGGCCGGTATAAGCTTATATACCAAATTTCATCATAATATATTCATATTTGCGACCTATAGTTTGATTACAAGGTTAACATGGACACACAGACGGAAGGACGGACGGACGAATATCGCCTCGACTCAAAAAGTGACTCTGAGTCGATCTGTATAGGTCAAATATTTTTATTAATTACAAACATTACCAAAAATGATTAAATCCTGATCACATAGTGGTATAGGGTATAAAAATGTGCTCGAACTGTTTCTGGAGGCTGATCTCGATTATTTGTTTATATGACTACCAAAGGGATAAGGCTCAAAATATACAAATAAAACTGTGAAGTTCGACAGTGGCTATATGATGATGATGGGGTTGCTTTTCGGAACAAGGAATGTGCACAATTCAGACAAATTCTAAAAGACGTAATGCCTCCATATGCGGAGGAAAATAATGGCCTGGTCTGGAAACTCCAAAAAAAAAAAAAAACACTTTCAAAGTTGTAATCGCATGACTACAATCTAGTGCAGTTGTGTTTCGGCCCAATCAACAGATCTCAATCCCATAGAAAATTTATGGGATATTTAAGATCGAAAGATACCTGACACGAAAATACACAAACAAGACAGATAACATCGAGGCAGTTAATTCAGTGTTGCAAAAAATTTCAGTGGACATAATCAGTAATTTAATTGACTCCAAGCCTCGTTTGAAGTAGTACTAAAAAATATTAGCTACCCAACAAATTATTTACATCAAAAATAGTTATAGCAAAGGTTTTCAATATTTTGTCAACAGCATAAAATTGAATACTTTTAAGTTTTATTTTATAATTTTTAATTTTTCGATCCAATTATTTTGGAATTGAACGTACGGGCCATCAAAAATATATTTTAATACAATTTTCCATTGTATTGTCACTCAGTGTATATTTTTTTAATTTTAAAAGTATCACTCTTTGATATATACTTTCATAGAGATTACATGATTGTATTTTGATAACAAAACAAATACATTTCACTTGTAGGTAAACTACTTTTTAAGATAACGAGTTAGAATTTTGACCCACCTTTATGAGTTTTTAATGATTTATTTACTATTGGCGCCGTCATATTTTTGGGAAATATAAAAAAGCCAGAGTTCTACTTTTATATACATATATTTCTTAGGTTCAACATTTGTATTAATTTTGCTTACAAAAAGAAGTTTTCATATATATATCTTTTCGATTAAGTCAAAAATATCTTGTTAAAATTAACAGAAAAATACTTAAATGATCGAATTTAAAATTTAGTCAATTTCACTAAGTATTGTTCACTTTCAATTCTGACCTTTTTTACATACGTTTTGCTTTAAACGTTTAGAACTATTGTTTGTGTACCAATATATGTGACCTTCTCCGAGAAAAGGGATCTAGTGTGTGAAAATTAAGTTTTGAGAAAAAAAAGGCCTTTAAAGTTTCTACACCCTTTTAGGTACCAGAATCCACCGTTTTTGACACAACCCGTTTTTTGCCTTTAGGTGCCTTTTCTCGGAGAAGGTCACATATTATAAAA
>OY821518.1:250052407-250243770 GCA_963682025.1 Cordilura impudica
CGATCGAATCAGAATCACTTTTTGAGTTGATTTAACAATGTCCGTCCGTCCGTCCGTCTGTGTGTCCATGTAAACCTTGTAATCAAACTACAGGTCGCAAATATGAATATATTTTGATGAAATTTGGTATATAAGCTTTTATCAGCCATGGGATGAACAGTGTGGAAGTTGGTGAGAATCGGTAAATGTTCAGACCTAGCCCCCATACAAATTACCCCAATGAAATCGACATAAATTGCCATAAGATCCAAATTGTCATATAGATCTTACTCAAATTGGGTTTGTATGCGTTCATTACATCCACTAATGAGTAGTCCAAAAATGATCCCTTTGGCCCCATATAGACTGCTTCCCGATCTTCACTTAAATCTATTAAAAACAAAAACCATGCATTCTTCTCAAATTTTGTTTGTATATATTTTTGCAAGATACAAGAGACTTTACCAAACATGATCAGGATTGGTCCATTTTTGGACCTAGTCCCCATATAGATATAGCATCCGATATGAACTTTTTCATATCTGCAGCCAAAAAAATTAATAAAAATCCCACTCAAATTTGGTTTTTGCTTATTTTCCATGTCCAGTTAGTTGGGCCTAAGAGATAGGGTTTCTAAACGCATGGTATAGGGTATCGTATAGTCGGTCTAGACCGACTATAATTTTCTTACTTGTTAATTTTTAATTTTTCATTTTCAATTTTTCAATTACCATTTTTTATTTTCCATTTTCAATTTTTCAATTTCCATTTTCCATTTTCATTTTTCAAATTTCATTTTCCATTTTTCATTTTTCAAATTTCATTTTCCAGATTCAGTTTTAATTTTTAATTTTCCATTTTTCATTTTTCGTTTCATTTCAATTTTCATTTTTCATTCTCCATTTTCCATTTTTCGTTTTTCATTTTTAGTTTTTTATTTTTCATTTTTCATTTTTCAAGTTTGTTTTCGTTTTCCTCTTTCCTTTTTTCATTTTTCAATTTTAAAATTAAACAAGTAAGAAAATTATAGTCGGTCTAGACCGACTATACGATACCCTATACCATGCGTTTAGAGACCCTATCTCTTAGGCCCAACTAACTGGACATAGAAAATAAGCAAAAACCAAATTTGAGTGGGATTTTTATTAATTTTTTTGGCTGCAGATATGAAAAAGTTCATATCGGATGCTATAAAAATGGACCGATCCTGATCATGTTTGGTAAAGTCTCTTGTATTTTGCAAAAATATATACAAACAAAATTTGAGAAGAATCAGTGCAATATTTTTGTTTTTTAATAGATTTAAGTGAAGATCGGGAAGCAGCTCTATATGGGGCCTATGACTAAGAGTTGTCCCATAGGGATAATTTTTGGACTACTGATTAATAGATGTAATAAACACATACAAACCCAATTTGACTAAGATTTATATGATAATTTGGATCCTATGGCAATTTAAGTCAATTTCATATGGGTAATTTGTATGGGGGCTAGGTCTGAACATGGACCGATTCTCACCAATTTCAATAGCGTTCATCCCATGGCCGATAAAAGCTTACATACCAAATTTCATCAAAATATATTCATATTTGCGACCTGCAGTTTGATTACAAGCTTTACATGGACACACAGACGGACGGACGGACGGACGGACATTGTTAAATCAACTCAGAAAGTGATTCTGATTCGATCGGTATAATTAAAGATGGGTCTAGGTCAAATATTTTTGGTTGTTACAAACAGCAGCACAAAGTCATTATACCCAAACCACATAGTGGTATAGGGTATAAAAAAAAGTAAAAGTCTGAGAAAATTTGAAACATTTTGGTTTCATTCGATAAATATAAAAGGGTCAAAATAAAAAAAAGAGGGAAAAGAAAAAAAATGAACTGTGCAATTTAATATGTCATGTCAGTGGGTCAGATTTATAGATGAACAAAGGTATTTTACCATGGTGTCCGAGTTTGACTTCAAGTGGCTGTAAAAATGTATAATAAATCTTAATCCTGAGTAGAAAAAAATACATCAAATAAACTACTTTTTTACCATAATTATCATTCATGTCTTATTAAAATACAAAAACAGCTCTGTTTTGAATATGGTAACAATAAAGCAAGTTTGTGTTTTAAGTCTTTTGTTTTTACAACTCAAAGTAACAACAACAACCTTCATTAACAAATCTCATACTAAACCTAACTAACACACACGCATACGAAATAGAAATAATGCGAGACAAAAACTCCAAAACAATTGCAAGGTAAGTGTAGCATAAATACAAAAAATATACAAAAACAATACAACAACAAAAAATAAACAAGAAAGAAAACAAAAACAACAAGTACTAAACAAAAAGTAATTAACAAATGAAATTTTGCTCAGCCGAGCCCAAAAAAACTACAATCAAATCGAACATAAAAAAACACAAAACAGCAACAGTTGATTTTTGGTCACCATAAGCTCTACAACTCGCTCAAAACGAACACTGTTTTTTAAAGAAAAGTGTATTGAAATTGTATTAAAATTTTACAAAAATGTGGCGTTATTTAATGACCAGTCTCCTAGTCATAACTTTGTTACATATTTTGATACGCTCATCATCAGCCTATGATCCGAATGATAAGAAAATAGCTTCAGTTTTACCACCTGAGGGCATGTTTGAGGCATTTTATCCACGTGAATTGGATGGTGTACCCAACAGCGCTTCTCGGCCGGCCCATGCTCATGGCTCATTCTTTAAACATCGCAATCCTGCTTTGGTGGATACAAAAAATGCCGCTGCTTACGGTTATCGCTTTGATGGAAAACGAAGATTTAATTTTGATTGACAAGCTATGAAATTTGATAAAAGTGTATAAATAAATTAATTAACTCTTATGCTGGAAAAATAAATGTTTTTAAATTTAATAACAAGTTGTTTAACCCTGTAATGTGTATTACGCCAGAAAGAAGTTTTCATAACCAGCTAAAAAAGTGAAATAGTTGTAATTAATTTTTGGTGAAGGTGGTGTTGTTGATAGAAGTTGTCATAAAAGTTTAAATAATTAATTTATACTGTATTCAACTGAAAAGGAGACTTTTGTTATTAAATGAAACATCATTAGTTATTTTTTATACCCTCCACCTCCAGTGTGCAGAGGGTATATATAAATTTGTCATTCCGTTTGTAATAATTAGAAAAAAAGTTTTGGAACCCATAATATATATATATATGTTGTCCTTAGAACAAGCGGAGTTGATATAGCGATGTCCGTCTGTGGAAATCACGATGACGGCTTCAATTGGGTTGCTAGAGAGCTCATTGGCATAAAAAATGATTCACTAACATCATGAGAAGTTTGCTATTTAAACAGAATGAAGAAATTAAAAAAGTCTTGAAAAAATATGATTTGTCATGTTGTTCTTGTAGCGATCACGCCCTCAATAGGTAAACTCGATTTTAGTGAGAATGATTGACTAACATCATGAGAAGGTTTCTGTTTGATATATCATGAAAATCAGTTTAATAGGTCCCGAGAAATCACTGAACAAAATTTAAAAAAATATATGTTTCTGTATTGTTCTTGTTGTTATTCTAAATGTTGTATTGTTGTCATAGCTGGACTTGTTGTTTTTCTGGTCGTTGTGGTAATAATATAATAAAAACTAACTCTTTGTACATTTTTTTAATCAACTCTGGTATAAAAATGTAAAAAATTTCCATTGTTTTGGCATCACTAAAAAAGTTTGTTGGACCATATTCGTCATCGCCACGAGCCCGCCTGCAAAGTTTCAGATCGAAAGGAAAAAAATAATATGACTACATTAACCCTTTTGGAATTGGGGTCACATATGACCCCAAGCCAATAAAAGAGTTTAATAGAAAAACTTGTTCTCCGTAATTTTTACTTAAAAATTTCTTAAATTCTTAAATTTCTTGGCAAATAATGGCAAATAATGAACGAAACTTCTACACATTTGGCTATTATATTTTAAGCTTCGCATCTAAAAACTGGACAGCACTTACATAATATTTGAATTTTTTGAATAAATTGTCTTTTATTGGCTTGGGGTCATATGTGACCGCAATTCCCAAAGGGTTAATGTAGTCATATTATTTTTTTCCGAAACCCTAGGCTGTTAAGATAAAATATAACATTTAAAAGTAGAAAAGTGATGAATTTTTGATACAAAGTATTTAGAAAGAGTACATTTACAGAATATTTCACAAAACCCAATTTTTCTCGAAATCCGCAAAAATAAAATTCTTGTCAAAAAAATTCTGGCGGAGAGATTTACTTAAGAATTCACACAGTTAATCTGCAACATATATTTAATTCATCCTTAAATTGATAGATTCATTTTTTTAAATTTTGTTTATGAAAATTTTTTCAAACTTAAAAAATTGCTTGATTGCAATTATATATAATTTTTAAAAACTGTTTATAATTACTAAAGCTTTATTATTCACATAAATGCAAAATTGCACCTTTTAACTTTTGCATTCAAATTTAAGAAAATATCAATTCTAAAAACTGGAATTCAGATTTCCAATTATAAATTAGAAAATATCAATTGAATTTCAGAAAATCATATTAAAACGTCGGAAATAATAATGAATGACAATAAAATTTTGAAGACATCAATTGAATTTTTAAAATATAAATTTTATTTTTTAAACACAAATTGAAATTCAAAAAACATCAAATATATTTACATTTAAGAAATCAACTGAGATCAAAAAAATTGTTACATAAATAAAGCGCAATTTGATGAGAATGTTATTTATATATTATTTTTCACAATTTTTTTTGGGTGAAAATTTGAAGTTTTTCAAAAAATAAAGATAACAAATTATTTTATTTAAAATTTTTGGGACATTTGGTTTTTTGCGTTTAGCATCCCTAATTTGAACCAGTGTTCATGATGACTTCAAAATATGACTTCATGGTAGGCAAAGTAAAGCCCAAAAAATTGAAGTTCGATAATAATTCCCAGGTTGTAGTATTTGGAGTCAATAAATGAAAATATATTTTATTAACATAATTTAATTCAAAATCAAAAGTTGGCATCACTGGGTTAGATTTTGTATTGTATTGTATTTTGTGTTACCACAAAATCTGATAGTTAAAACTCCCTTTTAATATATAAAAAAAAAATTTAATTCTCTACATTTTTCAAATATGGCAACATTTTAACAACAAAATTGAGAGTTTTTTTTTTGTTATTATTTTGTTACTCCATCAGACCTATATGGCTGCATTGAAGAATTATTTGACCAGTTAAAATAAACTATACAGCCATCTCCTTCCAATTAGAACGATTTAATGCGTATAGCCACCCTACACAACCATTACCTTTTAATTTGCAAAAACTTACACTAAATAAAACGAGAGGTTATGTCATATAACCGGAAACGCATGCATATAGGTATATAACCTAAATGCATGGCAATCAGCAACCACGATGACCAAAAAGCAAACACCGAAACGTGTTTTTTTTTATCCGAAATAATAGAAAAGACGAAAACGATATTTCCTCGTTGGAGAACGAATTACTAATGTGAGAGAGCTTTATAGACCAACTCTTCAAATAAACAATAATCATCTGTTAAGCGGATCAACCCAAAGAATTTGCTGAACTAATTTGATATTAAGTTTAACGTATTGTTTACTTTTTCAAATATTTTGTTTACATTTACTATCAATACTCAAACAGAGGAGGAGGGTATCAAAGATTCGGCACAGCCGAATTTAACACTCTAACTTGTTTCAAATCAATTTCATTATCTTCAAAGTAATACCCCTCCGATACAACACACTTCAACGTATTTTCAAATCCTCAAAACAGTTGGTAAAGTTTATTCAAATCCTCAAAACAGTTGGTAAAGTTTATTTCCCAAATATTCTTCAATGCAAGCAGTGGTTTTCATCTTCTCTATCGATTCAAAGCGGTGTAACCGGAGCGGTTTTAAGTTTAGCTAGAAGTCACACTATACTAAATCAGGGGAATACGGTGGTTGTGAACGGATTTGAGTCGGATTTAGTGTGAAATGCAGTGTCAGACGGTGTATTATTGTGGTGCAAAAACCAAGCTTTTTCTGCGAATAGCTTCATGCAAATGAGATATTACACTCAGATAATATTCTTGTTAACAATTTGGCTCGGCGGAAGGATATCATAATGTATTATCATCATGATAATTGTAGACTTTGACTTTTGAACAATTTTTGCGCGATATTTTCGGTCTTAATTCACCTTTTACAGGCTATCAGCTGTATTGGTCGATTGTTTCAGTATCTTAGGCATAGATGAAATCCTATAATCTATAAAAATAAGTTTTATTTCTGATAGTCAGAAAATATTGTTTCTGAAATATTAATGCGCCGATCTTCGTTTAAAAATTCAATGTGTTTTTCGAACCTATTGAGAATTGACGCGTTTGAGGCCCAAAATATCTTTTATAATGGTGTTAACTGATCCTTTTAAAATATCAACAGTACCAGCAATATCTTTAATTGTCAAAATTCTTTGTTTTCGCAGTTGATTTTTTTTCTCTCTCGATTTGCTCTTTGAATTCAACGCTGAGGGCTTACATAAGTTTGTCAACGCAGCGAAATAAATTCCGGAGCATAAAACATCAATGTTGCCATAATTTGAAATTGTAAAGATGCTAAATTGCAAAAAAAAGAGATGCTAAAACATACTGGAGTCAAAAAAAGATGCAAAATTTTTTTTTCAAATTTAGTTTAGTTTAGTTTATTAAATTTGAATTTCTAATACAACAATATTAAAAACATACTACATATTATGATGAATTAAATTACTTTAAGATATCGGTATTTAATAAAAATTAAGACAAAAAATTACGAAAAATGTTGAAACAATAATTTCCTAAAATGTATTGCGCTGCTAGTGCGTTGAATATTCCAGAGTAGTTGGTTCCAGAGACGAATAGTTAAAATACAGAATTGACACTTAGAAGCATGGTCACGGTGTCGGAATTGTATTATGGAGTTTCCTCTAGTCGATCTTGCAAACTGTAAACGTTGAAAAAGATAATTTGGTTCCCTAGTCATAATAATCTTGTGTAGAAATATGAGATTTTTTAACTTAAGGTAATTACAAAAGGAGATGTTCAATACACGACAAGAGTATTGGGACACATGATCAAATTTTCTAAGGCTGAAAATGTAGCGTATGATGTTATTGAAAGTTGTACATAGCTTTCCATAATCTTTCAAGTTACATCCGATAAAAAGCTCAGATGTGTATAATAGAGTCGGCTATAGATATGTTTTCGCCAAAAGTAGTCTTACTCGTGGTGGAGTGAAGTATTGAGTGGCCCACAGACTCCGTAGCATGCTATATATTCTCCCACACGATTGGTTAATATGATTCGACCAGGTAAGATATTTGTTAAAAGTAACACCGAGATTCCTTACCGCATCAACAATATCAGTTTTTGCCCCGCCAAGAAAAATATTTATATCATTTTCTATTATCATCGACTTTTTCAAAATAATTATACACTTTGATTTCTTCGGATTCAGCCTCAAACCATTCGCGGAAGCCCAAGTAAAAATTTTCCCTAGGTCATAGTTCAATTCTTGAACTTTAGAAGCAATGGTATCCGTAGAACTACTGAGATACAACTGTACATCATCAGCATACATCTGAATATTCGAAAAGTTTATTTGAAGTGGAAGATCATTGACATGTAAAGAGTATAACAGTGGACCAAGGATGGATCCCTGTGGGACACCTCTTGAGACAAGCAAAGGTCGTGAAATTGATCCATCATTGACAACAGATTGAAATCTGTTAGACAGATAGGACGACATTAATTTAACAGAGGGCGAAGAGAAATTAAAAAATTTCGCTAGCTTGAGGCAAAGAATTGTATTGTTTACTGTGTCATATGCTTTTGAATGCTCTAATAAGACCAGAAACGATAATTCACCACCATCCAGTTTTTCTTGAATATCCTCTACTACATCAGATAAGACTGTAACACAGCTACGTCGAGGCCTTAATCCAGATTGACGATCAGTCAGCAGGTTGTTATCATTAACATATTGATAAATTTGTTTGTGCACAAAGTGTTCGGAAACTTTGGATAAGTAAGGCAGAATTACAATTGGACGGAAATCATTATCTGATTTAGGTACCGGGAGAATTTTAGCGTATTTCCAGTCTGTTGGATAAGTGCTGGTAGTAATGATAGTGTTAAACAGATGTGTGAGAGTTTAAATTATCCAAGCTAAAACTATTTTCACGAACCTGGGATCTATGTCATCTAAGCCGACTGCAATAGACCTAACGGCATTAAAACCTGCGACTACGTCCAACACATTAAAGCATTGAAATTAAATTGATTATTGATTGCGTTTAAAGGAGGGTTTTGATCATAGAAGTCAAACTGTACGGAAGGAAGAGGAATATTAACAAAGTTTTTATTCAGCAACGTCAGCATCAATATCATGTATCTGTTTCCATGTCTTTTTACTGTCAGTTGCTGCGTTAAATTTAATAGTGTAATAAGAAGATTTGTCACTTCTTATTTTCGAAACAACAGCTTTTCTAGCTGTACGATATTCATGTTTGAGCTCTGGAGTCCTGTAACGCTTCCACCTGTTATAGAGACTATCACGATGATCAATTAACAATTTAGTTTCATGCGTAAACCATGGTCGTACCCTGCCTCTGATAACCTTGTTCCTGATGGGAAAATGTTTGTTATAAATCTGTAAAGGATGTTGATTAATAAATTGTTCATCTACCGATGGTAAAAAGTAGATATGGTCCCATGCAATATTATCAAGGTCATGTTTTAAAGCCAAGAAATTAATATTCTTAAAGTCCCGAAAAGTAAACTTTTTGGGCAAACTCATAGGATATAAAAATAAGATCGTGCTTAGAGAAAGCAGATGCAGCCAGTTGTTCATTACATAAAACTTTCCCCCGATTACTGACAAAAAATAGGTCCAGCAAGGTACTGTTGGAGGTTGTGAAGTGTGTGGGTCTAGAAGTATTGACCGTAGATAAATTAAATATCGACATGGCGTTAGTTACATCCGTTATATTGTCAAGCAAATTGCTATTAAAATCACCAGCTATAACTACGTCAGAGTACGAAACCGAAAGGAGCTCTAATTTAGAGATGAAAGTGTCTATTATCATATGCTTATCCGGTCTATATACACATCCAAGCATCATCCTTTCACCGTGATAATTGACATCAATAAATACATATTCAACCTCATCAGCAACATTATACGAACTAATAAGTTTACTCGAAATGCTGTCTCTAATATAGATCGCAACACCTCCAGCATGCCTACTTCTGTCAGAACGAAAGATACGGTATCCTTTTAGTTCATATATGTCGTCATTTATTTCCTTGATAAACCATGTTTCTGAGACACATATAGCATCAATACCAGAATTCTCAAATAAAAAACGAAGTTCATCAATCTTAGGTAACAAACTTTGAGCATTGGTGTGACAAATAGAAAAACCTTGTTTTTTGGCCAAGATGCGAACCATGTTATGGTTACAAACTGTAGAACCAAGCTGGTCAATAGATAAATTTATCATATTGATAACCCAGAGCAACGCAATAAAATTCTAAGAAATATCGTAAATTAAAAAGTATAGACTGAAAAAACATTTTTATTTTTTTTAATATTAGAAAATAAAATAAAAAACAAGAGTTTTTAAATTTTAAAATGTTTTTAGAATAATAAAAATGTAACATAAATAAAATAGTATATAAATGTAAAAAAAATATTATTCGCGAAATAGATTATCTAGTTGTTCGGGAAACTCAATCAGTATAAAATCATCTGCCTCGATTTTCTTCACATACACCAAGCCACGTAAAGTAAAGGTTGATTTAATTTGTTTGGATTTTCTCATGCTTTGCGCTTTTTTAAATATGCGATGATTATGTGGTGTTAAATTTTCATTTAAATAGAACGGCTCGTTACTGTCGAATCCTGCTTGTCTTAGACATAGAGTCGCTTTATTATCACGGCAATATTTAGAGATTGTTTTTAATAAAAAGTTTTTATCATTTGGAGAATATAACTTTGCCACTATAACTTCATCTGTGGGATTATACGGTTTATTGTCTTTGTATATTTTTTTAAGTCTATAAATATTTTCAATTTGAGTTGTTGGTATTTTGAGGCTATCACAAATATTATCAAAGATGGTATATAAGTTTTCTTTATCATAGTAGGGTACACCAGCTATCCGTATACCGCTAGCCACTACAGAGTTTTCTTGTTTAAGTATTTTTTTCTTTAATTCAATTATTTCTTTTTTCATAAGAAGTGTTTCAGAGCTCTTTAATTCTAATTGATTTACTCTTTCAGTTATACTATTAATTTCAATTTTTACATTATCAATTTTATTCTCAATAACGGATAGAATTATATCTTCACTCTCCTTGATTAGTTTTTTTTATAAAATCAAAGTGTTTTTTTTCGCTGTCTTTTATGGAATTTTTTATGACTTCAGATGTAATGTATTCACTTTCATTAACTTTTTATTGAAAAATTAAATACTTATTAATAAATTCTTTGGGTTTTAAATAGAAAAATGAATGTAAAACATAAGTTTCGGCTTATCTATACTAATATAATAAAGAGGTAATGTGTGTTTGTTTGTTTGTTTGTTTGTAGGAGGTAATCTCCGTAACTACCCCTCTCATCTTCCTGAAATTTTCACAGACTCTTACTGCGGATATGGGAAGTGCTATAGGCTCTAATTTTTTTAATATTTTTGGTGGGCGTGGCACCTCCCACACAAAGTAAATTTTAATTTTCATATGCATATATTGAGTAATATGATAGGGAGAGCTTTGCAAATCTGTGTGAGGTCACCTATTGTTAATATTAGTAGCTACGCCGGAAATGGGCGGGATCGGATAAGTGGGTGTGGTACCACGCAAACAAGTAATAGTTCAATATTATATATCTCGAGTAATGTGATAGAGAGAGCTTTTAAAATTTTTCTGAAGTTACCTATTATTAATGTGAGTAGTCGGATGCAAAATGGGTAGTATCGGACCAATAGGCGTGGCACCTGCCATACAAAGTAAATATAAAATGCCATATATCTGAAGTACTGTAATAGTGAGAGTCTTGGGACTTTGTGTGAGCCCATAAGTAATTCATTTGGGCGCGATCGGAGCAGTGGGCGTGGCACCGCACATACAAATTAAATATATGATATCATATAACTGGTGTTCTAAAAAAGGAAGCTTTGACACATTGCACGATCCTATCAGATCTTAGTATGAGTAGTCGAACAAAAAATTGTCGGGTTCACACCAATGGGCGTGGCACTCCCCATGTAAATAACTATTTAATGTCATATATCTGGAGTACTGTAAAAGCGAGAGCTTTGTGGCTTTACGCGAGCCCATAGGTTCTTTGTGTGATTAGTCGAACAAAAAAATGGGCGTGATCGGAGTAGTGGGAGTAGCACCGCCCATGCAAAGTAGATATCTAATATCATATAACTGGTGTACTAAAAAGGGGAAGGACTTGACATTTTGCATGAGTTCATCAGATATTAATGTGGGCGTGGCACCTCCGATGTAAAAAATATGAAGCACTACGAAAGCGACAGTCTTTTGACAAGTTCATTAGTTATCAATGTGATTTGGCGTGGAAAATATATCGCCAAAATCAAAAATCGCCAACTCAAAAATCGCGAAAAATTAAAATCGCCCAAAAAACAAAAATCTTCAAAATCAAAAATGGGCAAAATTAAAAATCGCTAAAAAGAAAAATTGCCAAATGATATTCTAAGTTCAAGGCCAATAGTTAAGTGTTGCCAGATCTAATATGGATAATCCATCTTCTTCTCATGGGCAGCTACATGTACCTTGCTTCAGGGTAGGAACGCCGAAAAATCTGATAATTATTGTACCGAATGAAAACCATTGTAAAATCTATACCAATAATCTATACTAACATAATAAAGAGGTAATATTTGTTTGTAGGAGGTAATCTCCGTAACTACTCATCTGATCTTCCTGAAATTTTCACATAGTCTTACTGCGGATATGGGAGTGCTACAGGCTTTAATTTTTTTTTAATACTTTTAGTGGGCGTGGCACCTCCCATACAAAGTAAATTTTTAATATCATATATATTAAGTACTATGATAGAGAAAGCTTTGCAAATTTGTCTCAGGTCATCTATTATTAACGCGAGTAGTCAGACAAAAAAATGGGCGGGATTAGACAAATGCGCGTGGTACCCCCACACAAACTTAATATGAAATGTGATAAATCTGAATTACTCTATTAATGAGAGCCTTGGGACTTTGCGTGAGCCCTTTCAGAACGATTCGGAAGGTGGGTGGGGGGGGGGGGGGGTAGGGGGAGGGTGTAGCGAAGCACACCGGGTTACATCTAGTATTTTATATTTTATTTAAAATTGTTTTGAATTTAACCTGTAATTTTTTTAACATCAAATTGAGTTTTTTTTAGTTTAAATGAAATATTTTTAATTTTAGAGATATTTTTTAAATTGCAAATATAACAGAATTTACATTATCAAAAGATACGGGTATATTACAATAATTGGTTTATTGAAACTAATATTTCTGTGATTTCTTCATCTTGAAGTTCTTCTTGGCTCTGATATATTTCTGACGATCGACTTTTATCAACGACATTGCTCGGTATTTTTGTAAGTCTAACAGCACTCATTTTTCAATTTCGAACCTTATTTTATCCGTCTGATAGAACATAACAACTCCGATTTTATTCTGTTGCAAAGTATACTTTTAAGAAAGGCAAAACTAATAAAGACAATACGAATGTGGATAACTTTTTAAATGGATTTTCGCCAATAGAATTTTTTAAATTATTACCTTCAATCCAGGAAGAGGTTGTATTCAGTGTTGTATCCCAATATTGATCTGTGATTAGATGATCTAAATTTAAACTCTACTAATATATTGGTTATCGATCATTTTACCCGGTTTAATGTGTTTTCTATTGAAAATTTTGCCATTTTTTTAATATTTTTTTGGCAATCGACTTTTTAATTCGTTAACAACTGTCGTTGCTGTTTGCATTCTTCTATTTCAAAATGTTTTATATTTGTTGAAAAAACAACCAGAGTTGTAAAAAGCAGTACACAAATTTCTCATATTACACTTTGAGAAATTAAAACATATCAATACAATTAAATTTAAAATTGTATATTCAAAAATAATGAAACTTTTCATTAACAAAAGATGCTATTTTATCATCTAGCATCTTTTTATAAATTTTTGATGCTAAACAACAAAAAAAAGTTGCTGAATCTAGCAACTAAAATGCTAACATGGCAACACTGTAAACAATATATTTTCTTGATTCATACTAAGAATGATATAATAAAGATTACGCCATTCGAATGTTTTCCCGTTGGGTGACGAAACTTGTCTTTCGCAATGGTTACCAAGTCTGTTTCATGTGTGAAAATTAAAGAAACATGCGAAAAACGTATGTTCTATGTGGTAGTTGGCAACCCTGCAATTAAAATCACTTTGACAGTTCTTAAAATATATTAAATCAGTTCTTGTTATAAATTACATATTTCGCTTTATGTTTTATTTAAAACAATTAAAAATAATTAAAATTAATTAAAACATTCAGTAAAGTGTGTTAATAAGTTGCAGCATAGAGAAAAACTAAAAGGCAGAAAAAACATAAACATGCGGGGTGCAGTGGGCAAATGCAAAATAATCATAAAAATAATCATAAAAAATCATAAAAAATTGTGCGAAAAAGTAACATTTTGTGTGTTTTTAAAGAATATATTTTATTTTTACTATAACTGTATCCTTATATAAGTTCCCGAAAGATACATCACAAAGGAAGTTTTGGGTATTGTTTTGCAATTGATGCATTTCCATAGATGTTGAAAAAGAAAGAATTTGTGCCTTAAGGCCTAGTTATCCACACGTTGTTGAAATGTATCTGGACCGTAAATGTAACGTGGGCATGTAACAGAAAAAACAGCTGACATGGTTGGTTACGGTTACGAGCGACTAACTAGGCCTTTACATTTCTAACAGGAAGATTTATGAAAAGAAATATGAATTTTGAAATGGGTAAGTTATCACAAATTTAATTTTAACAGTTCATTAATTAATAATTATGAACAGGATTTACCAATCAGCGTACATGAAAATTGAAACCGGGAGCAGTTCCGACCATAGAGGCGAGCGCTATTGCAAATGAAATTGAAATTTCAAATAAAATTACAAATCCAATTGAAATTCCAAATGAAGTTGAAATTCCAAATCAATTTGAAACATTTATATGCGATGAGAAAAACACTCCAATGACGACTGACATTCTGGAAGATAGCCTATAACTGTACACAAAAAGTTTGGAAATGAAAATGTATGTATGTTTTTAAAAAGTGCACAAATCCATATTTCAAATTGTTTTTAGAGATGCTCTGCGCCACGAGGATAGTATGCTGAAAATGTTACCAAATCAATCTGCGATCACAACGAAAAATTTGTATCGTCAAGTTCGGAGCATAAATTCTACTAACACAAATTTGAGAAAGCATTGAGTCGTCTGTTTACTAAAGGCCAATTACAAAAACTAAAAACCGACGATAAAAGGCAAAACTTAACCGATGCAGATATTGACCAATCAATCACTTTGTATTCCACAAGTGCTAAGGCTTATCAATTTTTAAGGAAAAAGCATTTTCCATTTCTCTCTTTGCGACAATTAATAGCTTATTAAGAGCTTATTCTTCAATGAACCATTTAAGATTAATATTAGCTTCTATTTATAGTAATAATCTTTTATTCATGTGATATTTTTGCATTTACATAATTTTAACCTCTTGTATAGTTTTTATACCCTATACCACTATGTGGTTTGGGTATAATGACTTTGTGCTGCTGTTTGTAACAACCAAAAATATTTGACCTAGACCCATCTTTAATTATACCGATCGAATCAGAATCACTTTCTGAGTTGATTTAACAATGTCCGTCCGTCCGTCCGTCCGTTTGTCCGTCCATCTGTGTGTCCATGTAAACCTTGTAATCAAACTGCAGGTCGCAAATATGAATATATTTTGATGAAATTTCGTATATAAGCTTCTATCGGCCATGGGATGAACGCTGTTGAAATTGGTGAGAATCGGTCCATGTTCAGACCTAGCCCCCATACAAATTACCCCTATGAAATCGACATAAATTCCCATAAGATCCAAATTGTCATATAGATCTTACTAAAATTAGGTTTGTATGCGTTCATTACATCTATTAATGAGTGGTCCAAAAATGATCCCTTTGGCCCCATATAGAGCTGCTTCCCGATCTTCACTTAAATCTATTAAAAAACAAAAATATTGCACTGATTCTTCTCAAATTTTGTTTGTATATATTTTTGCAAAATACAAGAGACTTTACCAAACATGATCAGGATCGGTCCATTTTTGGACCTAGTCCCCATATAGATATATCATCCTATATGAACTTTTTCATATCTGCAGCCAAAAAAATTAATAAAAATCCCACTCAAATTTGGTTTTTGCTTATTTTCTATGTCCAGTTAGTTGGGCCTAAGAGATAGGGTTTCTAACCGCATGGTATAGGGTATCGTATAGTCGGTCTAGACCGACTATAATTTTCTCACTTGTTTTATTTAATATATTTAAAATTTCTCATATTAATGAATTATTTAAAAGATTTTTTAATTCAAAAACTATAAAATTTTTGTACAAATATTTATTGTTTTAGTGAATTTAAAATAAGTTAACAAATTTATAAAAAAATTTTTTTTAACAAATAGTTTTACAATGTTATTGTTTATGTAGAAACATACACATAAACATAACAGTTTGGCAGCTGAAAATTATTAGCCAATAGGAACACAGTTTGTGTGACGTCACGTGCCTGACCGGCGTAGAAAATTTTAATAGTGTCCGCGGATGGCGCACAGTGGCGCCCGTAGAGCAAACGAGGTTGCAAAAATCAAAATTTTCATGTGCGCCGACGAAGTTTTGAATAAACCCATAGGAAACTTTTCAACGATTTCAAATATGCTACTCTTAATAATATCACATTTTTAGTTTAGAAGATATAACCGTTCAAAGTGACCGACTTTCGGTTTTCAAAAAAACACACAATTTTTAGTCAATTTGTTGCGATTTCAGGTGTAATATCAAGAAAAATAGGTAACGAATCGCCTTATTTTTTGTTTGTATTGATTGATGTATTTATTAAATGTATAATGATAAATAAAAAAAATTAACTGTTTGCTTTGTGTTTCTCCTGGTAAATCACTATTTAAAAACTATCCGTTTTTTCACTATTTTTCAACTTTGACGGAAAATAAAAAAAATCTATATTTTTCTATATTTGCCATATTTGCAAAACATGTTCTTTGATTATTTCTTTATATAATTCAAAAGGTTTTATCTGCCCGTACGTGCCCGTTTGGCTTCTAGATGTAAAAAAGATTAAAAACACATGGTTGCAGAAATTGTATGGCGGTCAACCACACCAAAGTTTTTCACTGAAGCTGCTTTAGAAGAACCTGATAGCTTATACGGAAATATTGAGAGAAGCGAAATTATAAAAAATAACTTTTATCTGATATATGCAAATATTAAGGCAAAATGGGTGAAATCTAATCGAACCATTCAGAACTTCAACTCCAAATACGAGGACTGGCTTAATGAAGACACCATCCTGGATATATTGGCAGTAGATAAACCCACCACATCAACCAGAGGAGCAAAAGGAAGGCCAAAAAAAAGTATTGAGGAGTGTTCAATTTTCACAAGAAAGAGGAAACTTGCCGATGCCACCAATGACTTGACCACGAAGCATTTATCGGACGCGCTGTCTATTAAATATACAAAGGATAGTGAAAGAGTTAGGTCGCAGATTACAAAATCTGTTGCTGATGCAAGCCCACTGCGACTAAAAAGGATTAAGGAAAGCATTCCCACGCCCACAAACGCACACATTAAAAAGTATGGTTCCGAAGAAGCCTTGGCCTTGTTTATGGACTTACAACTTTCCAAAGAAAAATATGAGATACTACGGGCATCCTTTGGTAATTTAAACGATTCTACAAACGAGGAGATTTACGAATATGGAATGTCACCATTGCACGCAAGGATAAGGTGTATGGAGTTCTTGCTAAAACTGGCGTATACCCTGCCACAAGAGGAGGAAAACTTCGATGAAATTACATCAATAAAGGATAAGGAAAAGATCAGAAAGAAGCAAATACAGGATGCTTTTTTTTAAACAAGTTGGACTAAAAGTAGACTGTCCCAAGCACGGATACGGTAACTCTAACGATGGAAACACTTCTAGGAGATTTTTTGAAAATGATGAGGCAGTAACTAGAATCACTGGAATTGACAATCAAATCGTGAAAAGATTGGGAATGATCTTGAATGTTTTAAACTGCAAAGAAAATGTCAATTCTACAAAATATGGAGAATATGCATCGAAATCTGCATCTCTTTTAGCAGAAATGTATCCGCAGAAGAAGTTGACCCCGACCGTCCATAAAATATTGGCGCATGGCAAAGATATAATTGAGTGCCAGTCTTTGCCAATTGGAGAGCTTTCTGAAGAAGCACAGGAGTCTCTTAACAAATTTTATAAAAAATATAGATTGCAGAACACATTCAAAGCATCAAGGGTAAGGCAAAATGAGCACCTCTTCAACATGTTGGCAGCATCTTCCGATCCACTTATTTCTTCCCTGCGGCATGTGAAGTCACGAATAGAGTTAGAAAATAATTATAGTTTAGAAATGATTAGTCTTTTAGATATACCTTCTCTTACGTATTGTGACGAATATTTTACAGAAAATTGAAAAAATAAATTTAAAAAAGAAGTAATTTTTTTTTAATTTGTTGGGTAATAATTTAAAACATAAAACCCTAAAGAAAAAAAATAAAAACAATCTCAAAATGTAAAAAAAATTTTTTTTAGTTACCATAAAATTGATTTTTCTACAAATTTTAACTTTGATAACCCATAAGTAGGCCCCTACAAAGCGTAGCACCCTTTCCAAACGCTCATTTCATAGGCTGAATAGCTATCTATCATATGCTGTTTAAACTGTTCAATTATGTTATTCGGTTCAAAAGATATGATTTTTGCAACGAAAAAACTCAAATGGCGCCACTGTGTGGCGTAATCTTGTATTCTATCATTCTTGGATTCTTACAACAATAGAAGTTGATTTAGCGATAACCGTCTGTCCGTCTGTCGGCCGGTCTGTGGAAATCACGATCACATTCTGTATAACATTTCGCTTTTACATGATATCTTGGTTGAGTTGCCAAAATCAAAATCGGTCCAATGGGTCACGAGGTATCAACGAAAATGTAAAAACTCTTGAAAAAATAAAAATGTTCAAGGTGTTTGTTGTTTTTCTTAAGTTATATTTTGTATAGTTTATATGATTGTAATCGTTGTAGTTGGGGCATTTGCTTCATGAGGGTGTGTTTATGGTTATACTGCACGTGTCATATTAACTTAAGCAAGTACTGCCACTTATTTTTTTATCGTTATCCGGATATACGAGAAAATCACCAATATGGTAGAAAATACATAATCCTCCTTGAAAGTGAAAGTTCATTTTTAGAATTTATCGTCCCTTTTGATGGATTTCGCCTCTCTGTACATCGGTTTAAAGATATAGCCTTCTATAAAGTTCAAACTCACAAACTTTCATCTTTATATATTATTATATTAAAGATGATTATTCCCTTAAAAATGTTTTCCTTTGCCTAAGGTCAGATACTTATAACAATATAAAGTTTGGGATCCAGATTTAATAAAAAAAATTGTTAAAAAATGTTCTTAGTGCAAAATCCCGAAATGTTGCCAAGCTGAAATTACAATCTTGAATCTTCACTGTTACTTACTTACTGTTTTGTTTTGGACAAAATTGGATTTAAACAGGTGGGACCAAAATTCCTGCAAAAATTTAATCTTAAGATATTTATATTTACGACCTGTAGTTTGATAGCATCGTTAACTCGACTCAGCAAGTGATTCTGAATCGTTCAGTATTAGTGAAAGGTCAAGTATATTTACTAAAAATAAGTAAAAGATTAGCAAAAACTCTGAACACAATTTCTTCAAAAAATATTCAACGTATTTTTATCTTAGTGATTACTATTTAGTATAACATTTTTGGCAATAATTAACCTTAAATTCAAAAATACTTTTTATAGGAAAAATTGTTTGTAATTTTAGGAGAATTATTAGTTTAGTTTATACAGAAAACTTAATAAATTTTATTTAAAAAGAAATATTTCTATTAATATTGGTCGAATTATTAGTTATTTTTCATTGATTATTACTTTAGATTATCCACAAATATAAATAAATTTGAGACAAGAATAAAATTGTTTATTAAAATTTATCAAATTTATATTAATAAAGCAATAATACTTATTGGATATGCAATAGACGGTTAAAAGTATAAAAACTCTATTCTTCAAGGGTGTGTGTCGTAGCTGAATATGGCATCACCTAAAAGTAGTGCCCAGAACAATGTTAATTATTATTGCTCTACTGACAGCGCTTTTAAAGCATAGCGGTTACCTTGAATTATAATGTTTTAGCTAAGACTTGCTTCTCTGTTATCGGAGCTACTATAAATTAAATAAATTATAAAATCATGATTTTTAAATTCTATAAAGTTTATGAATTTTATAACAATTACATATTTAAAATTAAATTACATGCTTTTTGTTTATTTCCCCCCCTCTTTTGTATGTTCCTTATTTAAATGCTGCTGATATTCTTGGTATGAATTGGTTTTAAATATTGCCCTATTTCCCTTTTCCGCTCCAATAGTTTTGTTAATTTCTTCTTTTTCTTCACACAATTTACATTCGTATACGAATTTCCCCGGATGTTTACCCGTTTTCAACACATGTTTACGTAAATTCTCCAATAATGAACTACGAAAATCACAATATGGACAGGGATATGGTTTTTCACCTGTATGCTGGCGCATATGTCTCTGAAGATGTCCCTTTATTTTTGTTTTAAATGGACATTTATCACAAGAAAATAGTTTGGATTCGGTGACTGGCTTATGCGATTGAAGATGCCTAAAAAGAAAGAGAGAGAGAGAGAGAAATAGGTTTTAATAAAATGAAAGTGTTTTATATTGTGGTTGAAATACCGGAAAATATTCCAAAGCAAATTTCAGTAAATTGAAAACTTGAAAATTATATTTTATAAATTAGATTTAGTTATTTAAAAAGCAAAACTAGCACATTTATTTCAAAAAAGTGATCTATATTGTATATTGTAATATATTTATTACATTATAATTTATTACAAATCTATTTTCCCTCTAATTTTTAACTAACAAAATATTTTTTTTATGTAAGTGGCAACGTTAGATCAATTACAAATTCAGTGAGAATGGGATTTAATCATTCAATTTGTAACAAATTTAAATCCATGCAAATTTAATTCATTTGAGTAATTTTTCATTGGTTAAGGAGTTTAATCAGTTTGGGAATTTATTATATTTAAAGCAAAGCCTACGGTCAATCTGAAGTACTCGAGCTACTCGAGTATTAAATGAGCTACTCAAGCTCAACGAGTAGCTCAAGTAGTAAAAACTAACATTTTTCAAGTATTTAGTATAACAAATGTACAATTTTTGGAATAATACAATGAATATCATCCGTAAATTTCATTTGAATCGGACTGTCCTACTGGCATGGGCAAACTGCTACTCGAAAAATCTCACCGACTTTCCACACAAATGTATGAAAATATTCACTTCATAGATGTTTGAATTCATTAAAAAAAAATTTTTTTTCCCAAAATACTTGGTATGATTTCATATACTTTGAAGTCAGTTGTATTGAATTATTGAAACATTCTGATAAAAACTATGCAGTGGGCTAACGTGTTTGATGCCTATTTACAAACAAATTTTCAAGAACAGTTGAAAAATACTCTTAGTATTTTCATCATTAATCTTGACAAAAAAGTTGGCGTGTGCGAAAAACTACCAGAAAAAGATCAGGAATTTTGCAAAAAGAGTAAAACAAAATAATTTGTTTTCTTATTTTTTCATTGTCTGTAATTGACTATATTCATAGATTACTCATAAAAATTTTAAACCATTCCGACCAAAATTGTGGAGTCGGTATAGAACTACTCGACTGATATTGACCATTTTCTATGCAAATGTGTGAAAATATGCTCTTATTCGAAGTTTGATGATATTTTCCAGAAAATTTTACACAATGACTTAACAAAATATTATATTCGTTAGAGCTTATATATAAGGAGAACGCTTCATTCAAGTTTAAAAGCATTTTCCAAAAATTGAAGCTTTGATGAACTAATACCCGTAATGGACCGTATTCATTTAAAAAATTAAGACATTCCGATTAAAATTGAGCTCTGGGCGAATAACTAATCGATAAAGATCAGCCACTTTCTATACAAATGTATGAAAATTTGCTCTTATTTCAAGTTTGATGTAACTTTAAAAAAAAAAAATTCCATCACGACTTGCTAAAATTTTGTACTGTTTATAGTTGCAAATATATTGAGAAATCTTTTTAAAATTTTTAAGTATTCCGACCATAATTGTGCTGTCGGCGAACTACTAAACGAAAAAGCTCGATCAATTTCCATACAAATGTATGAAAATATGTACTCCATCGACATTTGGCATCTATTTACAAAAAATTCTGAAAGAACACATGGTACAAATTTATGCTTTTTAAAGTTTGAAATATAAGTGTATTACGTACTCCAAATTTCAAAGTAATCTGGCCAAAATTGTGGTTTGGACGAATTACTACTTGAAAAAGATAAACTTTTTCTCAAGGTTCAGAAAATACACACATGAAACACACAATGTTCTGTTCAAGAGCAGCCATCACATATCTTTATTTTCATATCAATTATGTGCGTTTCTAAATTTTCTACGGTGCCCAACACAACCATGACTGTGTTCGTTTTAATATTTCGTTATTTACACGAACATTTTTGTATCACATACTTTTTGTTTCAATCACACATAAAGCACACATTTTTGAGTGTTGCTTTATTTGAAGTTCATGTTCTGGTACGTGTACTGAAAAAAAAAACACAGAACATGTACAATAAACGGGTTCGAGTTCAGTTATATTTTAAGTCGTGTTGGGGCTCCTGTAGTGAGAAAAACAGAACATGTACAATAAACAGGTTCGAGTTCAGTTATATTTTAAGTCGTGTTGTGGCTCCTGTAGTGAGAAAAACAGAACATGTACAATAAACAGGTTCGAGTTCAGTTATATTTTAAACACGACTTAAAATATAACTGAACTCGAACCTGTTTATTGTACATGTTCAGTTTTTTCTTACTACACGAGCCACAACACGACTTAAAATATAACTGAACTCGAACCTGTTTATTGTACATGTTCTGTGTTTTTTTTCAGTACACGTACCAGAACATGAACTTCAAATAAAGCAACACTCAAAAATGTGTGCTTTATGTGTGATTGAAACAAAAAGTATGTGATACAAAAATGTTCGTGTAAATAACGAAATATTAAAACGAACACAGTCATGGTTGTGTTGGGCACCGAAGCAAATTTAAAAACAAACATAATTGGTATGAAAATAAAAATATGTGTGTGTTGGTCTAAGTTATGTTTGTTTACATATATGTACGAGTTTTTTATTCAGTGTGTGTTTTTTTCTGAACTCTGCTTTTTCCATACAAAAGTGTGAAAATTTGCTCTTATTTGCTCTTAGTGAGATCAAACATAGATCATTATGAAGAACAGCACATATGTTCAGATGAATTTTTATTAGTATTTGTATTTATTTGTTTTCCAAAACAACAAGATTAAAAATCTTATAATGATAGTTAAGGAGTTATACATTGTTGATTATTATAATTGCTTTAATATAATGATGATTAAATTAAAAAAAATAAAAATTACAAAATATGAAAATAACTAAAGTCATACAAAACATCGAATATATAAAAAAAGTTAAGGAAAAATTGACTAACAAAGCAAAGAGGAAGAAAATAAAAATAAATAAAATTATGCACAGAATTTAAAAATTTGTTTCTTAAACTGTTGGGCGTTGCTTATTAATTTAAGGTTTGATGGTAGGGAGTTCCAAAGACGGATTGAATTCACATAGAATTGAAATTTTGAAAGAGAGTTTTCATATTTAACAGGCCGTATGTCAGTGGTCCTTTCAGAGAGCGTGAGTTGAAATTTTCCAAATAGACACATAGGATGGCGGGTGAATATAACCTTATGTAACAGTATCAATGTTCTAATGTTCAACAGATCAGAAAAGGTTACGCCATAAAGCTTTTTAGAGTACTGAGATATGTGGTCATTTTTTCCCAAGCTAAAAACATATCTTAATATGGAGTTATACGTTGATAGAAGTTTTCTGCTACTTCTGGAATCACTTTTCGCATATATTTCGCATCCATATAACAATGTGGGGATGAGATAAGTTTTGGCAATTAATATACGAATTTTTTGTGGTGTAAAGTATTGGGTATGGCATAAAGTCCGTAACATTGAAAAAGTTTTCCCTGAAGCAATGTTTATGTGGTCAGACCATGTAAGTGAGCCGTTAAAAGTAACACCAAGATTTTTCGCGGTTTGTACTATTTTTGTTCGTTGATTATTCAGAAGTAATATTGGCTCCTGGGGCAAGATCAATGTTCTCTCAAGCTCCATGTTAATATTTTCAATGCAATTGTTTTTATTATCGATGTGACTACTGACATAGAGTTGCACATCGTCAGCGTACATATGTATATCACAGTATTGCAGTTGTCGAGGTAGATCATTAACATATATCGTAAAAAGTAGAGGTCCAAGTATAGAACCCTGCGGCACACCCTTTAAAACTGGCCAAGAATAAGAAGTTTTATCAATCTATATACATATATATAAAATGGAATGTGTGTTTGTTTATTTGTTTATTTGTTTATTTGTTTATTTGTTTATTTGTTTGTTTGTTTGTACCTTATAGGAGACCAAACCTCTAGACCAATCTTCCTGAAATTTTCACAGCATTTAACTGGGACTCTGGCATGATTAATAGGGTACTTTTTTCGACCACGCCCACTTTTACGCCCACTTTTTTAAAATTGTGTAATTGATCCCATATAGTTTTTAACAGATTTACTTCAAATTGTATACACATTATACTCCAGGCTAGGTAGAAATAAACATTTCTTACGCCACGCCCCCTTTCACGCCCCTTTTCACGCCAAATTTTGTTTGAAAGTTTTAAACTTTTTGTTCTCTGTACAAATTTGTTCCTTCCAACGGATTTTTTTATTATTTGGTAGTATATTGTTCTTAATACTGTTAACGTCGCCATATAACTATGAACCACGCCCTCTTCACCGGCCCTTTTTTTTAATTCAGATACTAACTTATACCACTAACAATGTTTGCTATACAAAATACTTTTTTTGTAATATGTATTTACCTAAAGTTTTATAAACTTTTTATCTAAGGTAAGGTAGCCATACATTTTTTTATTACCAAATCCCCCTTTTTCGCCCCATTTTACCTTAAATTATAATTAATCTGCTTTCAATATGGTATATATTATATATATATATATATATATATATATATATATATATATGTAGGCCGCATACTTTGGGGGTGGAATTTCAATACATAGGATGTTTTGAGGACATTGTGGATACTTTGGGACCAGTCCTCATTCTTTTCATTGATATTGTGTATACCTTGAGGACATGAACAGTTTGAGGACATTTTTCCGAACATTGAGATTTCGATGGAAATATATTCCACTTCCTTATTTGTATATCCTAAAATGGTCCTTTTCGCTATATATACGTTATTAATGACCAATTTCGAATCTAAAAGGAAAATAATTTTTACTTAATGTTGCCACACTTTTCCAAAAATATTTGATATTTGACGCCGTCAACTTAACAAAATGTCACCGACTTTGATATATATTTTGTAAACAAAATATAATGTAGACAAGTGAAATACAAACATTTATAGCGAACGTCATGTTAATTAAAAGGTGCAAAAATATCGTAATTAAGACAAGTTTTGTAAATGCAGTGTAAATTGAAATGAAGGTGCAGCAACTATGGAAACAGCCAATGGATGTTTAGTTACAAGAACTGTCGAAATGCATTGTAGAAGCCTGCAGGTGGCTTTAAGATCAACCAGACTATGTCTTCAGATTCTTGTCAATATGGCAAAAGCAGACAAGCTTATGGCATTTTTTTTAAAGTTATACTCCATTGATTTGCGTAACGCTTAATGGGAGGCCAGGAAAAACAATGCCGAAATATCATTTTTTTATACCATATATCACTATGTGGTTTGGGTATAATGACTGTGCTGCTGTTTGTAACTACCAAGAATATTTGACCTAGATCCATCTTTTATTATACCAATCGAATCAGAATCACTTTCTGAGTCGATTTAGCGATGTCCGTCTGTCCGTCTGTGTGTCCATGTAAACTTTGTAATCAAACTGCAGGTCGCAAATATGAATATATTTTGATGAAATTTTGTGTGTAAGCTTTTATCAGCCATGGGATGAATGCTGTTGAAATTGGTGAAATTCGGTCCATGTTCAGACCTATTCCCCATACAAATGACCCCTATGAAATCGACATAAATTGCCATAAGATCCAAATTATCATATAGATCTCAGTCAAATTCGGTTTTTATGTGTTTATTATATCCATTAATCAGTAGTCCAAAAATAATCCCTATAGGACAATTCCTAGTCATAGGCCTCACGTAGAGCTGCTTCCCGATCTATTAAAAAAACAAAAATATTGCACAGATTTTTCTCAAAATTCGTTTGTATATATTTTTTCAGAATATAAGTGACTACCAAATATGGTAAGGATCGGATTATTTTGCGACCTAGTCCCAATAAAAATATAGCACCCGATATGAACTTTTTCATATCTGAAACCAAAAAAAATTAACAATTCCCCTCAAATTTGGTTTATATTTATTTTCTATATCCAATTAGTTGGACCGAAGCGATAGGGTCTCTAAACCATGGTATAGGGTATCGTATAGTTGGCCTAGACCGACTATAATTTTCGTACTTGTTATTTTTTTTTTGTTAATTTGGTTTCTTTCGAGTCACAACCGCTCTGTGGTAAGCCATTGTACGACCTTAGTATGAGGACTTACTAATGCCTGATTGTTTAATTTGTCCGTTTAGATCGTGTTGTTAGGAACAATGCTGAACTTCAATACTGTGCCAGTCAACTGAAGAAATATTATTAAAGGCGGTCATTTGGAAGTTATAGCCAAATTGATAGGAGTACGTAAACGCAAATTTAACCGTTATTTACTTGTATCTCTCATATCATCTAGATGAGCTATTACGATTGACCTCGATGAATTCAAGCATTGGCAGAAATTAATAAGTAAAAGGTTAAAATCTATAATTATTTAAAAAGGACTGATACCTTGTCACCAATTTGGATTCGCGAGAAACACTCGACAATTGAACAAATACACAGAATAACCCATTCGATAGAAATTTCTCTAGAAAAGAAAGAGGTATGTTCAGCCGTATTCTTAGATGGACTTATTTACAAGCTAGATATGTTGTTGCCTAAACATTATAGTAAACTTTTGGAATCATATTTGAGAGACAGATTCTTTCGAGAAAAGTATGAATATGAGTATTCCAACCTTCACCCCATCAAATCAGGTGTACCACAAGGTAGTATTCTAGGCCTTAATTTGTACCTTTTATATACCTATGATATGCCAGTAAATAGTAATTGTGTGCTAGGTACTTTTGCTGATGACACTGTCATATTATCAACAGCACGGAACATTTTAATTGTAACCGAACAACTACAGACAGCTTTAGATGAGGTTCAACTGTGGACAGAAAGATGGGGCATTAAGTTGAATAGCTCGAAATCATCACACATTAACTTCACAAACAAACAAACAAATTACATACCACTTGTTATTGACAACATTAGTTCCATTTGTAAACTCTGCCAAATATCTTGGTATGACTTTAGATGCAAAACTTCACTGGAAGGAACACTTCAAAAAAAAAAAGAGGAACTTGAGATATAATACAGAAAAATGAGTTGGCTTATAGGTAGAAACTCCAAACTCTCTATACACAACAAAATTATGCTGTAGAAGCAGCTGCTGAAACCAGCCTGGACCTATGGAATCCAAGTCTGGGGATGTGCAAAAAATTCCATCATACGACAAATACAAAAATTCCAAAATAAAGTTTTAAGGAATATTGTTAATGCCCCATGGCACGTTAGAAATGCTGATAGTCATCGTGACTTAAGAATAAGCACCATAAATGAAGAAATAAGGCGTAATGCTGAAGCACATAGACTAAGGCTACTGAGTCATCTCAATAATGAAATTCCCGAGTTACTTAATACTGCGGGTTTAGCAAAAAGGCTTAATCTCTACAAACCCCATGTCCTGATAGGTCGATTGAACCCGGATTGAGTCTATTAATAAATTCATATATCTGTAACTATTGTAATTACAACTAAACTATTAGTCTTCATAGACTAGTCGTAGTATTAATTTGAATAAAGATGAAAAAAAAAAATTAACTGTCATGTTGACGTGAGACACCGAGTTTAATTTAGGATCAAGTAGAATCCCTAAATCCAGAAAAGTATCAACAAGTTCAAGCTGATATCCGCCCAAAGAGTAGTTAGCAGGAAAAACATTATTCTTTGAAAAACGCATACATTTACATTTTTAAAGTTTAGTTCCATTAGATTACGGTTACACCACGAAAAGAAATTATTGAGATCTGATTGAAGATGAATATGATCAATATGTTGATAGTAACTAAAAAAAATTTTAACATCATCAGCGTACATTAAAACGTCGTAAAAATTTAACACTTTTGGAAGATCATTGATGAAAATGGAGAAAAGAATTGGCCCAAGGTCGCAGCCTTGAAGAACACCAAAAGTCACAGTAATATCTTTATATGACATATTATTATACATTACACGTTGTGTTCTATCAGAAAGATACGATTTTATCCATTTAATTTAATAAATCCAATTTGATCAGTAGAAGCTTATGGTTTACTTTATCTAAAGCCTTACTAAAATCGATGTATACTGCATCTGTTTGTTTTTTTTTTTTAACAAAACCATCGTTAATTGGTGTCGTAAAATGAAGCACATTTGTAACGGTAGAGCATCCTTTCCGAAATCCATGTTGAAATGATGAAAAAATTGACGATGAGTGATAGCACAAAAAATCTGTAATAAATTTCTCGAAAAGCTTAGGGATTGCACTAAGTTTAGCAATACCACGGTAATTAGAAACATCCGATTTATTTCCAGATTTAAATAATGAAATTTTTATTGACGCAATAAACAAAAGATTCAATGGTGTTGCCAAGGAAGTAGCACAATAATTGAGTATAGAACTAGGTACTCCATCAGGTCCATGAATAAATGAAATTTTAAGTTTCTTTAGGCTATAAACAAGCTCTGCCTTATCAATTAGGGGAAAATCATACCACGTATTTTGGGAATTTTTTTAAATGGATTTAAACATTCCATACATTTGTATGGTAAGTCGTCGAGCTTTTTCGAGTAGTATTTTGCCCACGCCAGTAGGACAGTCCGTTTCAAGTGAAATTAAAGGATGATATACTTGGTATTTTTACGATTCGTAAAACATAAATTTGTTATACTAAATACTTATATGTATTTATCTTTTTACATGCTTTCAAACACAAAAAATGTTAGTTTTTACTACTCGAGCTACTCATTGAGCTCGAGTAGCTCATTAACCACTCTAGTGAATTAGCTAAAATTGATTAGCATACCTTTCGGCTCTTATAAAGTTATTTATGAATGAAAAAATGAAATTTCCTAGAATTTGCATTGAAATTGAAGGCTGGGCTCTGCTAAGTGCATCAAAATTGCTGTAATGTCGAAATATTATCAATTTTTTCTATCTTTTTCACCATATTAAAATGTACCAAATTCATAGATCTTCAGAGCATTATAATACTGAAAAATGTTTTTTTCACATTTTCAAACTTTTAGATGGTTTAATACCATCAGAGCGTGACTGGCAGTGAGGCAGAAAAAGCTCTGCACCATATGCTTTTGTCTTCAAGTTCCTCTTACTTGTTCCTACAGCATAATAAATGCATGCGTTACACCTGGTTTTATCATAACAGTTTGGGTCTCTTACCCATATTACCGGCTTAGAAATATGCAAATGTCATCTACGTCAATGAAACCAATTTAAAATAGTGCTATAGTAATTACTGCACACTGTATTCGGCATGATATCTAAACCACTTTTATCCACTTCATCGAAATATTGCGTATATGCGTATATTAATAAATTACTAGTATAGCCCAGCACTCGAAATTCGAGTGCAAATTCTAGGAAATGTTATTTTTTTTTAAATTTTTTTTAATCTATATATATATGGGGGATTTCATGTCAAGTGCACCAACTTTTCAAACCGATGTCTTCCGATCGGGATGAAATTTGCACCAAGGTTAGTCCTATTGGATAGTAGTTTAGACACAATTTTTCAACAAGATCGGTCCAGATCTCTCTGAGTTAGAGGGGATCAAAATTTGACATTTTGGCCAAACAGGTGTTTTTTCTCATCCATGTAACTTATTACCTATTGTTCTTAGAAAATTTTCTCCCAAAGAGTTTAGATAGCTATTTCTTCAATATTTCGGAAAAAAATACTTTAAAAAAAAAAAAAAAATTTGTAGACTTTTTTTTTTTGCTAAATTAAAGCATTTTTTGCCTTTTTTTTCAAAAAGGTAATTTTTTTTTTTTTCATAAGAAAGCTAGGATTTTTCCTTTAAGAGCTTTTTGGTCGCTTAGTGGGATGGGAGTGGGATATCTATCAAAATAAATGTTTTGTAACTCAAGACAACGGTTTTTCAATTTTTCACAAATGCACTATTTTGAATTTTTTCCTATTTGTGTCTAAAACCTTACAAATAAAACTTATACTGAGAAACTAGACAAACTAAACTTTCTGAAGGTATATAACATACCTAACTAAAATTTTATACCCTCGATACTGTAACACCCAGAATATGTTAACCTCAGGAAAAAAATCGCTTTTTTTCTATAGAAATGTTGAAAAATTATTACTTTTTATTTATTTTTAATAATAATTAAATTAATGTATAATAATAATAGTATTAAAAATAAAAAGATAAATAATTTTTTAAAATTTAATCTTGATTGCATTAGATCCATTTATATCATAACTATTTTTATTCTTAATTTATTGTAGCTGATGAAGTATTTAAGTCTTGTAAATTTTTAAATACCCAGTCTTTCATCCAGCTTTTTTGTCGCCTTTATTTACTGCGTTTTTTTGTCAAACCTTTCTTGGCGTTACTAGGTTCAGCTGTTGATTTCGCTGCTGGTTTATTTGTTATCTTTGTTGTCTTTTTCAACTTGAGTCTTCCATCGACAAGCGGTATAAAAGCATGGTATTGAGCGGTGCCATCGATTGTTACCGCAGCATCGAATCTGCTCATCAGTGTTTTCAATGTTTCCTGATGATCCTCTTTGCTACTAAAAACTATTTTAGTTTCTTTACAATAACTCTTTGCCCAATGGAATAAAGTAGTCGCATCTAAGATGCGATCTTGATGAGAGCACTGGAGGCTATACTTCGCTGCATTTCTTTTAAGGTTAGCTCCAATACCATAACATGCTCCTTTACCATGAGCAGTAGGATGAAAATGCCACTCAGCTGGCATTTCAAATTCGGTTTTATGAGCCATATGATTTTCGAAGCTACTTTTGTTTTTAAAATGTTGACAAGCTCCGTCCGAAACGTAGTATACCTTCTTTACTGTAAATTTAGATTTTAGAAATTTTAGTATTCTCTTCTGGTACTCATAAACTGAAACGGTGTCATGTTTTAAATCGTCGGATATGATTGTCATACTTTTGTGTTCCAGTTTTTCATCTTTCATGTAGTAAATAGCTACTGTGAATATAGTTGCTTGGTCGTTATTGAAGTGGAATGCTTGTATGGCATCCTGAAGAACATATTTATAGTTTTCTGCGAAATCATATGAAATAACGAATTCACCAGACTTCAAATGTATCTTTAAATCCTTGAAGAATGACCATTGCTCTTTGACTAAAAAGTCATGGTTTCTCAAGTTAAGCAATCCTGTACACATTTCTTCCACAAAATCATCCACATTTAAAATGATTGTTTTCAATGTGCATCTGTCAGCTGAATCCAAGAATCAAATTTGACCTCCTCTATATATTCTCGATCTAAAGAGTTGATTAAATTTTCTTTGATGAATGTGGTTTTCGGGCAACTGGTACATTCACCTAAGTGGCAAGAAGTTGTTGCATTAGGACACATAGTCAATTTAAGGCAATCGCGGTAATCGTGTAAATTCTGCCGAATCATATGTTAAATACTTTAAGTTGATTTCCTTCAACATCAGTTTAATATTTTCATGGTAAATGCAAACGCATACTGTGTGAGTTCCGCTGCTTCCTTCCAAAACGCAATGTTTTGGCCTCATTTGGGTTAATTTCGTGAAGCCAATTCTAACATCCTCGTGTTCACATTGAAATGTTGCAAATAACTCTTTCAGGTTACAGATAACCATTCTCTTCTGTTATGTTATGAAGGTATGTTACACACCTTCGGAAAGTTTAGTTTGTCTAGTTTCTCAGTATAAGTTTTATTTGTAAGGTTTTACACACAAATAGGAAAAAATTCAAAATAGTGCATTTGTGAAAAATTGAAAAACCGTTGTCTTGAGTTACAAAACATTTATTTTGATAGATATCCCACTCCCATCCCACTAAGCGACCAAAAAGCTCTTAAAGGAAAAATCCTAAGCTTTCTTATGAAAAAAAATGCCCTTTTTGAAAAAAAAGGCAAAAAATGCTTTAATTTAGCAAAAAAAAAAAGTCTAAATTTTTTTTTTTTAAGTATTTTTTTCCGAAATATTGAAGAAATATCTATCTAAACTATTTGGTAGAAAATTTTCTAAGAACAATAGGTAATAAGTTACATGGATGAGAAAAAACACCTGTTTGGCCAAAATGTCAAATTTTGATCCCATCTAACTCAGAGAGATCTGGACCGATCTTATTGAAAAATTGTGTCTAAACTACTATCCAATAGGACTAACCTTGGTGCAAATTTCATCCCGGACATCGGTTATCGGAAGACATCGGTTTCAAAAGTTGGTGTGCACTTGACATGAAACCCCCCATATATAAATTTTTTAATATTTAAATGAGCCTACAGATATGCTAATCAATTGTAGCAATTCATAATTCAACACAGGGCGTATCATATAAAATTTAAATCATTAGCATTAACAGGGTGTAAAGAATTGTTATAGATATTGTATTTTTATTAATTTAATATATTTCTAAGACAGATTAAACATAAATTTTATCACTATCAGCTTCTCCTCCATACGAAGTATGACTATGCCAATTTTTACACTCCTCCGTCCCCGCATGTTGCTTAAAAAGGGATCTAAAAATTTGCCTTCACGTATTAATATATAGATTAACAATTATTAATGTTTTTGCTGTTCAAAAGTTACTCATTCAAAACAATGTGTTAACGTCTTGTCACATTAATGACAATCTTTATATGCACTTGCAGCAACGCCGTCTATGGAAATTTTTTTTTACATATTTGCTAAACTAAAATCTCGAATTTTTTATGTAAGATACCCTTTGCATGGACTTAGAGAAAGGGTAAGACTCAACTAATTGGATACAGAAAATAAACATGAATCAAATATGAGTGCTTGTGTAGCACTGTTCTATAGATATTACCATGGGAAATGTTCTTCTGAGATTAGCGAACTTATTCCAAGTGCTTGAGTTTCGGTTCGCTCTACTCGCTTCTCTAGTAGATCACATCCGTTTGTAGTCTATTGTCCAGTTGACCGCACAACGCATTACAGAGAGAATTCGTAGAGGTCTCTCCTGACAGTTATAATCTAATAAAATTTAAGTCAAATATCCACAAACACTACTCCCTCTTTCCTCCTTCCCACAACCTATTTTCCTGAAATCAGCACAATGCACTGCATTTGTAAGGGACATCCCCTGAGTGTTGGCTAAAAAAAAAATTAAAAAAATATATAAATGGAGTTGTGCTTGTTTGTTTGTTTGTTTGTGCTTTACAGGAGACTACACCACTGGACCGATCGTATTGAAATTTTTACAGTAGGTAACTGCCTATCCGGATTGAGCATATAATATCTGGCGATTTTAGCATATAATATCTGGAGTACTACGACAGCAAGAGTTCTGAAACTATGTACATATAAACATTTAAATAATTCGAAGAGTTACGAAAAAATGGGCGTGATTGAACCAATGGGCGTGGTACTAACCATACAAAGTAAATATTTAATATAATATAACCGGACTACTATAATAGTGAAAGCCTTGGGGCTTTGTCTGTTTTCATGACTTATTAATGTGAGTAGTCTGAAAAAAAGTGGGCGGTACCGGGCACCCCCCATATAAAGTAAATATTTAATGTCATATATTTAGAGTACTGTAATAGATAAAGTCTTGGGACTTTGTGTGAGTTCATAAGTCATCAAAAAAAAAGGTGGCGGGATTGGACCAGTGGGCGTGGTACCCCCATACAAAGTATTTAATATAATATAACTGGAGTAGTATAATAGTGAAAGTCTTGCCACTTTGTTTGAGTTCATAAGTTATTAATATGAAAAGTTGCCCAAAAATGGGCGGCATCAGACTAATGGGCGTGGCACCTCCTATACAAAAAAAGAGTTTTCTACAAAACGAATTCCCTGCTTTTTATTTCGTTACGAGGGGTGTAGCGAAGTGCATCTGGTTACTGCTAGTTTTTTATAAAAATTTACTTTATATTATTTTTTGTAAAAACATATATAAATAAAATATGAGAAAAATCTTAACAATGTTGATTTGATTGAGTTAAATTAAGATCTGGAAGCAGCTTTATATGGGGAGTATTTATAAATGGGTGTACTAAATCATATTTTAAAGAGATCTATATGGTAATTTTGATCTAAGGCAATTTAAGTCGATCTCTTAGGTGACGTTTGTATAACATCGTGCCATGGCAGTGTTGGCATAATTTGAAATTGTAAAGATGCTAAATTGCAAAAAAAAAGATGCTAAAACGTACTGAAGTCAAAAAAAAGATGCTAATTTTTTTTTTCAAATTTCATTAACTTTATATTGAAAAAATAAACATTTATTAATAAATTCTTTGGTTTTTAAATCGAAAAATTAATATAAAACATAAGTTTCGATTTATATATCTTTAAATTTTAATTAAAATTATTTTGCATTTTACCTGTAATTTTTTTAAAATCAAATTGAGTTTTTTTAATTTTAAATTAAATATTTTTAATTTTAGAAGGATTTTTTTTAATTTCAAATATAACAGAATTTACATTATCAAAAGATACGATTATATTACAATAATTGCTTTATGGAATCTAATATTTCTATGTCTTCATCGTCAAGTTCTTGGCTCTGATATTTTTCTGACGATCGACTTTTATCAACGACATCGCTCGGTATATTGTAAGTGTAACAGCACCCATTTTTCAATTTAAAACCTTCTTTTATACGTATTACAGAACATAACAACTCGGATTTTATTCTGTTCAAAGTTTGCTTTTAACTAAAGCCATTAAACTATACAAACGTTCAACTTCGGCTTTTTAGAAAGACAAAACTGATAAAGACAATACAAATATTGATATATTTTTGAATTTTTTCTGTTACAGATTATCTAAATTTAAACTCTTCTAATATATTGGTTAATGGTTTTTTTTTTGATGTGTAAACATCTATACGCGCAGGGGGGTAAATTTCTATTTCACAATACAATCACAAAATCAGTGTAAAACGTAATATGTGAGAGCTGACACATAACGCTGTGTGACTTACGATTGTATTGGTGAAAAAATAATGATATAACATTTTTTTTATGCCACTTTTTTAAAAGCGTCATCTATGTATCACTTATATAAGTTTATATTGTTATATTTTTAAGGTTTTACAGCAAAGGGTTGTTGAATTAGTTTTTGCTATAAGTGATACATAGATGACGCTTTCTGTTTGATTTTAAAAAATGACATAAAAAATCTTTAATTACTAGATGTTTACACATCTTCCCTGTGATCGGACTCACATAATTTTTTTGTTGTAAAAATAATTTTTGCAAAATGTAACAACAATTTTTTATATATTTTTTACAATAGACGAAAACCTTGAAAAAGTAAACATAAAATTGACGAAACGTCGCACAGTGGACCATTTCACGAGAAGGCGGTCAAAAATCTATAACTTTTGATTGGATTGGATTGAAATTTTGATATTTAAGACTTTAGCCTTTAAGTTTTGCTATAAAACGAAATTCTCGACCAAAAATAAAAAAAGTTACGGAGGGTTTAAAAAACATTTTCATTTGTAGTTGAATTTTAGTACAAAAGTGAAGTGTTAAAAGGTAAAAAAAGGTTTTTTTTTTAATATAATGTCTTATTTTTTCAGTTAATTTTACAACTAATACTTTTTAACAATTTTTTAAGTTAATTTTTTTCAGAAAATACCAAACTTTGGCCCCCGTAAACTTTTTAGTCCTAATGTGCACAAGGGCCAAATGTTGTTTTTTTTGAAAGATCCCGAGTTAAAATACAATTTATTAAGCAGCGAACGTAAAAGTTACCTTATATTGGTTCAAGATAGAGAAGTTTCAATGAAAAACTCGTATGTTTTTGCTTTAGTTAAATTTTTCTTTATTGTCTTTTTAAATATTTCTATATCAATTTTTATGGTAAATTTATGAAATATAACAATTTTTATTGTAAATTTACAAGATATATAAATTTTTAAATCAAGAAAATTTTTTAACTATATAAAAAAAAGTGTAACTTATTGTTAGTGTAATGAAAAAGTACTTTAAATCAACCAATTTTAGTAAAAATTTCTTCTAAATAGCCTTGATTTTCATCTTATAGAAGTTGTTTAACTTCTTCGTCTAATTCAATAGAGGTAGTTTTTAATTTTTGACGAATGTTGGACATATATGGATCTGAAGTGCACAACAAAATAGTGATAAGGTCTTCATTAGTACAACATCTGGACATTTTCCTTGTGTTGTGCTCGCGAAAGAATCTGTAGTCATTGTTCCTTTTTTCTTGCGCTTCTTCAGATAGATCTCCTATTGGTAGCATATAGTTTTGAATTATTTGTTCCCCATGGTACAAAATTTTATGAACTGTGGAAGGCATATATCTCCAAGAGAATTTTTCATTATAAAGTATAGCTGTTTTATTGGCGTACTCTCCAAATTTTTTTGCATTTATCTTTCTGCTGCATGCTAGAACTTGTAATATGATTTTGAATCGTCTTATTAATTCATGATCTACACTTGTGATAGATGCTGCAGTTTCCGGATCGGAAAAAAATCTCCTTGCAGTATTTCCATCATTTGTGTTTCCTTCCCCTTGTTTTGGTTGGTCGCTTACGAGGCCTAGCTGTAGATATTTTTGTTAAATTTGCTTTTTTTGCTTTCTTTTTTCTTCATTTTCTTTTTTTTCACTGTTTCGCCTAACGGACCAAATTCCAAATTACAACCCAATTTAAGAATATGCTCCATGAAACGTATTCTAGCATGAAGAGGGGACATTCCAAATTCGTAGGCTTCCTTAAAACTATCGTCTTCTGGTGGGGGTTGGCTTAGTTGACTTGATGTCTTTTGGCATATAATGCAGCTTGACGTTGACTTTGTTCCAGTTAAAGCTTGTGCAACTTTTCCATCAATCATTGTGAGACACATTTTAAAATGTACTTCAATGTCTTGGTCATCAAATTTAAATATTACTGGTTGAAGTTCCTTAATTTGATCTTTTATTTTTTGAACTTCTTCAGTTATGACATCTTTGGTTTCCTTTTTGAATGCAAATTTTATTGGTCTGCAATACTTTGTTGAAGAAGGAATTTCAATTTTCCATATATCAATATATCATATATACTAGTTGACGGCTCTAAGACGCTATACCTTTCTGTTAAGCGCAATGGAACGAAAGATATCGTAAATAAATTAGCATCTGATGAATTTTCGGCATTAAATATCTTGTATTGTTTCTGACCAGAGGATCCATCACATCCCCATTTAGAAATTAAAGTAATGCTGCCATTACCAATTTTTTTTTTAAATGATTAGAATCAAGCGTATTTAGCAATCGTTCTGCAGTATGTTCAAGGAGATCTTGCAATTTTATTTCTGCTGATGTTGAAGTGACACTAATAGCAGATTGTGAAGGTAAGCATTCTTTTTTGGCAGAAACTTAATCTCGATACTCTGGAAAAATCCCACAATTCTTTTCATTGGTTCGCTTCCGCAATTCCTTATATTGATTTTGGTCAATTTCAAATCCAAAAATAGGGCGAACGCTTCTTCCGGCGTAAATTTCTTATCTTCAATTGGTGTAGGAATGCTTTTCAAAATCCTCTTTGTGCGCCTTGGGCTCGCTTCTACTATTTTTTCAATTATTTCAATTTTATTTTTTTTATTTTGGGTTGGTTGAATTTGGTGCAAAAATGAATTCTTAATAAATCTTTGAGAAATTTCTTCATTGATATTCTCCAGCTTGCGCCTTCGAGATCTTTCACTACATCCGTCAATTGGTTTTGCTGGTCGACCCTTTTTTCCACTTTCGTTGGCAGTTGTAGATGAACTCTCAAAAATAAGTTTCTTTATTAACCAGTCTTGGTAACGTTTGTACATCTTTGCCTTGCTATGAGAGCATTACCGTCTTTTCAAATTCAATGCAAAATTAGTAATTTTTCCTTTGTGCAGTTCAATGTCTTCTAGGTTACAATTTTTAAAGAAGTCGTTGCTCACTATGTGCAAAATTACATCGTCTACATAATATCGTTGAAAATAAATATCTGCCAGATCTCTGTAACAGTACTTAGCCATTGCACAAATTGTAATGAATAATAATTGTGGATACATTATTATAAAAACTCTTTCTTGCAATTATGTAAAATAATATTTTTTTATCTTTTATTACCACTTTTAGAAGCATAAAAAACCCACACCCTAAACCCTTTTAAATGGTGAAGCATACCTGTTCATATCTTAAAGGGCTATGTCGCAATAGTTTTTTTTTTACCATTTACAAATTTTTGTCTTTTATTACCACTTTTACAAGCATAAAAAACCCACACCCTAACCCTTTTACAATGTGAAGCATACCTGCCCATATCTTAAAGGGCTATGTCGCAATAGTTTTTTATTACCATTTACCTGTTATTTAAATTGTTTCCCATTTTGTCAGCTATTTGAACTATATAACTCTAATTCAGACTATTAATGTTTTTGAAAGATACCTATGTAAATGTACCTGTAATAATTAAGCGCATTATATCTCAACCCTTTTTTATAAGTATATAACAACTCCTGACAACTCTACCGACACGCAAAAAAATACACCGCGGTGCACCGGTACGACCATAACACTCAGCCGAACGGACGGACATCGTTGAATCGGCTCAGAAAGTGTTTTTGAGTCGATCCGTATAATAAAAGATGGATAAAGGCCCAATATTTTTGCCAGTTACAAACATCACCTCAAACTTAATATATCCTAACCACATAGTGGACAACTTTTGTATTCATAAATTTTGCAGAAAATATCTAACCTTGGGTCAGAAAACTTGTTCTGTTCTGCTTTTGACTGGCAGGAGTTATGCTCTATTAAGTGGGAGACTTTTGGAAAATTTTGACCTTTTTAAAAAAATTTTTTTTTTTAAATTTCGGAATGACTCAGTGATTTTACATTTTTAAAATTAATAGTATGGAAGCCAAAAAATTATACAGAATTTACTTCACTTCAAAATCTTTTAAATCAAAAAAGTTACAGTCATTCAAAAATAAAAATTTACAAAGAAATTTTTAATTTTAGCAAAATACTGAGAAAGCCCATTTTCGAAGACCCTGTTCGCTATGGTATTGTTGAGATAGAGTCACAATTTTTTGGCTCCCGAGGTTTACTAGTATTTACTTTCAAATGAATAACATAACTTTAACAAAAAAAAAAAAAAATGATTTTTGGCCGCCTTCTCAAGTACGTCGGTTAAATGTAATAAGTTGTTTTTATTTACATCTAGGCCATATTAGCTTGAATAAAATAAATAAACTGGAATATATTTAATATACTTGGTCATAAAAAAAAAACTCATAAGAAAAAGAATAGTACACAAAATTCTCGTATTACACTTTGAGAAATTAAAACATATCAATACCATTAGAATTGTATATTCAAAAATAAAGAAAAAAATCAAAAAAAAAAAAAAAGATGCTAAAGGCAACTTTTTATTAATAAATTAGTATCTAGTATCTTTTCATAAATTTTTGATGCTAAACGACAAAAAAGTTGCTAAATCTAGCAACATAAATGCTTAAATGGCAACACTGTGCCATAGTCAAGAAATGTTTATATACAAAATTTTAGCAAAATACGAACGGACGGACAGACGGAGATCGCTTAATCAACTTATAAAATGATTCTGAGTCGATTGGTATAAAAGGTGTTACAACCATCAGCACAAACTCATTATACCTGGACCATAGAGTGGTTAGGCTTAAATTATTCTTTGAATCTTACTTTTTTTAAATAAAAACAAAATATTTCGAACGAAAAATTTCTATACCGAATGCGAGGAGTAGACCCAAGCAAAAACTCATTAAACAGTGACCAAAGAATGGTGTTTGGTCATAAAAAAATTGCAATGAATCGACTGCGACAACCCTAAAAAGAAATCAGATGAAAATGTCCGAATTTAAACAAAATGAATTGAAATGAAATGTGAGAGTTAAAATCAGTAAAACACGACTTTAAAAGTGCACAACACTCCACCAACAACAAATAACTCATATCGAACAGGGGTTAGCCAAAAGGCACAACATACACGAGTAGATTTTAAATTAATTGCCGAATTGACTAGAGGCCAGTGGTCTTTTAAGTTTTGTTCAAAAATGACCAAAATCAAACCAGCCACCAACGCAAAATACACAGAAGCCGCCAGCAGCCACAACAACTTCACTTTAGGCATTTTGGAAGTAAATCTTTCTTCGTACACATATAAAACTGGAAACATACATCTTTACTTACACCATTTCTTAGAGCAAATATTAAAGAAAATTTTGCAGATTTTCTTAAATTTCAATATAAAATTTGTTGAAATGCTTTTGATATAAAAATTCCAAGATGTTCTTTAAAATTCTATTTCAGATAATGTTGAACTTTTTTTTTTTTGGAAATTTTCTTTCAATTAATTAATTAATTATAAATGGTGTAGTTGTTGTTGCTTGTAAATGTATGAGTAGGAATCTCTTACTATTGAGGCAGGCTTAATTAGCAACAAATAATGTTGCTGCGTGATTTGCCACCTCATTCTGTTGTTGTTAATATCGTTGTTGTTGTTGTCTTGTATATCAGATACATAATACGGCGGCTCTTGTCTTAAAAATGACCGGGTTTTCTTTTTTCATATTGACCATGTTCTTTTAAAGCTTTCAGAATTTTTTTTTTTAGAACGTGAGTTTGTTGTAATTTTTTTTTAATTTCTAATCGATTTCAATGGAACTGTAGAATTTGATTTTTAATTGAATTGAAGTGTTTAGAGTGAGAGAGAGATATAGAGAAAGTGTGAGATGGAGACATATGGAGATCTGTTAAAATGTGATTTAATTGAATTACGCACTTCATGATTATTAAAAGATGGTTTCATAGGTGCTTGTCTTTGCAACATTGTCCATATATAAAACTAACCATGGTCATATACCTTAGCACTTGAAGCAGACAATTGGCGTCGGTAAATGTCAGATTTGGACACGCATTCATAGAAACTAACGAAAAAAAATTTTAATAATACAAACAATGCATCTAAATTGAACAATTTTCTTTATTGTGAACGTTTTTCCGTCCTAGTAATAGCAGGCATACATACATTTTACTATCCATTTACTAAGTTATAACTAGGAACATGTAAAGATCAACATGTTTCAAGGTTAAATTGGTTACAATACCGACACCACCGCCACCACTAGCATATACTTAACAGGACCAACCATTAATGGGGATTATCCAGCTTTTGAAGGCTCAAATTTTAATGTCTATTTTTTTTTTTGGGAATTTGAAACAAAGAAATTCTTGATAATAAAATCTCAGTACAAATTTTTCGTGACTTAAACAACCGTAGTTGTTTTCGAAAAAAAATTGTGTTACACATTTGTGATTCTGGATAATATTTGTTTGCACAACTGGAAATTCAATTTATTAAAGAAAAAAATGCTCTCTTTTGTTTCCGGGTAAAATTTTTTTAAAATAATTTCGCAGATGGATTTTGAAAGAAAATTATTTGGTCACGTCAATGCCACATACAACACAACAATCTCAACAAGTACATGACTGCTGCTTAAAAAAAGAATACAACCCAAAACGATCATCTAAAATGTTGGAATAAATAGTGTATGAAATTGAATTGATATTTGGTTGGGTTTAATCACATCAGAGGTGGACACCAAGAGAATATACGGAATAATAACGGATTGTTGCACTCTTGAAAAGGGCCAGACAGCATGGATACCCTAAAATATGATACTCAAGTAAAGATTTTATGTCATTAATTTGTACCATATACAACTATGTGGTCATTATAGCTCATACTTGTGGTAATTTTTATACCCTATACCACTATGTGGTTTGGGTATAATGACTTTGTGCTGCTGTTTGTAACAACCAAAAATATTTGACCTACACCCATCTTTAATTATACCGATCGAATCACAATCACAATCTGATTCGATTTAACGATGTCCGTCCGTCCGTCCGTCCGTCTGTGTGTCCATGTAAAGCTTGTAATCAAACTGCAGGTCGCAAATATGAATCTATTTTGATGAAATTTGGTATATAAGCTTTCATCGGCCATGGGATGAACGCTGTTGAAATTGGTGAGAATCGGTCCATGTTCAGACCTAGTCCCCATACAAATGACCCCTATGAAATCGACATAAATTGCCTTAAGTTCCAAATTATCATATAGATCTCATTCAAATTGGGTTTGTATGTGTTTATTACATCCATTAATGAGTAGTCCAAAAATTATACATATAGGAAATTCTTAGTCATAGGCCCCATATAGAGCTGCTTCCCGATCTTCAATTAAATCTATCAAAAAACAAAAATATTGCACAGATTTTTCTCAAATTTGGGTTGTATATATTTTTTCAAAGTGTAAGTGACTTTACCAAATATGGTCAGGATCGGTCCTTTTTTGGACCTAGTCCCCATATAGACATATCATCCGATATGAACTTTTTCATATCTGCAGTCAAAAAAATTTATAAAAATGCCACTCAAATTCGGTTTATGCTCATTTTCTATATCCAATTAGTTGGACCGAAGAGATAGGGTCTCTAAACCATGGTATAGGGTATCGTATAGTCAGGCTAGACCGACTATAATTTTCTTACTTGTTTAAAAATAGTTTGATACCCTTCAAATCAGTGGCTTATCATTCCGATTGTAATAATTTAAAAAAGAATCTGAACCCCAAATAATATATATATTCTTGATACTTGATAACAAGCGAAGTTGTTCCGTCTCTCCGCCTGTGGGGTTGCTAATTTTCTGCGGTAATGATACATTGACATTCTGGATAGGTTGTTATTTAAAATCATCAAAATCGGTTCAAAAGGACCCGAGATTTCAAGGAAAATGGAAAAAACAACTCTTTAAACAATACGATTTTACTATGTTGTTCTTGTCATTGTTGTTATTCAAAACTAGTTGATTGTGTGGCGCCTAGACGCCCGTTTATTTTGACTTTAACAAACAAATTTTTTTTCCATTTCAAAATTTTCCTATATTTTATATATTTAAAAAAAATTAATTTTAATGTTTTTAAAATTTCTTAAAAAAAAAAATAAAAAAAAATTAAAAAACAGTTGTAAAAAATATAAAACAGAAACTTCGATTTTCAAATGAAGATTTGTAAAAGGTCCTTTTATGTATATTTTCTCAAAAGTTTGCCATTAGCCAACCTTTGCTTTGTACTTTCTGCTTCTATACATAAGGAATTTTAATGTTATATGATTTTAAAAAAATATTTTATTTTGATAGAAACTCGGTAATTTTAGTCTTATTAAGATAAACTATTAATATGTATCTTTTTAATAATTTAATATATGTTTTATAGCTTTTTAAAATACATCAAAATAAATAAACTTATTCAACTAAAAAATTTTTTAAACCTTTCGGACGAAACAAAAACATACTACGGTTATAACGAACTTACTCTGTAATGAACTAATTTGGCAGGTCCCGTCGAGTTCGTTATAACCGAACTCCATTTATTGTAGAAGAAATAGAATAGCATAGAAAAAAAAAAACGTTTTCGAGCAAGGTTCCTAAAAGTTTCTTAAAGGGGGGGATGGGGTAAGGTTTTAAAAGTTAAAAAAGTATTTTCATAATTCGTTTTTAAAGACATGAATAATGTTGGATTACACATTTCATACACACGTTAAATTAATATTGAAAAAATAATCTAACCCATAAAAACAAAGTTTATATTAAAACTCTTTCTTTCCTTATGCATATGAGTTTTGAATCTCTCCGTGCGTGACCTTGTGCGACTATTTAAAATTAATCCCTGATCACAACAAGTCTATGGACCAAGTTTCAGATCGATCGGATGAGGGGAAGTGAGGTTTTAATCTCTCCGTGACTGTGCGTGACCATGTCAAAGTTAATCTTTTTTCACAGCAAGTCTCTCGAACAAGTTTCAGATCGATGGGAGAAGGTGAAATGGATTTAAATCACTCCAATCACCAAGTTTCAGATCACAACAATACTATGGACCAAGTTTGAGATCAATTGGATAATAGGGAATGGGGTTGCCCCACGACAGACAGACAGACAGATAGAGAATATGAGTTAAAAGAAAATGTTTAAAAATATTTTTTTTTTATATGATATCTGAAACTGAAGAGCAATATCTTCTAAAATTTGTAATTTTGAACAATTTTCTATAAGACGAGTTTATTCAAAATATCTTAAGCGCACATGAAAGTTTTGATTTTGGCAACCTCATGTGTTCTAAGGGTTCCACTGTCCATCCTAGCAAATAACACAATCTACGAGAGATTTCATAGTTGACAGTCAACGCAGTTTAAAGGTTTTTCTTTAATATTTATCACATTCTAATGTTTTACGTATAGGAATTCTATTCTTATTGTTATATTTTGAGCATTTTTCCACATTTTTAAATTGTTAGAAAAATTAATTCGTATTAAAAAAACACAACTCTTCTTTAAATTTGACCAGAAAAAGTATGCTAACAAATGTGATAATAGAGAATCACAGTTAAAAAAGTATGTCTTACATTGTATTTACAAGCGAGAATTTGTGCTACTGAGTTGTATTAATTTTGTATTAATTAATTTTTTGACTTCAAAGTTCAGAATCTATAATGGGCGGGAAAAAACAACAGAAATTGACCCTGACGAAATGAAAATCATATTAAAACTGCGAGGAGAAGGAAAAACTTTAAAGGAAAAACTCCTGAAAAATGTTCAAAAAAATTCAGGGCACCCCGTTCACACTTTTATACCCACAAAGACAAAAGCTTAACTAATGATCTGGAAACGGGATCAAATAAAATTAATTTTGCATAAGCTTGTCGTGGGACAACTTTTTACTCAATGCTTCTACTTTATTATACCTTATATTATAGATTGGCAGAAGTTTTACACTACTGCTTCAAAATTAATTCGTTCAAGGTAAAAATAAAAACGTTTCTCCGTTAAAAGGCAAATACCTCCCTGCTAAAAAAAATGTATGTACAACAACTCATGCAAACAATCTCAAATTAAACATCATCATGATCATGATCGTCCACCTCAACATTCGCAACATGTTGAACAGCAGCCAAAGCAGCCAACAGTATTTCGCATCTTGAGATTATTGCTTTCTACAGTGGCAATTGCATTTAAATGCAATTGGCTAGTCTACGTTTTGTGTTTTTTCCTTAGCGATCTCTAAACATGAATACGTTTTCAATTCTTTTCGTTGCGATTTTATGTGTGTGTGGCTGTGTCTAAAGGAATTTTGTATGTGATGCTGTGTGTAAAAATTCACAGAACATATCAAAGCGATCGATAAGTCACGTTTCCAGAGGAAGAATGACTTGTTATTATGGTTGCTTTCTGTTCTTTGCCTTAAAAAAGGACATTGTCGGCAATTTTATCTACAGCATGTAGTTTAACGTCTACCATATTGATTTTAGTGACAGTTTTTGTATTATTTTAAATTTATAAATCAGTGATCGAAATATCAGCAATTTATTGACCAGTTAAAGAGAATTGATATGAATACAGTATAAAATTGCGTATGATTTTGTTTTTAGTAGGATATTGCCCTTTAATTTCATCTTTCCTTGATTTAGTACTTTAATTCTTTCAAAATTATCAAGCACTTACCTTTTCAAATGCAATCCACTCTTTCCCACATACCGGCAATCCTTTTTCGTACATTTTAAATTTTCCATAGCATGTGATTTGCTGTGAATTCTCAACAAAGATTTACTAACGGCCGCATAATCACAATTCTCATGAGTACATGTGAAACGTTGACGGTCGGCTGCTGTAGCTACATGATGTGTCATGGAGTGCATTTTCATAGAATGCCTACAATTCAAAGGAAAAAGGAAACAAAAATTTATTTCACAAAATTAAGGACAACACGTGTTTTTGGACACTTAAAAGTTTATCAGAGCAAAAAAAAAAAAAGGAATATAGAAATTTACATATAAAGTTGTATTTTATTGCAATCCAAATTAAATGTTAAAATTTTGCTCCTTTTTTGGTGTATAATTAGATTAAATCAAAGTTATTTGAATTTTCGGTGAGAAATAGTAAGCAATTTTGCTAGTCACGTCTTTGGCCAGCACAAAAACGGACGTGACGTTGAAAAATAAGTGAATATAAATTTAATTCGGAAAAAATGCAGTTCGTTTATTTTTGACAAAAGCCAAACGTGGACAACTGACCAATTTTGTAATGAAATTTTAAATTGAATTCAACGACAGGCTAGTCTGACAATAAAAGAAAGATAGTTGGTATAGATTTTGGAAAAATTTAATAAAAAAGGTATAAAGGTAAAAGATAAAAAAAAAAAATGTAGGAACACAACATAGTTCATCAGTAACAAAAAACCAGTTTGATTTTAAGCAGAAAAGAAATATCTATGATAATTATATGCATTTAAGTTGTTATATGTAAGTAATCGTATACTTTTACACAAATTATATTTGAATTTAGGAAAATCTTTTAATATGCAAAAATCAAAATTGGCATATCATAGCAAAATAGTACCTACATTAAACAAGTAAGAGTGTTAAATTCGGCTGTGCCGAATCTTTGATACCCTCCACCTCGGTTTGAGTATTGATAATAAATGTAAACAAAATATTGGAAAAATAGGCATGCGTTTCCTATATGCATGCGTTTCCAGTTATATGACATAACTTCTCGTTTAATTTAGTTTTTGCTAATTAAATAGCTCGCCCTTACCTCCATTGCAAAGGTAGTGGTTGTGTAGGGTTGCTATATGCATTAAATCGTGCTAATTGGAGATCGCTGTATAGTTTCTTTTAACTGGCGAAATATTTTTTCATTGCGGCCATGTAGGTCGAATGGAGTAACAAAATAATAACCAAAAAAGCTCTCTCAACTTTTTTATTAAAATATTGCCATATTTTGAAAACATAGAGAATTTATAATAATAAATAATCAAATTAGAGATGCCAAACGCAAAAAACCAAATGTCCCAAACATTTTAAATAAAATAGTTTGTTATCTTTATTTTCTGAAAAACTTCAAATTTTCATCCAAAAAAAAAAAATTGTGAAAATTTATATATAAAAAATAATATTCCATCAAATTGCGTTTATTTATGCAACAATTTTATGTTCGCAAGTCTTAAATATCATTTGAGGTTTTAAAAATTCATTGAATTTATATTACTGTTTTCTGTAGTCCGATTCTGTAAATTTCAACGATCCGACAATCGCAAAATATATCGACAGCTATTGTTGTTTGCACTAAGGATTAAGTGATTTACTAAGTACATACATCTTATCCACAGTCGACAAATCTATTTTTTTATTTATTTAAATTGTAAACGAGTGGCAACTCTGTCAAAATAAGCGAAAAACACAAAAAATAGAAAAAAACAAATTACTTCGTGTTTGAGAGGATGATTTTATGTTTATGTTTAATATCTTTATTTTTTTTTACTAATATTTCTGTTTATTTATTTGAAAATGAAATAATGAATTGAATATGCTATTTAATTTTTTTATTTATATAAAAAAGATTTTTTAATAAAAGCAAAATATTTTCACTATTTATGATTTTTATTTATGTATGACACCATTTCAACCTAAAAATTTAAGTTTTTATCGATTGAATAAACAACACAAAAATGGTTGTCGTTTAGATAACAACAACAGCTGACGTTAACAATAGTGAATATCGTTTAAAAATTTTACTAATAATTTTGCTTTTCTTTTTTTAACGATTCGACTATCGTTAAAATAAGTTACTGAAAAGCTATTAATTTTTGCTGAATGCCAATATTTTTTTTTTAATGTAAACATATTTTAAATGTAAACATATTTGGTGTTTTTTTTTGGAATTTGATACAATTGATGTCTTCTAAATTTAAAATTATTATTTCCGACGTTTTGATATGATTTTCTGAAATCCAATTAATATTTTATAATTTATAATTGGAAATTTTAATTCCAGTTTTTAGATTTGATATATTCTAAAATTTGAATGGGAAATTTAAAAAGTGCAATTTTGTATTTATGTGAATAATAAGGCTTTAGTAATTATAAACAATTATTAAAAATTAGATGTAATCGCAATCAGATATTATGTAGGTAAAACAGAATAATAATTCTATATAACTATGTAGAACTGCTTTGAAAGCAAAAAACTCATTGATGAACTCGGTAACTCTATTTTGTAAAGACAACAGAAAGTTAATATGCCAAACTTATGCTCATATTTGTAAAAGAATAATGAAAAAACGTATGAAATAAAAGACCAGCCCGTGAATACTCTTAACATTGTTCTGTATGATATCTAGTTGAAAATATTGACATTCATGTTAAAATAGAAATAACTATTGCAAAGCTAATTAGAACAAAAATTGTGGCGCCATCTACTGTGGCATAGTCACGCTGAGCAAAAGTGACACTCTGTTAATGCAAAAGAAATGTATTTTCCCCACAACAAAATATTGCAGAATTTTATGTAAATAAAATAATATACCGATTTAAATTATTTGTATTATTTAATATGTGTATGTATGTATATGTAAATATTACACTCAAAAAACACAACATCAAACGTTATTTTTGTGTTTTTCTATTTAAATAAATTAATACATAAAAATTTTTTTTGCTAAATTTACATTGTTTTTTTTTATTAACAACTGGGTATTTTAGCATTATTTGCTTTAGATGCTGGTGAATTTTTACTCCCTTTATATTAACTCGTAGTGTCTGCTTGTCGAAAAAATTTTGGATAGATTTTAACCCCTTTCCCGTGACCCAATCGATCTGAAACTTTGCAGGCATACTCGTGGCAATGACAGAAATGATCTAGTAAATTTTTTTAGTGATGCCAAAATAATGGAAACTTTTAAATTTTTCTACCAGAGTTGATAAAAAAAATGTACAAAGGGTTAGTTTTTATTATATTATTACCACAACGACCACAAAAACAACAAGTCCAGCTATGACAACAATACAGCATTTAGAATAACAACAAGAACAATATAGAAACATCATATTTTTAATTTTCAGAGATTTCCCTGGACCTGTTCCACCGATTTTAATGATTTTTGAAACAGAAATCTTCCCATTAATTTGTTGAAGCACCCTCACTAAAAATAATCACCTTATCTATCCTATTGAGGGCGTGATCGTGACAAGAACAACATGGAAAATTATATTTTTCAAGACTTTTTTTAGTTCTTCATTCAAATCTCGGGCCCTAATCAACGGATTTGGACGATTTTAAATAGCAAACTTCTCAGGATATTAATGAATCATTTTTTATGATTTTTTACAAGCACCCTAGCTGCCCGATTGATGCCGTCATCGTGATTTCCACAGACGGACAGACGGACATCGCTATATCAACTCTGGATGTTATAAGGATCGCAAATATATATATTTTATGGGGTCCAAAATTTTTTTTCTAATTATTACAAACGGAATGACAAACTTATATATACCCTCTGCACACTGGAGTGGAGTGTATAAAAATATCCCCAAAAATGTGGCATTATTTTATCATTGGCAAGATTAAGTAAACCATTATTTTGAATATTTAAAATATATTTGAATGATATATAATAATAATGGGTCGTGGTACAGCCTTAACGAACGAGGAATAAATTAAAATAAAAACTTATCAGGAATATGACCTCTCTGTGTCTGAAATAGCAAAAAAAAAAAAAAAAAAAATTGGAAGAAGTAGAAAAGTCGTATATAATTTTATTCAGAACAGCTCAAATTATGGAAAAATATGAAAGGTCGTGAAAATAGTGTACTCTCCAATGCAGATAAGCGATCTGTACTGCGCGAGGCTTCCAACTCGCATGACTGTGTTGACAAAATAAGAGCAAAAGTTGGAGTTAACGCCAGTAAAACTAATGTGTGGCGGGTGATTTCTAAAGCTAAACATCTGAAGCACTTAAAGTTATAGAAAAAAATCGTGTGAGTCCGATCACAGGGAAGATGTGTAAACATCTAGTAATTAAAGATTTTTTTATGTCATTTTTTAAAATCAAACAGAAAGCGTCATCTATGTATCACTTATAGCAAAAACTGTTTCAGCTAATTCAACAACCCTTTGCTGTAAAACGTTAAAAATATCCCAATATAAACGTATATAAGTGATACATAGATGACGCTTTTTAAAAAAGTGGCATAAAAAACAATGTTATATCATAATTTTTTCACCAATACAATCACAAGTCACACAGCGTTATGTGTCAGCTCTCACCTATTACGTTTACACTGTTTTTGTGATTGTATTGTGAAATAGAAATTTACCCCCCTGCGCGTATAGATGTTTACACATCAAAAACCACCACTAACCCCTCTACGTAAAGAAGCTCGGCTTAGTTTCTGTAGAAACTACATGCCATGGAAGACAGAGTGGCAGTGCGTTGCATTCTCTGATGAGAAAAAAAATTTAATTTCGAGGGATATAACTATTACTTCCATGATTTAAGAAAGGAGACCCATCAATTGGAGCATCTACACAGCAGAGTTGGCGGGGTTATGTTCTGAGGAGCCATATCCTATTTTGGTACATGCGGGCTTCAATTTTTGACTCCCAAGATGAACGCTTAATCGTACAAAGGAGTTTTGGAAACAGCTTTTCCCCCACTAGAAAGTCTTTTTGGGATTTTGTCATGGACTTTCCAACAGGACAATGTCCCAATTTATACAGCCCGTGTTGTCAAATCATGGATCGAGTCAAAAAATATCAATCTCTTAAACTGGCCTGCATACTCGTCGGACCTTAACATTATCGAAAAAGTTTGGGGGTGGTTGGCCAGAAAATTTTATGAGTCAGGGAGATAGTTTTCTACCAAAGCTGAGCTAATTCAGGCTATACGGGAAGCATGGGCTTCAATTTCCCTTGACTATATTAAAAAGCTTTATGATTCCTTATCAAATAGGATTTATGAAGTTATTCTAAACAAAGGATGTTCTACCCATTGTTAAACTAGATTTATAAATAAAGAAGCTATATAATTAAGCCATAAGCCATAAAGCCCTCGAAATTCGAGTGCAATTTCTAGGCAGCTTTACTTTTCAACTTAGCGAATTCACAAACCAAAACTTTTATGGTTTATTATTATTGTGAATGAAGATGACAAACCCATTAACAAACACATTAACAAATTTATTAAAACACACATAGCATAGGTGTACTTTTATGTATGTGTTAGCAGCAACTTTAAATGCAATTTATTTTATTTTATTTAATTATTTATTTATTTATTTATTTGCTTTCCTGTACAACAAGAACAAATCTTATAATTACAGTACAGGAATAATAATGCTAAGGCATGAGAATTGTTAGTTACAAAATACATACATTTTTAATACAGAAAATATAAAAGAAAAGATGGTAAACAATAACCAAGAAAATAATACAAGATTACAAAAAAGAAAAAAAGAAAATAAGTTAATTTAATTAATTAATAAAATTGTTATGCAAAATATTCAAAAAGGAATTTTTTAAAATTTGAAACGTTGCTGTTAAGTTGCTGAGATTGTGGAAGCATATTCCAAAGACGTATAGCGTTGACGTAGAAATGCCATTCAGATACCAAATAACGATGACGAGGTAGAATTAATTTTTTTCCTCGGTTTGATCTGGCGAACCGGAGATTTTCATACAGGTAAAGTGGTTTTGCGGTGAAAATTACTTTATGAAGAAACAAAAGAACCTCTAATCTTCATCAGATTTTCAAATGATACGCCAAAAAGCTTATTCGTGAAGGAAAAAGTTCCGGCAGACCTTCTTAGTCTAAAAACATATCTAATTATGCTGTTATATAAAACATTAAGTTTGCCTTTACTAAATGAATCACAGCTTGCAAAAAGTTCACACCCGTATAAAATACCGGGAATTAAATACGTTTTGGCTAGAAGTATTCTTATATTTAAGGGAGTGAAAGATTGAGTGTGCCATAGAGTTCTGAGCTTCATGTAAGTTTGAACAACAGTCGTATTTATGTGGTTCGACCAAGTTAGAGTGTTATTAAAAGTTACTCCAAGATTTTTTGTTTTTGTAACAAAGTCAATTCTATCGCCGTTGATAACTATTTCATTCCCAAACTCTGGATTTGCATTTCGTTTGCGTATTAGCAGACATTTTGACTTGCTAGGATTAATACATAAACCATTTGCTGGCGCCCATCTGTACAATTGACTAAGGTCATAGTTAATTTTGTCTATATTTTCATCTATTGACTCGATTGGGATGCTCAGAAAGAGTTGTATATCGTCAGCGTACATGTGTATCTTACAATGAGAAAGATAATCTGGTAAATCATTGATATAGATTGAGAACAAAAGTGGCCCTAATACAGATCCTTGCGGTAAACCTTTTATAAGTTGTAAAGGTTCAGATGAGTTGCTATTTACGTATACGGATTGTGTGCGATTTGTGAGATAAGAGGAAATTAAAAGCGTTGATGTTGAGGAAAAATTAAAGAAACGTCTTAATTTCATACAGAGAGTTTGATGATCAACAGTGTCAAACGCCTTGGAATGATCTAGAAGTACAAGGAAGGTTACTTTGCTGTCGTCTATGTCACATCTTATGTTTTCGCAAACGTCAGTTAAGGCTGTCACGCAATTGTGGTTTGCTCGAAAGCCGGATTGTTTGTGGGACATTAAGTTGTGTTGAGTTATATGTATATTCATTCATTTGAAAAAAAATTATCTTTTCAAAAACTTTTGACAAATAACATGGAATGGCTATTGGTCGTTGCTCAGAATTTGATTTTGGGATAGGTATTATTTTAGCATGTTTCCATATGGTAGGGAAACTGCTTGAAGTTGTAATGCAGTTGAAGAAAAATTTTATATAAGGCAGTAAAAGTGGAAGAAGTATTTTAATAAATTTCGGATTTACATTATCATATCCTACAGAGTTTGACTTTACCAGAGAAAAGCATTTTATAATATCAAGTTGATTAACGCATTTAAATTCAAAGGAATTTTCCTCGGCAAAATTTGGAGTATTTCGTATATTACTGTAAAATTCATGATCAACTTCTACCGAAGGTAGATTCGTAAATTTTAAGTTCAGTACGTCAGCGTCTATCGAACAGGTATTATTATTACATCTTCCAATGCCAATATCTTTAATTCCACGTTTGTTTAGAGTCAATGGCAGAATTAAATTTCATAGAAAAGAAATTGCACTTAGCAGTTTTGATTTTTCGATTAACATCTCTCCTAGCCGTATGATATTCGTTTTGCAGTTCAGGTGTTTTAAACCTCTTCCATCTGGAGTACGCAATATCCCTTCGATAGATCAAGTCTTTTATAGTAGTAGTAAACCAAGGTTTAATACTGACTGTTTTGGATTTTGTTTTCAGAGATACCGCTTCGTCGTAATAAAAGTTGTAATAAATTGTTCTGTAAAAAGGTTAATTGATCATCAACAGATGTCATACAGTAAATACAATCCCAGTCAATTTGGTAAAAGTTTGAGTAAAGTAATGCATAGTTTAGATTTTTGAAGTCACGGTATGAGTAAACCATATTAGCTTGTTGAATTTGATAGTTGTAAGTCAGGAAGATCAAATCGTGTTTTGAAAAGCTTGGTGCTGAAATTTGATCATACAATAACACGTTAGACAAATCACTGACAACGAAGATATCAAGCAGGCTATTGCTATAGGTGGTGTGGTGTGTAGGATTGTAACGATTTACAGGTTCAAGTCCATAAGTTATCATGCTGTCAGTAAGCGCTGATACATTAATAATGTTTGAATTAAAATCTCCAGCTAATTTACTCAAAATAAAGAAAAAAATTTAAAAATCCATAAATCTGCAAAACGGCTAAAAAGAAATACCTTTCAAATAATATACGCTTGGTCAAAATCGGGATAAAACTGTAGAACAAAACATCGGTCACAAGAAATCGCCTAGCATATTAATATTATAGATATAGTTTAAAACAAAGTGTGCTATTCAAATAAAACAAAATGTACGCGCTATTTTTAGGTTATTTACTTTGTAAGCCCTGTAACTTAAAAAATACTCAATAATTATACCCTATACCACTATGTGGTTTGGGTATAATGACTTTGCGCTGCTGTTTGTAACAACCAAAAATATTTGACCTACACCCATCTTTAATTATATCGATCGAATCAGAATCACTATCTGATTCGACTTAACGATGTCCGTCCGTCCGTCCGTCCGTCCGTCCGTCCGTCCGTCTGTGTGTCCATGTAAAGCTTGTAATCAAACTGCAGGTCGCAAATATGAATATATTTTGATGAAATTTGGTATTTAAGCTTTTATCGGCCATGGGATGAACGCTATTGAAATTGGTGAGAATCGGTACATGTTCAGACCTAGCCCCCATACAAATTACCCCTATGAAATCGACATAAATTGCCAAAAGATCCAAATTATCATATAGATCTTACTGAAATTGGGTTTGTATGCGTTCATTACATCCATTAATGAGTAGTCCAAAAATGATCCCTATGGCCCCATATAGAGCTGCTTCCCGATCTTCACTTAAATCTATTAAAAAACAAAAATATTGCACTGATTCTTCTCAAATTTTGTTTGTATATATTTTTGCAAAATACAAAACACTTTACCAAACATGATCAGGATCGGTCCATTTTTGGACCTAGTCCCCATATAGATATAGCATCCGATATGAACTTTTTCATATCTGCAGCCAAAAAAATTAATAAAAATCCCACTCAAATTTGGTTTATGCTTATTTTCTATATCCAGTTAGTTGGGCCTGCGAGATAGGGTCTCTTAATGCATGGTATAGGGTATCGTATAGTCGGTCTAGACCGACTATAATTTTCTTACTTGTTTTCGTTTTGTTTATTGCTAATATAAACTAAATACTTTGATTATAAATTCAAGCTAAGAATTATTCTTTACTTTCATTTGTTTAAAAGCTATCGTGAAATGAAATGCATCTTGTCAAGTGTGCTATTCAAGTGAAACGGAGTGTACATATAAGTCTGTCATTCCATTTGTAATAACTAGAAACAAAAGTCCGGACCCAATAAAATAAAATATGTATATTCTTGATCGTTATAACAAGCGGAATTGATATTAGCTATGTCCGTCTATCCGTCTGTGGAAATCACGATCAGGTCCTCAATATGTCAGCTGGGTCCCTGACATCTTGAGCAAGTTGTAGCTTAAATAGTTAATATCGGCTTAATAGGGCTCGAAATATCAAAGAAACAGTAAAAAAAAACTCATGAAAAAATATGATTTTTCCATGTTGTTCTTGTTATTGTTGTTATTTATTTTTTTTGTTTTGTGTAAGACAGCTGCAAAATAGTCGTTGTTTTTTAAACTCTTTCTTTTAACTCATACTCTCTGTCTGTCTGTCTGTCTGTCCCCCTTATCCAATTGATCTGAAACTTGGCCCATAGTCTTGCTGTGACTACAGATTAATTTTGTGGTAGTCACGCACAGTCACGCACAGTCACGCACAGTCACGGAGTGATCTAAATATCATTTACCCTCATCCGATCGTTCTGAAACTTGGTCCACACACTTGCTGTGAAAAAAGATTAACTTTGCCTTAGTCACGCACAGTCACGCATAGTCATGCACAGTCACTGAAAGATTAAGACCTCACTTCCCCTCATCCGATCGATCTGAAACTTTGTTCATAGACTTGTTGTGGCCAAAGATTAATTTTAAGATAGTCACGCACAGTCACGCAAACTTTGTTTTTATGTGTTTGATTATTTTGATTAAATTTTGTGCTTATAGATCCGAAAAGTTACACATAGGAATCTATATTTATATGGGGACTAGGTCGAAAAATGCGCCAATCCTGACCGTATTTGCTAAAGCCTCTTAATTTTTGCAAAAACATATATACAAATCACATTTGAGAAAAATCTTTGCAATATTTATATTAAGTGAAGATGGAAACGAGGCTTTAGATGGGTGTTATGACTAAGAATTGTCCTATGGGGTATATTTTGGAACTACTCATTTATGAATGTAATAAACACACACACATATGGGCCATTTGTAAGGGGAGTAGGCAGGTTTCCATAAATTTTTTTCACCAATAACATTCTTCCTATGACCGATAGAAGCTTATATAACAAATTTCATCAAAAAATATTCACATTTGCCCCTTGACGGATGTACGGACATCGTGAAATCAGAATCAGAAAGTAATTCTGAAAGTGATTCTGAGTCAATCGGTATAATAAAAGATGAGTCTAGGTCAAATATTTTTGGTAGTTACAAACATCATCATAATTTTCTTACTTGTTTTATAATGTGTCGTATTGTTGATCCTGACACCGTCGCACAGTGGCGCCCGTAGAGCAAACGAGGTTGCAAAAATAGAAATTTTCATGTGCGCCTACGAAGTTTTGAATAAACCGACGAAGTTTTGAATAAAATATGCTACTCTTAATAATATCACATTTTTAGTTTAGAATATATAACCGTTCAAAGTTGACCGACTTTCGGTTTTCAAAAAAACACACAATTTTTAGTCAATTTGTTGCGATTTCAGGTGTAATATCACGAAAAATAGGTAACGAATCGCCTTATTTTTTGTTTGTATTGATTGATATATTTATTAAATGTATAATGATAAAAAAAAATTAACTGTTTGCTTTGTGTTTCTCCTGGTAAATCACTATTTAAAAAGCTTTAATCTGCGCGTACGTGCCTGTTTGGCTTCTAGAAGTAAAAAAGGTTAAAAAGACATGGTTGCAGAAGTTGTATGGCGTGCATCCCTTACATGTTTTGACTGACAGTAGTTTGATCTAGTAGTTTGAAAATTGCATTTTAAGTCGGTTGTCTACCTGTGAGCCTCTGCCAAAGCCTACTCCCAATATTCTGTTACAGACACAGGATGCACAAAAAACTACTCATGGAAATTACCAGGACACACCTCACTTAAAAATTACTTTGGAGTACAAATGGCCAAGAACAATATTGACTTATGGTCCCTCCAGGTAGGCACAAATCTTATTTAGACACGAGCATAATATCAAAATTGCATAATTCAGCCTAAATCCCTATTTATGCAGGGAACAGGTAAATTTTTAGGCATGGTAGCATAAGCCTATATATTGCAAAATAAGCATAATGCCTGGATTAGTCTACGACTGAAAGTTGGCGCAACAAGTACTGAAACCATGGCGTTAAACAATTTAAGTACTAAAAACATGGCGTTGAATAATCAGTGCATTATTGCCGACCAATAATGTTTCAGTTTGCAAGGAAACCGGCAGAACTCATAAGGACCACGGTGAAGGACATTGAAGAACAAATAAGCAAGATTAAGCCTACAAAGCTGCAAATTGGAGAAGGAAAATATATTGAATGCAATTACGAGTTCCACCTGACCATGGTTGACGGAAAAGTCGTAAACGAACTGACAGGAACAACCTCAACATTGTCATGCCTGATTTGCAAAAAGAGTCAGAAGAAATTTGGTAATTTAAACGATTCTAAAAACGAGGAGAATTACGAGTATGGAATGTCACCATTTCACGCAAGAATAAGGTGTATGGAGTTCTTGCTAAAACTGGCGTATACTCTACCACAAGAGGAGGAAAACTTATCAGAAAGAAGCAAATACAGGATGCTTTTTTTAAACAAGTTGGACTAAAAGTAGACTGTCCCAAGCACGGATACGGTAACTCAAACAATGGAAACACTTCTAGGAGATTTTTTGAAAATGATGAGGCAGTAACTAGAATCACTGGGATTGACAATCAAATCGTGAAAAGATTGGGAACGATCTTGAATGTTTTAAACTGCAAAGAAAATGTCAATTCTACAAAATATTGAGAATATGCATCGAAAACTGCATCTCTTTTAGCAGAAATGTATCCACAGAAGAAGTTGACCCCGACCGTCCATAAAATATTGGCGCATGGCAAATATATAATTGAGTACCAGTCTTTGCCAATTGGAGAGCTTTCTGAAGAAACACAGGAGTCTCTTAACAAATTTTATAAAAAATATTGATTGCAGAACACATTCAAAGCATCAAGGGTAAGGCAAAATGAGGACCTCTTCAACATGTTGGCAGCATTTTCCGATCCACTTATTTCTTCCCTGCGGCATGTGAAGTCACAAATAGAGTTAGAAAATAATTATAGTTTAAAAAAGATTAGTCTTTTAGACATACCTTCTCTTATGAATTGTGATGAATATTTTACAGAAAATTGAAAAAATAAATTTAAAAAAGAAGTAATTTTTTTTTAATTTGTTGGGTAATAATTTAAAACATAAAACCCTAAAGAAAAAAAAAATAAAAACAATCTAAAAATGTAAAAATAATTTTTTTTAGTTACCATAAAATTGATTTTTCTACAAATTTTAACTTTGATAACCCATAAGTAGGCCCCTACAAAGCGCAGCACCCTTTCCAACCACTCATTTCATAGGCTGAACAGTTATCTATCATATGCTGTTTGAACTGTTCAATTATGTTATTCGGTTCAAAAGATATGATTTTTCAACGAAAAAACTCAAATGGCGCCACTGTGCGTCGTTCCAATTTCTGCCCTTATCTCTGTGACTATTTCAGCAACGCTTAAGCGATGATTAGCATTTCTTTTTCTGACAATAATGCTGGCTAATCTGCTACTTAAATTCAATTAATTTCTCGTTTTTATATTTTATATCTTCGAACAATATAACCGATAGTATTCGATTTCATATTTAATATTTCAGCAATATTTTAGTTTAAAGTTTCGTGATACTGGCGTTAAGAATTATTTGTGATTTCGGTGCACTGTGTTGTTATTATTTATTTATTTATTTATATTTTCTGTATCATTACGTCCAGCCTTTTTAGATAAATAAGTTATTATAATCAAAAAGATGTTATATAGAATCATTTAAAAATAAAAACACCCCTGAAGAAGTCTGAAAAAAGCAGACGAAACGTTGAGTGAAAAATTAAAATTAATTGATTTTTATTTACACTCAATTTGAACATCATTAGCCCGTAAAAAAAACTCCCTTTACGACAACATTTTTATATGTTTTTCTTTTTCCATTATGAAAAACTACTTATTTCCTCTTTTCCAATGAACAAAAATTTGACAACAACAAAAATTTTTCATTTTACTTTGTTTACTACACATTCATAAATATGGGATTTACGATTTTAGAAAAAAGGGGAGGGGGTAGGTCTGCATGTTACAGGTTTATGTTTTAAGGAAACGTAATAAAACCGAATATTTATGAAGCGTGTATATACTTAGAGCAAATAAATATTTTTTTTTAAAATTATTTCTTTTGATCAGATGAAAATAAAAAAATGGATGCATTCAACATTATTCAAATTAGTTGATTAAAAATGAATAAAAAATTAACATTAATGGCAGCCACTGTATGCATGTGTTTCAATATATTCAAGTTCTCACCATAATTTTTTTACGAAAGAATTTAATGGATACTAGCAGACTCCAGCGCTCGAAATTCGAGTGCAATTTCTAGAAAGCTTTTTTTTTAAACTTAGCTAATTCACAAACCAACACTTTTATGGCTTATTATTATTGTGAATGAAGTTAACAAACTCATTAACAAACAGATTAACAACCTTAATAAAACACTAATAGCATATATGTAGTTTTATGCAATTTACTCAAAATAAAGGAAAAAATTTAAAAATCTGTAAATCTGCAAAACGGCTAAAAAGAAATACCATTCAAATAATATACGTTTGGTCAAAATCGGGATAAAATGGTACAACAAAACATCGGTCTCAAGAAATCGCCTAGCATATTAATATTATAGATTTAAAAGGATATTGGAAGTTTTGGAAGAACGTTATTAACATTCCGTTTTTCTGATATAATAAAAAAGAAAAATTCGTAAAACTGTATATTGTGTACTCTACACGCTTGATTTTCCAACTTATGATAACACCAATACCTCGACATTTGCTGATGATACGACAATTCTAAGTGAATGAACTGATATGCGTCCATATTAATTTCACTGTAAGAAAAGAATCACTTTGAAAACCAAACATACTAATTTGTGATAAGAAGTAGTGTAGAAATTCCTGGGGTGCATAGTATATGTTCTACTAGGCGATCTTGTGGACTTCTTGAGAGAATCTGGCTGGTTCAGGAGGGACGCATAGCAGACGAAAAGGCTCTTTTTTCACCTTTATTTTCTTCTCTATACTCCCCACGTAATCTATCTCTTTTTCTATCTCCTTTCTGACATTTTCCAAAGGGTATCACAATGGGCAATGTATTAGCCTTCGAGCGGGCAACCCATCTAATCTAACCTAACCTAAGTGACACAGTAAATGATATTCAAAAAAATTTAAACTCACTCTAACATATTAACCCGAAATTTACTCTATTACTAAAGCCATATAGATTTAGTATTCTGAGAACCTTGAAGAATTATTGTGGAAACACTTTTCAATCAATGTTTTTCTTCTTATATACATGATTTAGCCTATAAAATATTTTTTGACTTAATATCAAACTCTTTACTTTGTATATCCTCTTTATCTATTTTGTATACCTGATATCACTATGTAGTCAGGATGGGAATTAGTTAATGCTACAGTGTGTAATTACTAATAGTATTTAACGTTGTCACATCATGTGTCCTCTATCATATCTCCAACGCAACATGGATTCTGCAAATCACGCTCTACATTAACAAATCTTTTGGAGCTTACAACTTTGGTAAATGATGGTTTTATTAATACGAAACAAACAGATGTTATTTATAATGATTTTAGCAAGGCATTTGAAAAAGTAAATCATGATCTATTGTTGTTTAAGCTCGACCGTATGGGCTTTGGTATATTGCTGATAATGGCTTGGATCATATTTAAAAGATAGAACACAATGTATTAAGTTTCGTAACTCGTATTCCAACAACATAAAATTATTCTCTGGTGTACCTCAAGGTAGTCACTTGGGACCTCTTTTATTTACGCTATAAATGATCTTCCTTCTGTAATTAAACACTCAACTACATTAATGCATGCAGACGATGTAAAGTTAATTTTTACCCTTAACAATCTTGATCAACAATCACTTTTTCAGAATGATATTGATTGTTTAACTGCTTGTTGTAATATTAATCTAATGGACCTAAATGTCAAAAAATGCAAATATATGATTTTTACAAGATCAATTCCAATTAATGGTCGGTATATCATGAATAATGCTGTGCTTGATTTAGTGGATTCATTCAACGACCTTGGCGTATTTCTGGATAAAAAATTAGATTTTAGAAGTCATATTTCTCTAACAATAAATAAAGCTACTGGTGTACTTGGATTCATTAAATGGTGGGCTAAAGAGTTTTCGGATCCGTATACGACAAAACAATTGTTTACTACTTTGGTGAGACCAATACTCGCATATGGGTCTGTAGTCTGGGATCCGCAATATCATATGCATTCGAACAAAATTGAATCAGTTCAAAAACAATTTTTGTTATTTTGTCTTCGTGGTTTGGGCTGGGATCCTAATATGAGGTTGCCATCTTATGAAAATCGTCTGGCTCCAATTAAGCTTCCTACATTGAAAAGTCGCAAACATATGCTAAATGTTCCTTTCCTGTTAAAACTGTTAAATGGTAGTCTTAAATCTGAATTTCTTATCAACAAAATAAATATAAATATTCCTTTTCGATCATCAAGAAATTATAACTTTCTATCTATCAAATATTATTGTACAAACTATGCTAATTTGAATCCACTTCGTAGAATTTGTGATGAGTTTAATATGCTGTATCAGTTTATTGATTTTAATAAAAGTTTGGATATTGTGAGAAGAGATATTATGTTACACTTAAATGCATTAAATTAACTGAATTAAATAAATGTTATATATCAATTTTGTTAAATGTTTAATTATATATATACATTATAATATAAATATATACTTTAAGTAGTCTGTAAGGATGATTCCATAGACTTAATAAATAAATAAATAGATCATTGGTCGATTGGTAGAATAAAAATTTTATCGAGTTCTTTAAGAAGTTCTTAACAGAGTTACAAATTGTTTATACCCTGACAAGAAAGGGGTGTAGGGCATAATTACCAAACTAACAATAAATATAATTCTCAAATTAAAATGTTTCGGCTTTTCCTCAAACTATGCTAATGTCTTATTTTCAAAAGAATATTACCAAAAATATTGTTCCACCAAAAATAAACTCAACATCATAATAGTAAATTTTGGTGAGGGAGGAAGAAATTAAAGTTAATGTTACGTTGTACGAGTATGAAAGAAGAAAACAACAACCAAATATTTATACTCGAATAAAGATTATTTCGAAAATAATGAGTTTCTCTATTGTAAATGTCACAAAAATATTACGTTGTTTTGTTGTACTTTTCCACGATGACGTTGACGATGACTATACAACGTTGTTTTTCTTCAGCACTTATTCTAACTTTTGCTAGCAAAATGACATTGTTGTGCATTCCAACAAACTACTAATTCACTAAAGTAGCTTTGGTAATGTTAAGCCATTATCCTTTATTTTTTTTTTGTTGTTGTTCGTCCTTTCTTGTATGGATTATGTGGAAAATAACGATAAATTTGTAAGGTTGTTAGAAAAAGTAATACACACAGGTAACTTTTCCTATATACAATGATGCAACCCAATATCAATGTTGTTTACGGATGAGGATGAGGATGAGGATGAGTTTGGAGGTGGCGATGATGCCAGAAAATGTGAGAAGCAAAATATCGTTATGCCAAGGCTATATGAATAGACAAAGTAACGAAATGAGTTTTTAAAATGAACTATATACAACACAATTTGTTTTGAGAATATACACGGATTCATTGTTAGGTTTTGAATAACTAGGAAGAAGATTAATTGGGATGAAGTTTAAACTCCGAAGAAAAAACAACAGGAATTGTTTTTTCACAGATTCTAGACTGTCGATATGAATTTGATAGATTGGGTCCCAAATTATAGAATACTATTCTAATATAGGTCTCACAAATGATGTATATAAAGTTTTTGTTTTTGAACTCTTTAGCCCAACGTTTTATGAAACCAAATACACCTCTGACTTCGTTGACAGTAATTGTTATATGACCAATAACACTCAGTTTATGATCCAATAAAACACCAAGGTCTAAAAAGTTATCTACTTTATCGATACAATAATCACCCAGCATATAGTTAACAGATAATGGCCTCTTTCTGACGAAACACATATATTTACACTTTTTAAGGTTCAGCTCCATTAAATTTAAATTTATAAAATGAATTCAAATCATTTTGGAGCAAAACATGATCAAACAAATAAACAAATATTATATGTTTGAAAAACGAATAAAATTTGGAAGATAGTTTATAAAGAAAGAAAAAAAGAAGTGGTCCAACATGACTACCTTGAGGTACTTCCGACATAACATCTGTCGGCTTTGAAGTAACATGTTTAAAACACACTTTTTGCGTTCTATTGGTTTAATAAGTATTGCTTTTATATAAAGTTTTGATTTTTTTATATGTTTGAAATGAATAAATTTTAGTAGAAATATTTTATGACATTTTATATTGGCACAATGCTAACTTAAAATTTTTAGTCTATATTTAATATGTATTAAATAATTCAAGGAATTATGTTCTAAAGAATTTTAAAGACTTCATTGCACTTAACACCTTTTGACTACTGCGTTTGAATAAGGAAATGGCAATATATCTATAACTAGACTTTTTTTATTGTCTGACATTCTTTCTCTTAGATTTATTGTTAACCTTTTAAAAATGATTCAATAAAATAAATAAAATTTTTTTACACAATGGGTAATGAAATGTTTTTTTTAATGTTTTAATATTTGATAAGAATTTAACTCTCATCTCATAAATAGGAGCTTTTGTGGACAAAATTAACTGTTGTTTGATAACACTGTACAACAAAATCAAATTTTTTCCAAATGTACAAGGTCCGGCCTATAAATTTTGATAGAAGAGACAAAAAAAAGACACTTATATCGGCATTTTGAAAGTTTTCATCTGAATTTCATTTGAAGGGGGTTAAAGTTTCCCAGCTCTGTGCAAACCAAAAAAAAAAAAAAAAAACAAGTAAGAAAATTATAGTCGGTCTGGACCGACTATACTACCATGCGTTTATATACCCTATCTCTCAGGCCCAACTAACTGGATATAGAAAACTAGTTGATTGTGTGCCGCCTAGGCGCCCGTTTAAAAATTATGAATAAAACAGTTTAAATTTAAATACACGAAAAATTTATAATAAATTATATTTCTTTTAATATAGTAGTAAATTGAAAATTATATTGTTACATATGTACATGTAAAAAAAAAGATTGTGTCTGTAGAATTTATATACATAAGTATCAAAACAGATATGAAATATTTGGCAAAAAATTTTTCAATTTAGAATCTCTTGAAAAACTATATTTCTTGTGAAATATCGTTGGTCATTTAATAGCCAAAGCCACATAGTTGGCCGTTGAAAATACCGCGGTCTCCAAATTAATGCCAAATTAAATGACTGGCCTTGAGCCTTGTTTATGGTAATTGCGTATGCAGGAATTACTGGAAACTGGCGGCGTTTTAATATGAAAGGTAATGTGGTGTCGGTTGGGGCGAGATCAATCCTAGGAATTAGAACCGTATCATTTTGGTCAGCGTTACAGAATTTGTCAGTCACTGAGTCAGGGATCAGCGTAAATATATTTAAGATATTACCCGGCCTTCACACGTTAAATTTTTGGCTTTCAGGTTGTAATGCACTCATACTATTTTGCTCTTTTTTTACTAAACAATCATACGTTTCAATTCTCTCTTTCAATTTTTCAATGGGACAGTTGCTTAACAATTTTTTGACTATTGTATGTGTGGTCATTTTGACTTGAACGTGGGAAGGCCGGGTAAAGTGAGGAGATTGGAGATTCCCAAAATTATTAAAATTTAATACAATTGAGTTCGCTTATAACGAACCCTCATTGTAAAAAATTTTTGTTTATAGCGAAGAATTTCTTCAGTCCCAAGAGTTTTAATCACATTTTTCATACAAATTGCTTCTCTTATAGCGAACAGTGGTTATATCAAACTTTTGACTTTAACAAACAAAATTTTTTTCCATTTCAGTATTTTCGTATATTTTATATATTTAAAAAAAATTAATTTCAATTCAATTTAATTTTATTTTCATTTAATTTTAATACAAAACAAAAACTTCGATTTTCAAATGAAGTTTTGTAAAAGGTCTTTTTATGTATATATTCGTAAAAGTTTGCCAGTAGCCAACCTTTGCTTTGTACTTTCTGCTTCTATACATAAGGAGTTTTTCATATTATATGATTTTAAAAATATATTTTATTTTGATGAGAAACTCGGTAATTTTAGTCTTATTAAGACAAACAATTAATATGTATCTTTTTAGTAATTTAAATTATGTTTTATAACTTTATAAAATGCCCCAAAATAAATAAACTTATTCAACTAAAAAAACTTTTTAAACCTTTCGGACAAATCAAAAAAATACTGCGGTTATAACGAACTTAGTCTATAAGGAACAAATTTGGCCGGTCCCGCCGAGTTCGCTATAACCTAACTCCATTTTATTGTAGGAAAATAGAATAGCATAGAAAAAAAAAAAACGTTTTAGAGCAATGTTCCTAAAGGTTTCTAAGGGGGGTAAGGTTTTAAAAGTTAAAAAAAGTCGTATTTTCATAATTCTTTTTTGAAGATATGAATAATGTTGGATTATATACGTTATAGCATTATATTTGAAGAATCTTTGAAAAAATTTTCAATTAAAAATTTTAATAAATAAGTCTGTGACAGCGAATCTCCGGAGGCGTTGTTGTTTTGCGTTGAACATCATAACTCGTTACTGGATCATGCGAAATAAAAAAATCGAAACGCGTTTCAAAGGTGACATGTTTCCTGTGGTAGTGACAAAGAGTTTTTTCAATTTTTTTTTTTTTTTTTTTTGGCAGCATTTTGAAGTGAAAAACGATTTTTGCTATACAATTTCGGGAATTTGTTGTTAAAAAATGGGAAAGAAAATTGAATTAAAAAACCCTTCGTGGTTACCTGATGATTTAGGTGTCGATATAGTGTCTAAAATTGCAAAAGAATCGGTCAAGTAGATTTTGAACTGTAAAAAGCGAACATTTTTTCCAGTTATCTATAAATCCAAAAAAAAAAAAAGAAAAAAATAAGGGCGTATTGGTTTAACTTAAAAAACAAAATTATTATTCCAGATCGCCTTTCATTCTTCTATGATAATTTCAATAAATTATTCAAATTAAAATCTTTAATATTCCTATTTACGTAATTTGTGTTTGTCTAAATTTTTTGAAAGAAAATTATGCAAAAATTAATATTATGAGTGAAAAAAAATTATTTTCACACCTCTCTTCTGAAATTACAATGTTATTTAATTAACCAAAGTCAGAATAATTTAAATTTTAAACTTAATATTGCACTATTTTTTCAAGTGCTTTTCAATACAGAGCTTTAAACGAAATCATACGTTGGACAACAACAAAATCCACATTGAAGATCTCTTTTTTCTCAAATATTTATCAAAAACAGCATACTCTTTGGTAAGTGTTGGCCATCAGAGAACCTGAGCGAAAGCACTCCTAACAATTCAAAACAATTTTGAGATGAAAAAAAAAACAGACAAACGGAAAAGTTTGCAGAATTTTTTCATTGACCAACAAAGGGAATTTAAAGAAGAATTTGAATAGATATTAGTTTTTTGATGCATTTTTTGCGTTCATCTTATTCCATATGTAACACGAAATCTGCACATGTAGTGCTATTGTCGTAAGCAGTGCTGCTAATTTTGACGACTTTTTTTAATTTCGACGATTTTTCAATTTGTTAAAATGATTTGTTAAATTTGTTAAAATGATGACTGAAGATTTTAAATTTTCAGTAGTATAAAAATTGGGATTTCAAGGGTTAACAATTAATGGGTTGTAAATCGAAAATTGATAGTTTTAGTTCAGTGTAAATGTAAATTACAAGTCGTTTCAAAACGGAAACACCTTGAATAGCATCTCCATTTAAGATTTCAGTTTTAATTACGGCGATACTTTAAACCTATATTATATGTTTCAGCTATAGATACATGTCAATAAAATTATTTAGTTGATTGCTGTGTTAAATTTTTTTCGTTGAAATTTCATCACTAATACATTTTTATATATAGAAATAACCAATGCTGTAATAATATTCGTAATATGAATGATATAAATAAATTTTATTGCTTCCTTTTGTAATATTTTTTCGAGTTTTAAAAGCGGTAAAATTTTCTTGTCAATTTCTTGTTTTAAAAATGAAAATTTTGGCGATTTAGTTTCCAAAATTGTAGATTTTCAGAAGATTTTATTAGCAGCACTGGTCGGTAACAAAGAAAAGAGAAAATTGTGTGTGGGTTTGTATAAAATGAGAAAGATTTAATTTTGTTTGTGTATTTCCCATAGCTTTGTAGGGAGTGTTATGTGTGTGTATTATTTCAGCGTTACAGAATCAGTCAGTCAGTCAGTGAGTCAGGGATCAGCGTAAATATATATAAGATAAGCATAAACCAAATTTGAGTGGGATTTTTATTAATTTTTTTGGCTGCAGATATGAAAAAGTTCATATCGGATGCTATATCTATATGGGGACTAGGCCCAAAAATGGACCGATCCTGACCATGTTTGGTAAAGTCTCTTGTATTTTCTAAAAATATATACAAACAAAATTTGAGAAGAATCAGTGCAATATTTTTGTTTTTTGATAGATTTAAGTGAAGATCGGGAAACAGCTCTATATGGGGCCTATGACTAAGAGTTGTCCAATAGGGATCATTTCTGGACTACTGATTAATGGATGTAATATATACATACAAACCCAATTTGACTAAGATTTGTATGATAACTTGGATCTTATGACAATATATGTTGATTTCATAGGGGTGATTTGTATGGGGGCTAGGTCTGAACATGGACCGATTCTCACCAATTTCCATAGCGTTCATCCCATGGCCGATAAAAGATTAAATACCAAATTTCATCAAAATATACTCATATTTGCGACCTGCAGTTTGATTACAAGCTTTACATGGACACACAGACGGACGGACATCGTTAAATCGAATCAGATAGTGACCGAATCAGATAGTGATTCTGATTCGATCGGTATAATTAAAGATGGGTGTAGGTCAAATATTTTTGGTTGTTACAAACAGCATCCCAAGGTCATTATACCCAAACCACATAGTGGTATAGGGTATAAACAGGAATTAAAACAGGGATTTAAGGGGTTAAAATGTTCCACAAAAATATTCGCCGTGAAATTTTACAATAAGTCCCTGAATACGCCAAAACGGAAAATTCAACCAGAAAGTCAGAAATAAGATACAACAAAAGAGAGCTTAGGGTTAATTTCGCATTTATTAAGAATCTATAATATTAATAGGCTAGGCGATTTTTTGTGACCGATGTTTTGTTCTACCGTTTTATCCCGATTTTGACCAAACGTATATTATTTGAATGGTATTTCTTTTTAGCCGTTTTGCAGATTTACAGATTTTAAAATTTTTTCCTTTATTTTGAGTAAATTACATTTAAAGTTTCTACTAACACATACATAAAATTATACATACACTATGAGTGTTTTATTAAATTTGTTAATGTGTTTGTAATAAAAATTAATTTGTTTTTTTGTGTTGATTTGTGAATTGGCTAGGGTCTTTATTTAATTAAGAAATAAAATTTCCTAGAATTTGCACTCGAATCTGGGCTGGAATTTGCTAGTTTTATTTTAAAGTACCCCAAAATAAATTACATTAAAATTCTTAATAAATGCGAAATTAACCCTAAGCCCTCTTTTGTTGTGTCTTATTTCTGACTTTCTGGTTGAATTTTCCGTTTAGGTGTATTCAGGGACTTATAACTATTAAAATTTCACGGCGAATATTTTTGCGGAACATTTTAACCCCTTACGTCCCTGTTTTAATGGTGTTTTTTGCTCTTTTAAGAATGTGCCAGAGCTGGGAAACTTTAACCCCCACCTCAAATGAAATTCAGATGTAAACTTTCAAAATGACGATACACGTGTCTTCTTTTGTCTCCTCTATCAAAATTTATGGGTCGGACCTTGTAATTTTTTTTTTGTTGTACAGTTTAATTCCTTTGTTCGATTCTAATAACTGAAAAAGCGAACCTCATTAAGCGCAGAGTCAATCATTCATAAAATCAATTTTGTCCGTAGGTACAATTATCCTGCTTGCTAAAAGCACCTACAAAGGAAAACGGAAAGCGCGAACATAGCGCTTTTTTTATAAAAGGCGTAAAATGGAAAAAATTCGATTTTTGGGTCATCAACAAGCGTTAAATTTTGCGCGAAAAGAGCTATGTTTGCACCGCTGCTTTGGTGTACAGCACACCAAAGCAGCGGTACTTTTTTCATCCATAACTACTGTAACTTTGCTAAATATTCGCTAACAGTTCATACATGATAATCATACCTAAGTGATTTTTCAAACTATACTGCACTTGTCTAATTATGACTCTAATTTTCCTATCAATCAATCTCCATCATTCATTACCATATCATTGATTTTTGATAATTTTTGGTATATGTAGTAAAAATTTTTTATTTTACTTATCAAATACTGATGAATTTTTTCCCCTTTATGATTAGAATTTTTCCGTTAACTTTACAATGATGCGAAAATATAATGGATAAAAAAAAGAAACCAGAATAAGTTTTTAATTACAATGGAATTTGGATCATGTCTACGAGATTACAAAATACGAGTACATAACTAAATTCTATAAGGAACATGTATGATATTTAAATATGTACATACGTACCTTTATTTACCTTTATATTCTATGATTTTTCAAGACATGCATATCGTTATGAGAAAAGGCGAAAAATAAACAAGTTTTAAACATGTACACAACTAATGCATTCTCACACATGCATACCGACATACATATATGAATAAGTACGCTCTAACACCAACGACAAGTGTCATAAATATTTATGCGAGTTGTGGGAATAACAAACAAAACATTTAAAATTTGGGAAATTCTTTGGTTCATATGAAAAACAAAACATGTCTACTTGTCGAAAAACTTACGAAAACTCCGTAACATGCACCACCTACTCTGCAAGACAATGAGCGACACCATCATAATTCGTACAACAAAAAAAAAAAAAAAAAACGAAAAAGAAAAAACAAAACTTTGACAAAACCCGGTTAAGACATCGAACATCCGAAACTGACAATGAGTATCATGAAGAAATACTTTAATGCAGGATGTTAACTCCGCCTTGGATAAAACTTAATCAGGTAAACAATGTACAGTGGGACATGTGGAATAAAAGTGATATAGAAATTTAACCAAATATATGTTTATTTCGAAAGTACTACACGGATAACTGTAAAGTGTTCAGAATGATGGTTGAAGAATACGGATAGTAATAATGTGCACAGAACTTTGGAAGAGTGGGAATTTATTTTTAATCTAATTCAACATATCACATGAGATTACTCAAAATTTGAACACTGAGTAACGAGTTAAGTCATTACAATACAAATATTTTTATTAATCGGGCTGTTGATGACAAAGAGATGGATAAGAGTAATAAAAAAGTGGTGGAGAAAGCGACTTGTTTTACATGCGGCTTTTATATATTTTCCGGAAAGGGGAAGCTCTGGTTTATAGTGGATTTATCAAGTCTAAAAATTTCTTATGAAGTTGAAAGAGGATACGTTTTTCTTATTTCTTAATACCTGACGCGGTAGAATGTACTGAGAAAAAGAACGCAGTGGTATTCAGCAATAAGTGTGCTATCCTTCGAAACAATCATATTTAAAAGAAATGCTTTTCATTACCTCCTTGTTGAGCTTTCAACGATTCCTTTCGACAATCGTTTTTATTTTTATTTCGCCATCGTTAATACGTGTTTTTTTGGTAGTGGTTTTTAAATTGTGAAGTTGCTATCTTCAGTGCCAGCTGAAAATTATAGTCCATGTGCATCTGCTATTTGTTTTTTTTCTAAAATAGGACGTCACATTTTTTAACGCTCCGTAGTAACTGTTAGTGCTATTTCTCTTTCTCGCCCGTATTGTCGTCCTCATTTCTTACGACAGAGTATGCTATTTTATTTCTTTTCTTTTTCAAAACGTAACTCTCAAGTAGATTTTCTTGCACTGGAATAGTGACGTTTGCTTGTTTGGTCTAAGTGGCAGTTCACCACCTGTGAATCAACATGTATAGCCAAGTGACATACTACTCGAATAGAAATATTGCAAAAGTAATAGAATCAACCTCAAATATTAAGAAAAAGAATAAAGTCCGTCAGTTCTAAGTATATTATCACAGATGGGTCGTTTGTATGGTATACTGAAGGTGTCTTAAGCTTCTCACTCGCAGAGTAGACGCTATATTGTTCTTCACAGGGACGAACTTTCTGGACTCGTAAAGATATAGAGATTGTCTGGGCACCACCGGAGCCATTAGATTGACACCACAGGCGGGACTGGAGGTAGTGCTGAACATCATGCCTATTGATGTTTTAGTCAAGAGCACGGCAGCGAAAGTGGCTTCTCGGTTAAGGGAGTCCTATAAGCTGGAACAAAGCTTTTGGGTACACGGCACAATAATGCGGAAAGTGTGCGGGACACAAATTGATAGGGAAACCGATTATATGTCACCGGTGAATAACTTTGGGGAAATATTACGATCCAAATACCGACTAGGGAAGAGTGGGCCGCAAACTCTGTCATAGACAGGGCTGCGATCTCAGTGTATACCGACGGTCGGAAGATAGAAGAGGGTACAGGTTCAGGGGTCTAGTCGGAGCAACTTGACGTTCAGGTAACTCGGAGAATCCCTGACAAATGTAGCGTTTTTCAGGCCGAAATTCCCGCAATTCTCATTGCAACGAAAATAATTCTGGAACGGGAAATGGATCCAACGACCATCAATATTTTCATGGACAGCCTTGCTGCTCTCAAAGCTCTGAAATCGAGGACAGTTAGACCGAAGTATGTGAGGCAATGTATCAGATTGCTTCACCGGATGCGGCAGCACACCGTGAGGCTGATATGGGTTCCAGGAAAGAGTGGGGTCAAAGGAAACGAGCTGGCGATGAGTGTGCATGGAAAGGCTCAGTTTCTTTGAGTGTGACGATAGACACTGTTATTGGAATCCCTTTATTAGAGCTATCTAATCTGATTCAAGAGGTAGCTGATCTTGAATAAAAGACAAGGTGGACGTAACTAACATCTTGCAGAATATCTCAAATCCTATGGCCATTACCTAATCCAAGGAGAACGAAATCACTCCTAGGTTTTGGTAAAAAGACAATCAGCCTACTTATAGGAGTACTCGTTGGACACTGTGTAATAGCGCGGATGGCTGAACGCATAGGTGTCCAGAGAGTTGATTTCTGTAGGAGCTGTATGGATGTGGATGAGGAGGAGTCAGTGCAACATTAGCTGTGTGAATGTCCAGGACTGAAAGAGCGGCGCCTTAGATATCAAGGCAACGATTCTTTGATAACCTGGGCTGCATAGTAGACGTTCCACTCGGCGACCTTGTGGACTCCTTGAGGGAATCTGGTTGGTTCAGGAGGGACGCATAACGGACGAAAGGGGTCTTTTTCACTTGTTATTTTCTTTTATTTTTAATCTTTCATACCCCTTATACTATATATATGTACTCATTCATCTCTTTTCCTATCTCAACCTTTCGGCACTTTCTAAAGGGTATCACAATGGGCCATATGGTCTCCGAGTGTACCCGCTTTCACAAGGTGGTTCGCAGCTGCGATACTAATCGTTATACCAGTGAAAATGCACGAAAATTTCTTCTTTAAAGATTCACAGTGGAGTTGCGACTGACACCACGGAAGAAGCATGAAGACTAGAACCTGTTTCTGGCAGTTCGGCTGTCGTTCATTACCCTACCAATTCCTGTCTTATGAGAATGGATGATTTAATGGAGAGCACTCAGAAGACCACAGAACGATATTGCTAGAGAAGCTCTTGATTGGAATCCTCAAGGTCAACGTCGACAAGGACGACCTCGCAACACATGGGTACGATGCACAAAAAAAGAACTCGAATCAGCTCATTCAACATGGAATCAAATTATACTACTTGCAAGAGACAGAAATAGTTGGAGAGAATTCATTAACGCCCCATGTTCTTCTTGAACATTATATTTAAGTATATACTTGTTATATTAAGGTATATGCACTGTACATAGTTAAATAAATAAAGGACATATATATATATATATATACTGCAACCTCACTGTTGACAAAAATGCAGAATCTCCGACTGAAATACACAATCATCGTCCGATAGTCTGTAGAAAGTTCTATACCGAAATCGCAGGAGAAGTTGCCTGCAGCGACATCGACACTCAAATATGAAACATCAGTAAATACGCGAGCATATTAACCTGTTATTGGAACATTTATATCTTAGTGCTTTCTGGAAGGCAACTTAACCTGGAATAGCTATTGGTTCCTCGAAGGAATGTCCGATTGACAATTTTCATCAGCAGCAAGACAGATGTACTACTTTTTTACTACTTACCGGTAAAATTTAGTTTTCAGATGTGGTGAAGCTTATCAAAAAGCATATTCTTTAACAGTTTAGGTTGATAAATTCACATATCGAAATAGAAAGTGTATAGAAACATCATTCGAAAACACTAATTGACTGTTTATAAACTAAGTAGTTCCGTCAGTCTTTATTTTCCTACGGTCCCACTGTAAATAACTAGATTATGCTTGGTGCATGTATCGAAATGTTAGGAACATGAACCCTGTTGGAGGTTCCTTTTTGATGTTATTTGAAACACAGGATAAGAATGATTGCGTTTACACTAACAAACGTAAATATAATGTGTTAGTTTTAATATGAAATGCTTAAGAACGTTATATTTCATGTAATATCCTGAGAAGCAGGGTTTAAGTCCAAAACTAGTCAAAGCTCAACCTAATTGGATATAATCTTTAATGGACATAGAAAGTAAGTTAAACCCAAACAAGATTTTATACATATATATTCACATTTGCGATTTGTATTTCAATCCCAATGGATAGTGGTGTAGGGAATAAACTAAAATCACTCAAATCGTTCGTGAAAGTTTCATATTTTTAATAGTGTCCCTTAACATGGTTTTCAAATTCAAAAGGTTTTAAGCAGTGTAAACGCTGTAGAAATATTTACCCACCTTAAAACAAAACTTCGTATAAATGTTATTAATGCCACAAATGATGACAGCTACCCTTATTCCTAGACAAAGAATCCAACATAAGTTTTATTCATCTTCGTTGCAATTCACTGAAGTGCAAAACATTTCGTCAACTTCTAAGCGTAACATTTTACCCTGTCCATGTCTTTCAACTCTTAATATATCCTTTCAATGGAAAAAAAAAACCTTGAAATATTCCCCCAACAAAAACTGTTAAATTCATCTTTTTTCTTGTTATAGTTGTGATGTTTTCTCTTCGGAAGTGCTTTTGGAACTCCCCTTTCCTTGTTATTTTCTTAACTTCATCTCTATAAAGTTTGAATGTAGTTTTGTATTGTTTGTTTGGCTTTTTGCTACATTTAGTTGGTGTTAAAGAGATTAATGCAACGGATGTATTTTGATGACATGGTATGCAGTTTCTTTTGGCGTTATCTTGGTGAGTCGTGTGTTTAGAAAATGTCATTATTGTATAGATGTGGAAAAATCAATATCTTAAGGAAACTACACCAGTTCCAGGTGAAACTGATTAATATTACCCTTTAAGCTGCATTATATTTTAAAAGTAGGAGAATTCAATTCGGCTATGTGGAGTCTTTATTATGGTTTCAACAGTTAATTGTAAATGATGAAAACTAATTTTTTAGAAGATGTAATTTTTTAGAAAATGTACTTTTTTAAGAAAAACATTTTTTTATAAAGGTTTTTTTTAAGAAGAGGTATATATTTAAGAAAAAAAAACATTTTTAAGAAAAAGTACTTTCTGAGAAAAGCTACTCGTATGTTGTTAAAAAAGGGTGCCTTTTTTCAGAAGAGGTTGTTTTTAAGAAAGAATACTTTTTTTAAGAAAATATACTTTTTAAAAAATGGTAATTTTTTAAGAAAATATTCTTTTTTAAGAAAAGGTACTTTTCATGAAAAGCTACTTGTACTTATTTAAGAAAATTAACTTTTTTTAGGAAAATGTACTTTTTTATGAAAAGGTACTTTGATACGAAAAGGTAGTTTTTTAAGAAAAGGTAGTCTCAAAATTTACTTCTTTTGGAAAAGTCACTTTTTTAAGAAAATGTGCTTTTATATGAAAATGTAGTTTAAAAAAAAAGCTACTTGTCCTTTTTTAAGAAAATTTCGTGTTTTAACAAAAACACTTTTTTAAGAAAAGGTAGTTTTAACGAAAAATTTGCTTTTTTTATAAAAAAAAAATATGTGTACTTTTCAAAGAAATGTAAGTTTTTTAAAAAGCGTACTCTTTAAAGAAAATGTATTTATTTAAGGTACCTTTTTAAACATCAGTAAATACGCGAGCATATTAACCTGTTATTGGAACATTTATATCTTAGTCCTTTCTAAAAGGCAACTTAACCTGGAATAGCTATTGGTTCCTCGAAGGAATGTCCGATTGACAATTTTCATCAGCAGCAAGACAGATGTACTACTTTTTTACTACTTACCGGTAAAATTTATTTTTCAGATGTGGTGAAGCTTATCAAAAAGCATATTCTTTAACAGTTTGGGTTGCTAAATTCATATATCGAAATAGAACGTGTATAGAAACATTATTCGAAAACACTAATTGACTGTTTATAAACTAAGTAGTTCCGTCAGTCTTTATTTTCCTACGGTCCCACTGTAAATAACTAGATTATGCTTGGTGCATGTATCCAAATGTTAGGAACATGAACCCTGTTGGAGGTTCCTTTTTGATGTTATTTGAAACACAGGATAAGAATGATTGCGTTTACACTAACAAACGTAAATAGAATGTGTTAGTTTTAATATGAAATGTATAAGAACGTTATATTTCATGAAATACCCTGAGAAGCAGGGTTTAAGTCCAAAACTAGTCAAAGCCCAACCTAATTGGATATAATCTTTAATGGACATGGAAAGTAAGCTAAAACCAAACAAGATTTTATACAAATATATTCACATTTGCGATTTGTATTTCAATCCCAATGGATAGTGGTGTAGGGAATAAAATCAAATCACTCAAATCGTTCGTGAAAGTAGTTTTTTAAGAAAAGGTAGTCTCAAAATTTACTTCTTTTGGAAAAGTCACTTTTTTAAGAAAATGTGCTTTTATATGAAAATGTAGTTTAAAAAAAAAGCTACTTGTCCTTTTTTAAGAAAATTTCGTGTTTTAACAAAAACACTTTTTTAAGAAAAGGTAGTTTTAACGAAAAAGTTGCATTTTTTTATAAAAAAATATATGTACTTTTCAAAGAAATGTAAGTTTTTTAAAAAGGGTACTTTTTAAAGGAATTGTATTTATTTAAGGTACCTTTTTAAAAGTTTTATTTTAAGAAACGGTACTTTTACTTCTTTAAGAAAATTTACTTTTTTTTGAAAGGGTACTTTTTAAATAAAAGAACTTTTTAAGAAGAGGTACTTTTTAAGAAAAGGTACTTTTATATGAAAAGATAGTTTTAAAGAAAAGCTACTTGTCATTTTTTAAGAAAATTTTGTTTTTAACATAATACACTTTTTTAAGAAAAGGCAGTTTTAACGAAAAATTTGTTTTTTAAACTCTTTTTTTTAACTCGTACTCTCTCTCTGTCTGTCTGTCTGTCTGTCTCTCTGTCGTGGGTCAACCCCCTTCCCCCTTATACAATTGATCTGAAACTTGACCCATAGTTTTGTTGTGACTAAGGATTACTTCTGTGACTAAGGATTACTTCTGGAGTAGTCACGCACAGTCACGCATAGTCACGCATGGTCACGGAGTGATCTAAATGTCATTTAGCCTCATCCGATCGATCTGAAACTTAGTCGATACACTTGCAATGAAAAAAAGGTTAACTTTTACTTAGTCACGCACAGTCACGCATGGTCACGCAGAGTCACGGAGAGATTTAAATCGGATTTTCCCTCGTCCAATTGATCTGAAACTTGGCCCATAGTTTTGTTGTGAATAAGGATTACTTTTGGAGTAGTCACGCACAGTCACGCATAGTCACGCAGAGTCACGGAGTGATCTAAATGTCATTTACCCTCATCCGATCGATCTGAAACTTGGTCGATATACTTGCTGTAAAGAAAGATTAACTTCGACATAGTCACGCACACTCACGCATAGTCACGCACAGTCACGGAGTTATTTAAAATCCATTTCCCCTTATCCGATCTTATGGAGGAGAAGTGCAGAATGGAAAAAATGTATGTGTAATATGTGTTAAAAATATATTAAATTAAATAAAATATCATATTTACAATAAATAATTTTATAAGAGCCTAAATTTAAGCTAATAAATTTTAGCCAATTTATAATTCGAAAGGAGTGTAGGCTCATAGAAAATTATTTATTAACAATCCGATTTATATGTATGTTCATCAAATAATTATAATGAAATTTAATACATTTTATTTAAAAATTCACAATTTAATGATTTGTATTTAAATATTCATAAATTTGTTATATGTATATCTAGATTATAAAACATTGAAAGAAAAAAAAAATTTTATGAAAAAATAAAATTTCTTCGAATGCAGTCGAATTCCTAGTGCTAGTTTTAAGAAATCATTCAATTTATAAATTTTAAAAACTGACAAAATTTATTGAAATATTGTATAAACTCTATTAATACTAAAATTTAAGAACACGCTATTAACAAATATATTCACTTTAAGCTTAAATGTTTTTATAGTTGCTTCCGCTTACGCTTAAAATATTTTCACAATATATAATCACAATATATTTCCACCGACCTGAGTTCCGGGCAGTTAGATAGATTTGCCTACTACATTATATTTGTTATATTACAAAAATTGCATATATGTGACCTTCTCCGAGAAAAGGGACCTAGTGTGTGAAAATGAAGTTTTGAGAAAAAAAAAACGCATTTAAAGTTTCTACACCCTTTTAGGTACCAGAATCCACTGTTTTTGACACAACCCATTTTTTGACACACTAGGTCCCTTTTCTCGGAGAAGGTCACATATTTTGAAAATTTTTAATTTTAAAAAAGTATATAGAAGTAAATTTCGGAAAACAGATTCAAGTTCTGAATTTGTTATACACAAATTATTTTATATATAAAATTTATTGTTGTTTATATCTGTGGTCACAAGCGATAACCGCCTAAGTGGACTTAAGAACGATTTGAGTTATGTATGCTATCATATTCTACTAAAAACGCTTTATATTTACGTGAAATCCCCATTTCTCTAACACTTTATTTAAAAAAGTTTTTAATGAAAACATTCTGACCTAAGGCGTAATGAAGCTCCATTACATTTATATCAAAATGTATTTTTCTCGATAGCATGGTATTCCACGATGTGGGTTATGTATGATATCATGGTCTACTAAGAACGCTTTATATTTACGTGAAATCCCCATTTCTCTAACACTGTTTTGTAGAAGGTTATTAATGAAAACATAATGACCTAATTAATGCTTGTGACCACAGATATATAAAATTAATTGTTTTTATACCCTATACCACTATGTGGTTTGGGTATAATGACTTTGTGCTGCTGTTTGTAACACCCAAAAATATTTGACCTAGACCCATCTTTAATTATACCGATCGAATCAGAATCACTTTCTGAGTTGATTTAACAATGTCCGTCCGTCCGTCCGTCCGTCCGTCTGTGTGTCCATGTAAAGCTTGTAATCAAACTGCAGGTCGCAAATATGAATATATTTTGATGAAATTTGGTATATAAGCTTCTATCGGCCATGGGATGAACGCTATTGAAATTGGTGAGAATCGGTCCATGTTCAGACCTAGCCCCCATACAAATTACCCATATGAAATCGACATAAATTGCCATAAGATCCAAATTGTCATATAGATCTTACGCAAATTGGGTTTGTATGCGTTCATTACATCCACTAATGAGTAGTCCAAAAATGATCCCTTTGACCCCATATAGATCTGCTTCCCGATCTTCAGTTAAATCTATTAAAAAACAAAAATATTGCACTGATTCTTCTCAAATTTTGTTTGTACATATTTTTGCAAAATACAAGAGACTTTACCAAACATGATCAGGATCGGTCCATTTTTGGACCTAGCCCCTTTATAGATATAGCATCCGATATGAACTTTTTTATATCTGCAGCCAAAAAAATTAATAAAAATCCCACTCAAATTTGGTTTTTGCTTATTTTCTATGTCCAGTTAGTTGGGACTAAGAGATAGGGTTTCTAAACGCATGGTATAGGGTATCGTATAGTCGGTCTAGACCGACTATAATTTTCTTACTTGTTTTATAATGACTTTGTGCTGATGTTTCTAACTACCAAAAATATTTGACCTAGATCTTTTTCTATACCGATTTGTTATACCGATCGACTCAGAATCACTTTCTGAGACGATTTAACGATGTCCGTCCCTCCGTCTGTCCGTTTGGCCGTCTGTCCATCTATGTGTCCTTATAAACTTTGTAATCAATCTACATGTCGCAAATATGAATATATTTTGATCAAATTTAATACATAAGCTTTCATCGTCCATAGGATAAACGCTGTTGAAATTGATAAGAATCGATGTATTTTCAGACTTAGTCCCCAAAAAAATGACCTCTATGAGATATACTTAAATTGCCATTTTATCGTATATATCATGATAAAATTGGGCTGGTGTATATTTATTACATCTATTAATCAGTAGTCCAAAAATAAACTTTATAGGACAATTAGTCATAACACGTGTCTAAAGTTGTTTCCCGACATATGTCATAAATTTTTTTTTTTCAAATTTGGTTTGTATATGTTTTTGCAAAAATTAAGTGACCTTACCAAATACGGGCAGGATCGATCCATTTTTCGTGCTAGTCCCCATATGAACTTTTCAGACTGCAGGCAAACAAATTTATAAAAATTCCACTTAGATTTGGTTTATGCTTAGTTGTTATACCCAATTAGTTGGACCAAAGACCCCTCTCTAAACGCATAGTATAGGTGTCAGATACTTGATTTAAACTGCTGTTGTTAACTGCCCCTTTCCATAGTTATTGCTGTAAAAGGTTTTCCAAAGTATGAGGCTGGCATTCACTTGCTTAAGGGTGGTTAGGTTTTAAAAGCGAAAAAAGGCGTATTTTCATAATTTTTTTGGAGATATGAATAATGTTGAATTATTTATTTCATATACTTAGACAATATAGCATGTCCTTTGAAGAATCTTTGAAAAAAATTTCAATAAAAAATTTTAATAAATAAGTCCGTGACAGCGAACCGCCGGAGGCGCCCCGGCAAAAAGTTGTTTTGCGGTGAACATTATAACTCGTTACGGGATTATGTGATATAAAAAAATGGAAATGCATCTAAAAGGTGATATGTTTCCCGAGATAATCGCGAAGAGCTTTTTCTGAAACAACAAAAAATGTAAAAAAGGTTTTAAAACCTTACCCCGCTAATAACACGGGGGAGCTTTGGGTCTGCATAGCTTTCGTGTACGTGCATTGTTATAGCGTTAGCAAATCGTTTTATAGTTGAAGTTTTGGCCTCCCTTTAGCAGCTTTTTAAAAATATTGTTTTTAAGGAGGACCTGTCTTCACAATTGCGCTCTATTTCTCCAAACAATATTTAATAATTTTCTATATTAGCAACAATCTTATGTCGCAGAAATAATGATACTAGTTATATTATTTCTAATGAAACCCAAATTCTGGTGAGATTTTTTTTACGAAGTAAACAGTATTTATTATTATTCTTTGTTGGAATATCATTCAGCCATTAAAAAAAAATATAAGCAAGTAACTCATATACTCCTTTAAAACTAAGAAATTAAATTCGCTCCTTGTCTTCTTTATGTATTCTCACATGTTACAGGGACATACATGTATGTTTGTTATGTCTATGTAGATTATGGCATATGTAATTAGCAAAGTTTTAAGCCACTCACCCCAACATCCTGTGGCACAACATAACCATTCCATCTGAACGTAACCATCTTAATGTCTTTGACTTCCATTTCACTTACACATCATAAAGAAGTGACATTTGGCGCAAAACAAGGATAAACAACGTAGTGATGCTGAAAATTAGCAACATAATTCTTTGTTGGAACATGGCACTAAAAAGGCATCTAAAGGATTAAAGTGAAAAATCAAGATACGAATTCAAAACTTACGTGGAATGCAGAATGTGTACATGTACGAATATGTAAGATGCATATGTATATGCATTGTTAATGAAAATTAAACAAAGAAAAGGATTTCATAAAACGACTTTAGAGAGTGTAATTAAAGGGCACAGATGTTAATGGGATAAAGAAAAATACAGTTTTTAAAAACGGCAAAATGTTTGAAAACTTAGTCGTAGGAAGTTTACCGAACAAAAGATTACAATCTTTAATCAAATTACGCTTTTTTCATTTACAAAAATATGGTTTATTTCATTTATTTTAAATCTTTCGTTAACATAATAGACCGATGCCTTATCTTATTTGAAGGTTATTGGATCTATATCTCGGCATTATCCAGTAAGAACACAGATTCTAATGACTTCAAACAGAGAACATTTTCTATACTCGCTAAATAACTTCTCACCAGAGAAATACCAGCTTAAGGCTCCACTAGTATTGAAATTTATTTTCCAACTATTAAGATCTTTTCATATAGATCTTTTCGTGGCCTTTGCTTCTACAGCTACTAGAGACAAACAAATACAATCCAATTCCATAGGTGCTGTCATATACTTATATTCCTAGTCTTTCCTGAAATAATACTCTGAAGAATTGCTTAATCATCTCATTTGTGGTCGTACGGCAGTTGTGCGATGAATTATTTGTTAGAAACATCTTACTAAATATATTTACGGGAATCTATAATTCAAAATGTCTTCAATGAGGTATACAACATTTATAGAATTCAGGGAAGAAGTGGAGACGAACAGTATCAGGAAAACACAGAGTGCCTACACGGATGGTTAAAATTGGATTGCTTGATTATATTTGTCATATGCTCTGAATTTTTAGAGGATCAACGGTCCTGAGTAATGCTTAGAGAAATTAGAAAAATGTTAAGGCAAAAGGAATTTTTTTACTATCCAATCATTTGATGTTATTAGAAATTCTATTGACAGAACAGGAATATGCCGCATTTAGCCGCATGTAAGATACTGGTTACAAAGTTGGCGATAGTCTGAAAAAACTTGGTGAACATGAAGTCTCTGAAAGCTTACCTCCCTGGCTAGCTACCATTTTAACAGAACCTAGTTGATGCTGATTGACCAACTTTAACTTACTTTCGGGTTTATATCACCATTCACATCTTCCGACGTTATATTCTTATGATCATAATCCAAGAGATTAAGAGGCATGAGGCACTCGTGGTCAGATGACTAAATGACTTTGTCTGAAAATTTCCAAGTCATTTCCTAGTGGATTCCTTTTTTTAGTGGCAGTTCGTCCATTTTATTCCCTGCTTTAAGCTTTTATTTCTTGAGTTTGCTGCTCTATCGAAGAATGAGACTGTGTATGAGTCTGCACATGTTGGTGGGTTATAAGCAAGGTTCAGAAAATACACACATGAAACACACAATGTTCTGATCAAAAGCAGCCAACACATATCTTTATTTTCATATCATAAACCACACAGATTTGAGTGTTGCTTTATTTGAAGTTCGTGTTCTGGTACGTGTACTGAAAAAAAACTGAACATGTACAATAAACAGGTTCGAGTTCAGTTATATTTTAAGTCGTGTTGTGGCTCGTGTAGTAAGAAAAAAGAGAACATGTACAATAAACAGGTTCGAGTTCAGTTATATTTTAAGTCGTGTTCTGGCTCGTGTACTAAGAAAAAATAGAACATGTACAATAAACAGGTTCGAGTTCAGTTATATTTTAAATTCATGTTCTGGTGCTTGTACTGCGAAAAATTGAAACATCAATTCGCGATCTGATACACCCCGATAAAAACGACAACAATTGTTTCAACCAAATTTATTAAAATTTTATTGACCCTTTTTATACCCTATACCACTATGTGGTTTGGGTATAATGACTTTGTGCTGCTGTTTGTAACAACCAAAAATATTTGACCCAGACCCATCTTTAATTATACCGATCGAATCAGAATCACTTTTTGAGTTGATTTAACAATGTCCGTCCGTCCGTCCGTCCGTCTGTGTGTCCATGTAAAGCTTGTAATCAAAGTGCAGGTCGCAAATATGAATATATTTTCATGAAATTTGGTATATAAGCTTCTATCGGCCATGGGATGAACGCTATTGAAATTGGTGAGAATCGGTCCATGTTCAGACCTAGCCCCCATACAAATTACCCATATGAAATCGACATAAATTGCCATAAGATCCAAATTGTCATATAGATCTTACTCAAATTGGGTTTGTATGCGTTCATTACATCCACTAATGAGTAGTCCAAAAATGATCCCTTTGACCCCATATAGAGCTGCTTCCCGATCTTCACTTAAATCTATTAAAAAACAAAAATATTGCACTGATTCTTCTCAAATTTTGTTTGTACATATTTTTGCAAAATACAAGAGACTTTACCAAACATGATCAGGATCGGTCCATTTTTGGACCTAGTCCCTTTATAGATATAGCATCCGATATGAACTTTTTCATATCTGCAGCCAAAAAAATTAATAAAAATCCCACTCAAATTTGGTTTTTTCTTATTTTCAATGTCCAGTTAGTTGGGCCTAAGAGATAGGGTTTCTAATCGCATGGTATAGGGTATCGTATAGTCGGTCTAGACCGACTATAATTTTCTTACTTGTTTATGACTTACGTTGCAAATTGTTTACAATTGTCAAATATTTTAAAATTTTTTGGCCATTTTCTTGTGATTTACGTTGAAATTATTTACAATTGATTTTATTGACTGGTTTTTATTTTAATAAAATATGGTAATAAAATACTTAAGACACAAAAACTATTTAGCATCATAAAAGTTACACTTGTTGGTTGTTAGGTTTTTTTGCATTACCCACCCCTATTTTCGCAACCAATTAGTGTCATAGACGAAACACCCAATTTTGCGGCATAAAAGACAAACTTGTTGGTTGTTAGGATCTTTTGCAAACATTTTTTTTTTTTTGTAACAAATAACTTTAGACACAAAAAATTTTGCATCATAAAAAACACAATCACCCACCCTTAATTTGCGAACCAATTAGTGTCAATGCACAATCCTTTTCTCAATGAGTTTTTGGGATTTTTTGCGTAAAAACACAATGAGTGTCAATAAAAAAACCCAAAAAAATATTTTCATATTTTATTGTCCCTTTTTATACCCTATACCACTATGTGGTTTGGGTATAATGACTTTGTGCTGCTGTTTGTAACAACCAAAAATATTTGACCTAGACCCATCTTTAATTATACCGATCGAATCAGAATCACTTTCTGAGTTGATTTAACAATGTCCGTCCGTCCGTCCGTCCGTCCGTCTGTGTGTCCATGTAAAGCTTGTAATCAAACTGCAGGTCGCAAATATGAATATATTTTGACGAAATTTGGTATATAAGCTTTTATCGGCCATGGGATGAACGCTATTGAAATTGGTGAGAATCGGTCCATGTTCAGACCTAGCCCCCATACAAATTACCCATATGAAATCGACATAAATTGCCATAAGATCCAAATTGTCATATAGATCTTACTCAAATTGGGTTTGTATGCGTTCATTACATCCACTAATGAGTAGTCTAAAAATGATCCCTTTGACCCCATATAGAGCTGCTTCCCGATCTTCACTTAAATCTATTAAAAAACAAAAATATTGCACTGATTCTTCTCAAATTTTGTTTGTACATATTTTTGCAAAATACAAGAGACTTTACCAAACATGATCAGGATCGGTCCATTTTTGGACCTAGTCCCTTTATGGATATAGCATCCGATATGAACTTTTTCATATCTGCAGCCAAAAAAATTAATAAAAATCCCACTCAAATTTGGTTTTTGCTTATTTTCAATGTCCAGTTAGTTGGGCCTAAGAGATAGGGTTTCTAAACGCATGGTATAGGGTATCGTATAGTCGGTCTAGACCGACTATAATTTTTTTACTTGTTTATGACTTACGTTACAATTGCTTGCAAGTGTTACAATTTCACGCAATTGATTTTGCAATAAATAGCGAGTGCGTGCGTCATTTATTCATTAAAAGTGGGTCAGTTTTCATTAGATCATGATCTATTATCATTGGTTTGAGAGCAGTGGGTGATCGCAAACACACTTAGAGGGTATCCTATTCAAGTGGCAAGGAGTGTAAGTGTACTGTGTTATTGTGTAAATTGCAAATATTTTGTGAAAATTAAAAAAATTGGAAAGCAATAACAGAAATAAGTTTTGCTATAAAAAATACGCAACTTTAATAGCGAAACGAAAAAAGTTACATGTCTGATTGAAGCCTGCAAGAAAGATTTAAGTGCAGTGTGCAGTTTTTGTATTAAGTATTAAGTATTTTATTACCATCTTTTATTAAAATAAAAACCAGTCAATAAAAACAATTGTAAATAATTTCAACGTAAATCACAAAAAATGGCCAATAAAATTTTAAAATATTTGACAATTGTAAACAATTTGCAACGTAAGTTATAAAAAAGGGTCAATAAAATTTTAATAAATTTGGTTGAAACAATTGTCGTCGTTTTTATCGGGGTGTATCAGATCGCGAATTGATGTTTCAATTTTTCGCAGTACACGAGCCAGAACACGAATTTAAAACATAACTGAACTCGAACCTGTTTATTGTACATGTTCTATTTTTTCTTAGTACACGAGCCAGAACATGACTTAAAATAAACTGAACTCGAACCTGTTTATTGTACATGTTCTATTTTTTCTTAGTACACGAGGCAGAACATGAATTAAAATATAACTGATCTCGAACCTGTTTATTGTACATGTTCTATTTTTTCTTAGTACACGAGCCAGAACATGACTTAAAATATAACTGAACTCGAACCTGTTTATTGTACATGTTCTATTTTTTCTTAGTACACGAGCCAGAACACGACTTAAAATATAACTGAACTCGAACCTCTTTATTGTACATGTTCTGTTTTTTCTTAGTACACGAGCCAGAACCCGACTTAAAATATAACTGAACTCGAACCTGTTTATTGTACATGTTCTGTTTTTTTTTCAGCATACGTACCAGAACACGAACTTCAAATAAAGCAACATTCCAATCTGTGTGGTTTATGTGTGATCGAAACAAAAAGTACGTGATAGAAAAATGTTCGTGTAAATAACGAAATATTAAAACGAACACAGTCACAGCTCGCCTGAAGAGAAGACACGTTGACCTAAAATGCCAAAGAAATCTGAAAGCGGGGTTTTGTTAACAGTTGATTTGACATGAAAAATCACTTTGAATCGATATCTTAGCTGATCCTGTTTTTGAGATATGCGCATTTTTCACTTTTTATGTAAGCACATATCAACGCATGCATGAAAAATGATCATGTTGGTCCAATTCTGATATTTTCTCATTGTGTATGTGTGTGTGTGTGTGTGTGGGCGATATTTTTTCCACACCATCTAACGAGATAAATATCACGGCGCGCTTTTTTAAAGTGGTATCCCCTGCAGGCCTAATCCACGAACTTTTTATAGCATATTTAGATATGTTGCGAAGAAAATGTGACTACGACTCGAATATGTTGGATCTTCCACCAAATTAATTTTGAATCGCTCCCAAAATTTTCAAAATTCCCTGTGTACAGATTCACCGGCCTACTCTGACCATAAGCCTAAACCATCGTTGTCCAATAATAAAATTCCCGCTTTTAAATGATCAAGTTACACGTGAATTTTTAAAGTTTGGGTCACTCCAGTGCTTTCAAATTTTCATCTAAATTTGTAACGTCAGAACGTTGCGTAGAAAAACAATTGTGTACAATTTTATTCATTGTCATAAAAGCAGCAAGCAATTTATCTGATTCTTGCAAAAGTTTCCTGCATGCATTACCCTCAAAAACTTCACCCTGGTAATTTTTTGCAACTAATTTCAATTTTATTGGCCAAAGTAAAGATTTTTCGCGTCCTACAACAGATACTATGCCATTCCAAAATAAGTGGTTTATAAATCCTTGTAAAAGGTGAAGTTCAGGCAGAGGGCATTTCTGGAGAACGTTCATAGAAAAGTCATTTTCTTCATCATTATCGCTATCTTCATTTTCTATTTCTTTTTCGTAAAAAAAGAGAGGCATGTTTACCGTGCTATGGCATTCTTTCGCACTCTTTTTTTTTACCGATACGCTTAAATTTCTGATAATCATCTATTACATTTTTAAATGTTTTAAGGATTATATCATCAGGCTCTCTTCTAAAAGTTTGCAGTTCAGTAAGAGTAATATAACAGTAAGGGCAAGGGTATGTTGCGGTTGCAGTTTGCTGTCCATTAATTATTTGCAGAAGTTTGAAATCAGAGACAAATCTGAAGGGTATCTCATTAACCTTTGTCAATTCAGACAAAGTTTTTACATTTTCATAAATTTCCTTTATTTGGTGGAACAATAGCTAGTATAGTTAATCTGTAAACACTGTTCAAATTTCTTTTCATTGATGTACTCCCACCAGTGGAGTAACGAGTTCTTTTACTTTCATTTTTATCTGCTTCCTCTTTTCCTTCTTCTGTCAAAATTATTACCGAAAGTTTAAAAAAGCCTTGCCCTCCATCTGCCATCAACTTCATTTTTGCATTTTGGATCTCTGCAACATTCCATTTTTCAAAGAATGAGTCAATAAGTATTGCTGCGTTGGCAAAAATGACAGGTCTATCAACTTTACCTTCTTTAGATTCGAAAGGGTGAACATCTTCCTTATAGACGTTTTCCAATGAATTTGATTTTTCACGCATATGTTCTTTATAATCTTTTGGAATTGATTTTCTTCCAGCACAACTTCTGATGAAGTTGGTCATTTTATTCATAGAATTTTGAGATACTCCAGTAGCGGCTTGATATTCGTCCAAACCTTCAGCAGTAAAAATGGTTTTCTTATCTTTTTTGCTATTCAAAGTTACTCTCATTTTAGAACCCGCTGTATTCAAGATTATATCGCCATCAATTGTAGTACTATCAGGATCATGATCAGACAGTCTTTTCTTTAGCATTGATGTTAATATTTGATGTTGTTGCTTTTCTGGTAATTTTGCTACTATGCCCAAGACATTTTCACGAGTACTATGTGAAGAATAACCTTCTCCACAAGAGTGACGTATACCTTTGCCTATTTTTTGAAAACAATTATTGCAAGTGCTCATAGAGATTTTCATTTGAGCATTTTTTTGCGTAGAAGGGGTTGAGTATTTGACGCAGCACCGTAAAGACCATTATTTTCATGTATTTCAGTATCAAAATTACGTTTGTAGCCTTTTCCCTTAACTTGTTTTAAATGACCTTTGAATCGTGCCATGAGACAAATATAGCAATTACAATCAGAAGATGTTCTGGTTTTTTTCGGTAAATTAATGTCTACATAATTACGGATTATTGGAATCGGTCTTGCTGTAATATTCTTCTGAACAAATACTAAGGGGGAATTTAGAATTTGATAGATCGAATTGCTCATTTACATGTTTTTTTATTAAATCTGAGCACGATTGCCAAAAACTATTTTTTTTTGCCACATGGAGCGCGTACTTTCAATCTATTTTCTTCGTGATCACATTTATGATCGTTAAAATATGAAATATTTTTTGAAAGAGTATTTTTCTCCATAGTGTATTTTCCAACTGAATTATTGTGTCTAAGCATATATATGCAATTCAACCAAGTAATCAATCAATATATACAATACACCAAATTGAAAAGCTCGAATTCTTAATTTATTATATTCATGTGACCTCTGAATATCAAATGTGGGTAGGCACACAGTACCATACGCCACCTGTTGGTCTTTTGCACAACTTAATCTTTCAAGTGCATTGAATAAAAATTAAATTTTAGATGGTGTTTATAGAAAATATTTGAGGCCAAACTTGGCATAATTATGACAAATTTGGCCTCAAAGCACAAAATATACACACATACACATACCACACACACACAAAATATGAGAAAATACCAGAATTGGACCAACATGATCATTTTTCATGCATGCGTTGATATTTGCTGACATAAAAAGTGAAAAATGCGCGTATCTCAAAAACAGGATCAGCTAAGATTTCGATTCAAAGTTATTTTTCATGTCAAATCAACTGTTAACAAAACCCCGCTTTTAGATTTCTTTGGCATTTTAGGTCAACCTGTCTTCCTTTCAGGCGAGGTGTGCAGTCATGATGGTGTTGGGCACCGTAGAAAATTTAGAAACGCACATAATTGATATGAAAATAAAAATATGTGTGTGTTGGTCTAAGTTATGTTTGTTTACATATATGTACGAGTTTTTTTATTCAGTGTGTGATTTTTTCTGAACTCTGGTTATAAGTCCATAATATTAGGAAATTTCTTCTAGTTTGGTAACAGGAAATAGTCGCTGGCGCTCAATCTGGAGAATAGTGCTGAGGTAGCAGTTTGTAGTCCAATTCATGAAATTTTGCAATGTGTAGTCAACGTGTGTAGTCGACGTGTGATTTGATTTTTTACTTCAAATCAATGTCGTATCTCTGCAACAGCTATTAGTAATATTCGACGTTGATGGTTTTACCCATTTCAAGCTAATCGATGTGAATGAGACTGCATACATCCCAAAAAAATTTTGCAATGATCTTGTTGGCCGACAGATCTATCTTGGCCTTCTTCGGTACACGTTCATGCGGATAAGTTCAATGCTTTGACTATTCCTTGGTCTTTGGTTTGCTGTGATGGATCAATATTTCGTCCAAGGTTACAAAAACTTCCTAAAATTACTTTTGAACATCGCCAAAGATTTCTTTGAAGTGGTCACAGGGTTGCGCTTATGGTCGAGTGCGATTAATGTTCAAATAAACATGTTATATGAGAGGTTCCATTGCCGACCATCTAATATCACATCATGGATTTATTTTTTTTTGTTTTGTTTGACCTGTTTAGGTCATTATTTGTGCTTGTAAACTACCATTGAAGTTGACGGCGCAGAGTCCCCATAGCATTTATCATACCTTTTCTGGGTTTCGGCTGCAATACTCACTTCCAGGATACTCACTTTTTTCCATTCTTGCAAAAATGTCTACTTTCAGTAGCTATTAAATGCAAATGGACTGTAGATTAATTTTTGATGCCTAGAATTTATATATTACAAAATATATTATTCTTAATTTTAAATCCTTTATTTGCAATTCTTTAAGTTATTATTTTTCAAAGCAAGTATATTAAGTTTTATTTTGGTGTTTTCTGCAGTGCAGATTAATTTTCAAATATTTCGTAAAAATTTATTTTAATGTTCATCTGAAATTATTGTCCTTGTTCATCTATTTGGATGTTTTGGTATGTTTTCTTTGTACCATACTTAAGTTTTACGACTAACGAGACCAAAAATTTTGAAAACATCACAAGCAATTCTACTTAAGAACGGCCACTTGCACCAATATTATGTATCAGAAGAGTATTTCTCCATACCTCCCCTAAAATAAAGTGTGAAGTCGTCACTCACTTTTTGCCAGCAAGATAAAGAAGAAATAAAACTGTGCGCCATATACTTCCGGATTTGTAGACAAAACTTAACTAAGGAATATAAAAATACGAAAAAAAGCTCAGCAGAAAACCCTTCAGTGAATCGTCATCATTGTACATGAATGGAAATGCATTTGTAAAACTTTGATTTCATTTGGGTTGAGTTAAAGCAAACAGAGGCGCTTTGCAAAAGGGAAAAGAGTCGATCTTTTAAATAAATTTTGTTTAGACTTGATACTCATTTTGAAGTAACATAAAAGGGCGGCTCACTAAAGCTTTGAGGAATGAAAAACAGTTTTTTATAGCAAAAAAAAAATATTTCTTAACATAGTCTCCTTCTCTCTCAATGCACTTTGTCAAACCTTTTTCCAATTTTGTCATTCCTTCCAAATAGTATCATTTCTCATAGTCCTCAAAATGGGCATTTGGTATAAGTGTGGAAATATAAAATAATCACTGGGGGCTAAATCTGGAATGTGTGGTATTACCTAGCCCAGTTTATGGAATTTTACCATACACCCGTATGTGCAGTCAATTGGGACCAAGTAAGGAACCCGTCCTGCCGACAGCTTTCTAAAGCCCTCCTTACGCACTTTCATGCTGCGATAGGCAAACGTCACATCTTTTTCATTTCTTCGACATTTTGGGGGTTAGTAACTTTAATTGCTAGATGGAATGTTTGTCGTCACTAGTACTGATTGATAACAACTAAACTCACTAAACCATCGTAATTGATGGTGCAGAGCCTCATAGTGCTTACCAACTTTTTTCTTGGATTGAAATAAAATAAAGTTTTATGAGCGCTAGAAACTAACTCTTTTCCATTTTTGCATTTTTTGAATAGGTGCAAAACACAAGCTTATTGTTCAAAATTACACAGTATTCTATTAACAGATCATAGTATTGGGAGCAGTGCTGGTTTTGAATTAAGTACGAGGGAAGTTGAAAAGCTCAGGCGATATTTATACTTCTGTTGTAGTCCAGGCTTAAATTCTCGAGAGTAGAGAACTAATATCGTTTCTCCAAGTAGAGTATTCATTCAAAATATAATTTTAAACTTGTTCTCTAAACTACGCAATATTGGAGAGACAAATCAAAAAGCGGGTAAAAACTGTGTGATCGAAATGTAGAAATATATGTGGAAAGTGCTTATTCGTCGATAAAACCCATACTTTATTAAGAAATGAAAATTTTTATTTCGGAACTTAAAATAGACACTTCTATTCCAAATTCGAAATTTTTAGTCAGCCAATTGATGTTTTGGGAGATCACATGTTCGTAACCACAAATCCGATCTTACCACATCCAAGTATGACCTCCTGTTATGCCTTGGCTGCAGCTGTTGGTAATATGCGCGTGCAAACGGAGATATGGATCACTTCTAAAATAAATGACTTCTGGATTATTCTGTCTCGAATGTGCGAACTTGGAAAACCAAGCGAAAATCCAGTTACGAGGATGCTACCAGAATAATTCAACCTGACGTACGGCGGCAGTAGTTAAAAAAAATACTTTGATAAAAAGTGGCAGTCTCATCAAACATATGTTTTAATTTTAAAGTCGCCACGTTGTTTAGTATTTATACCCTATACCACTATGTGGTTTGACTTTGTGCTGCTGTTTGTAACCAAAAATATTTGACCTAGACCAATCTTTAATTATACCGATCGAATCAGAATCACTTTTTGAGTTGATTTAACAATGTCCGTCCGTCCGTCTGTGTGTCCATGTAAACCTTGTAATCAAACTGCAGGTCGCAAATATGAATATATTTTGATGAAATTTGGTATATAAGCTTTTATCGGCCATGGGATGAACGCTATTGGTGAGAATCGGTCCATGTTCAGACCTAGCCCCCATACAAATTACCCCTATGAAATCGACATAAATTGCCATAAGATCCAAATTGTCATATAGATCTTACTCAAATTGGGTTTGTGTGCGTTCATTACATCCATTAATGAGTAGTCCAAAAATGATCCCTTTGGCCCCATATAGACTGCTTCCCGATCTTCACTTAAATCTATTAAAAACAAAAATATTGCACTGATTCTTCTCAAATTTTGCTTGTATATATATATTTGCAAAATACAAGAGACTTTACCAAACATGATCAGGATTGGTCCATTTTTGGACCTAGTTCCCATATAGATATAGCATCCGATATGAACTTTTTCATATCTGCAGCCAAAAAAATTAATAAAAATCCCACTCAAATTTGGTTTTTGCTTATTTTCTATGTCCAGTTCGTTGGCCTATGAGATAGGGTTTCTAAACGCATGGTATAGGGCATCGTACAGTCGGTCTAGACCAACTATAATTTTCTTACTTGTTTTATTTTGAGCCATCAAAAGTAAACGATCTCAGCGAATTTGTAGAATTAATTTTATATTTCATATTCTTTTGAATATATTGTCTTTTATTAGCTTTGGGTCATTTGTGGGTCTTCTTATTTTATCAAGAAAAATACAGATAGTTTTTATACATAAAGTAATTTTATAACAAAATTGGATAAAAGTTGTTTTAATTTATATTCGCGAGCAACAAGCAGATAATTGCAGAAAAGATATAAGCAGATAATTGCAGAAAAGATATATCGCAATGGATTATTTTGATCCCAGGAGCACAGAAGCATTAAATAAATAAAAAATAAACCGAGTTATTTTTCTTAAATTATTTAGAATTTAGTGGTTTCATCGAGTTTAATAGAAAAACTCGTTTTCGGTAATTTTTATTTAAAAATTTCTTAAAATCCAAAGCTGGCCTTGGCAAATAATGGGTTAACGTTCTCGAAATTATCCCAAATTTTAGGAACGGAAGTTCTACATATTTCGTTATTATATTTTAAGCGTTGCATATAAAAATACAACAGCACTTACAAAATATTTGCATGTTTTGAATAAATTGTCTTTTATTAGCTTGTGGTCATATGTGACCCCAATTCCAAAAGGGTTAATGGGGTCATATTATTTTTTCCGAAACCCTAGGCTATTAAGATAAAACATAACATGTAAAAGTTGAAAAGTGATGAATTTTTGATACAAAGTATTTAAAAAGAGTACATTTACAGAATATTTTACAAAAATCCCATTTTTCTCGAAATCCGCAAAAATAAACTCCTTGTAAAAAAAATTCTGCCATAGGGATTTACTTAACAATTCACACAGTTAATCTGTAACATGCTCTTAACAACACCTTAAAGTGTCAGATCCCTTTTTTTTTAAGGTTTGTTAAAGAAAATTTTTTAAAACTTGAAAAAGGAGTTTTCAAAATTTTATCAAAAAATTTCTCGTTTTAGGCCACAATGCGCAATAGGTTAACAACGTGATAATAAAACAATACTTCATATCTGAGTCTTTACAAGTATAGAGACAAAAAAAAAATTATGGCTTTAATCAATTTCTCAAAGTTGAAAAATTGCCATCAAATTTCATGACCTAGTTTTTTTTTTTTGGCACAAAAGTGGTCTGGGGCATTTGCTATTTCTTGACGATGTTTCATTAGATTTTGAAGTTTTATAGCTTCTTGAAAGGAAAATTTAATACTGATCCCGAATTATATAACAACTTGTCGGAAAAATTTAACTATAGAACGAAATTTTCATAAAATCTAAAAAAAGGCATGTTTTTCTCATATAAACACACTTGAAATTTTCAATCGCGTTGAGGCACGGCTAAATGTTTTTTTGATTGGCCCAAACCTTTGTATTTCTCAGTGTTTTTGCTATTCGCATATTTCTAGGGGGGTGAGACCGAGAGTTTGAACACTTTTTTTCCCTCCATATAATGAAGGGCCACCCTAATATCGCATATTGACCGAAAATTTGGAGATGAGAAAGCTGTCTGCAAGATGTGTGCCACGCTTGCTCACAATAGAACAAAAACAGCGTCATGATTATGTTCAAATAGAGTGTTTGAAGATGTTTCACTGCTATAAACCTGAGTTTTTGCATCGATTCGTAACTATGGATCAGACATGGGTCAACCACTTCACATCTGAGATCAAACAGTGGACTGAAATGGAAGAATCGTGTCCAATGAAGGCGAAAACATTTCTATCTGCAGATATTTGCTTTTTTGGGATGCGCGTGGTATAATTTTCATCGATTATCTTCAAAAAGCAAAAAAAAAAAAACTTCGTCGAGCTTTATGCCAACATATTGCGGCATTTAAATGATGAAATTCAGGAAAAATGGCCGCATTTGTCAAAAAAGAAAGTGTTTTTTCATCAAGATAATGCAACAGTTAACACATCCACTATTTCTATCGTCAAACTCCATAAACAGAAGTTCGAATTGCTTCATCCTGCACCTTATTCGCCAGATTTAGCTCCCTTGGATTATTTTCTATTTAAAAACTGGGAAAACCATCATTCAAAGTTGCTTGAACTTGTCAAAAATCTGCGAAAGATTTTTCTAACAACAGCTCAGATGGGCGAAATGCAAGATGCCATTATACACAAAGTGCTGGGAGCACCTATAAGGCAGATTTGTTAATCCTACATTGTAAAAATGAAAGCGGACTGGATAAACTTCAAACCGTGGTCAATAAAGGAAACGAAATAGCCTCACCACAAAGTTGCCGTTGGCTCTTTACACAATGCTGCTACCGAAGGGGTTCCTTTCTGTGGTTATTTATAAATTGCTGTTTAATATTAACTTCCTGTTTCAAATATTCTTCCTCTTTTATTTTGCCATCTTACGCTTCTGATCTTCTTGCATCACTAAAGAAAAGTTTTGTTAGAACTCAAGTTTTTTTTCATAAGTTGGCTGTTTGCTAGTGGTAATTCATTTTTATTGAAATGGCATAAAATGTTCTGAAGTTTACTGTTTTGTATGTGGAAATTGTGCTCGTCTACTATTTTAGTTTTTTTTTTTATTACTTACCATAGTGCCATCCCATCATGGCATGGAACTCATCATTGGTTTATCTAGAAAAGAATGCAATGATAATGTTGATGTTCGTTCGTTTTTGTTTTTCGTCTTCTTTTGCTGCTTAGTTTTAACAATTTATTTAAAATTGTATAATATTTTAAGTCTTTTTCGTTAAACATGCATTTCACATATTTGTTGTTCTCTTTCGAACTGTAAAAGCAGTCATACTATTCGTCGTCAGTCAAATATTACTACGAATATTACAACTGGACCAGAACTTCAAGGAATAAATACAATTTTGCAATGAATTTATTAAAAATATTCATATGAAATTTGAATAGAATGAAAAAAACTAATTAAAATATATATGAGCAATAAGCGCCCCGGTAGGTGAGTGGGTAGCGTGCTCGCCTATCATACGGGGGTCGTGGGTTCGATTTCTACCAGAGGCTTTGGTCTGTCACTGCAAAAACCAGCCAAATGGTCTTCGTCACCTGGCTTATCCCTGGACCCACAATTAGAATACAAATTTACTTTGCATTGTAATTAATAAAAATAAATAAATAAATAAATAAATATATATGAGCAATAATAAATAACCCAAATGTTCTTCAGATACCAGTTGAGATAATAATGTCTCAAGGTAATAATACATTCATATGAGGAAGTCATACGTTTTGTTAGTAATAAATATAGTATATAAGCTTTGCAATTCTAACTTAAAGAGAATGATCAAAATTCTGGTGAACTCGGAATAAGTCTTTTGAATTGCAATTAATAATTAGTTTAGCATCCGACTTCTCCTATCTGCATGGTAAAGTACTTTGGGCAGTCAGGATGCAAATATAAATAAAAACAAATTTAAGTGTATAATTATAAAAATGAATATGAAAAAATAAAAGGACTCTCTCCTATTATTGTTATTATTACAAAACAAAGAGCATCATTTTAATTTATTTCTATAATTAAATCGACTCTCAATATAAAACCTTCAATCCCATCTATTATTTTAAGAACGACAGCAACTTTTGTCTTTCCTGTTTCTTACATCGAGCCATAACTATGCAGCAATAACAGTGAACCAGCAATTTATTTCAGTAATTTAGCAAATAACCATCTTTTAGGAGGTCAGATAATAAAGAGGATGCCTAGCCAAATTTTATGTGATTGATTTTCTTGGGAGAACAAAGTGAAAAGAGAGCGTATGTTTTCTAAATTTACAAAAGCGTTTTGTTATAATAAATAATCTAACCCATAAAAACAAAGTTTTTATTAAAACTCTTTTTTTCTTTATGCATATGTGTTTTGAATATCTCCGTGACTGTGCGTGACTGTGTGTGACTATCTTAAAATTATTCTTTGGCCACAACAAGTCTATGGACAAAGTTTCAGAACGATCGGTCTTATTAGTCTTATTTCACAGCAAGTCCATCGACCAAGTTTTAGATCGATCGGAAAAGTGGAAATGTGTTTTAAATCACTCCGATTAATCAGATGGATTGGATGAGGAGTAATGATATTTAGATCACTCCGTGACTGTGACTATGCATGACTGTGCGTGACTACCCCAAAATTTATCGTTTTTCACAACAAGACTATGGGCCAAGTTTCAGATCAATTGTATAAGGGTGAATGGGGTTGACCCACGACAGACAGGCAGACAGACAGACAGACAGACAGACAGTATGAGTTACAAGAAAGAATTGAAAAATAGCTGAAAGCTTAGTGAAGAACATTTGGGTTTACAATTTTGACTTAAATTATTGTTATTAATTCTGCTAGAAAAACTTGAAACGGTGTCAGGAAAAGTAACGTACGAAAAGGACATAATGATTTTCAAGTCCCAAAATATATTTTGCGCCAAAAATATTCAACGTCTTTGTTGAGAAAATTGTGTTAAGCCATTTGGAATGACAACATTTGAAAAATTATAGGGATCGATATTCAGAATGGCCAATAATTCCTATTGTTATTAAATTCCTATTAAAATCTCTCCCGTTTCAACAAAAGAAGCTTTAAGTTTTACGGCGACACTATCAGTGAAAGTACCGATTTTCATCCATAAAAAGAAAATAGTTTTCGATTCGGGCCAATTGCACGTTGTCGGGTTGTACGTTGATCCACAGAAGGGCTAATTTATTATTAGTGCTACCTATATTCATGTTTTTATACCCTATACTACTATGTATACTACATGTATTAATTACATCCATTAATCAGTAGTCCAAAAATGATCCCTATTGGACAACTCTTAGTCATAGCCCCTATATAACGCCGCTTCCCGATCTTCGCTTAAATCTATCAAAAAACAAACATATTGCACAGATTTTTCTCAAATTTGGTTTGTATATATTTTTCAAAATATAAGTGACTTTACCCAATATGGTCAAGATCGGTCCATTTTTCGACCTAGTCCCCATATAAATATAGCACCCGATATGAACTTTTTCATATTTGCGGCAAAAAAATTAAAATCAATGCCACTCAAATTTGAGTTATGCTCATTTTCTATATCGAATTAGTTGGACCGAAAGATGGGGTCTCTAAACCATTGTATAGGGTATCATATGGTCGGTCTAGACCGACTGTAATTTTCTTACTTGTTTAATTTTATATATGGGGGATTTCATGTCAAGTGCACCAACTTTTGAAACCGATGTCTTCCGATCGGGATGAAATTTGCACCAAGGTTAGTCCTATTAGATAGTAGTTTAGACACAATTTTCCAACAAGATCGGTCCAGATCTCTCTGAGTTAGGGGGGATCAAAATTTGACATTTTGGCAAACAGGTGTTTTTTCTCATCCATGTAACTTATTACCTTTTGTTCTTAGAAAATTTTCTCCCAAAGAGTTTAGATAGATATTTCTTTAATATTTCTTAGTGGGATGGGAGTGGGATATCTATCAAAATAAATGTTTTGTAACTCAAGACAATGGTTTTTCAATTTTTCACAAATGCACTATTTTGAATTTTTTCCTATTTGTGTCTAAAACCTTACAAATACAACTTATACTGAGAAACTAGACAAACTAAACTTTCCGAAGGTATATAACATACCTAACTAAAATTTTATACCCTCGATACTGTAATACCCAGAATATGTTAACCTCAGGAAAAAAATCGCTTTTTTTCTATAGAAATGTTGAAAAATTATTATTTTTTATTTATTTTTAATAATAATAATTAAATTAATGTATAATAATAATAATATTAAAAATAAAAAGATAAATAATTTATTAAAATTTAATCTTAACTGCATTAGATCCATTTATATCATAACTATTTTTATACTTAATTTATTGTAGCTGATGAAGTATTTAAGTCTTGTAAATTTTTAAATACCCAGTCTTTCATCCAGCTTTTATGTCGCCTTTATTTACTGCGTTTTTTGTCAATCCTTTCTTGGCGTTACTAGGTTCAACTGTTGATTTCGCTGCTGGTTTATTTGTTGTCCTTGGAAGAAATCGCATTGAATAGAGGCAGAAAACTTTTTCAGCTTGAGTCTTCCATCGACAAGCGGCATAAAAGCATCGAATCTGCTCTTCAGTGTTTTCAATGTTTCCTGATGATCCTCTTTGCTACTAAAAACTATTTTAGTTTCTTTACAATAACTCTTTGCCCAATGGAATAAAGCAGTCGCATCTAAGATGCGATCTTGATGAGAGCACTGGAGGCTATACTTCGCTGCATTTCTTTTAAGGTTTGCTCCAATACCATCACATGCTCCTTTACCATGAGCAGTAGGATTAAAATGCCACTCAGCTGTCATTCCAAAATCTTTTTCATGGGCCATAAGATTTTCCAAGTTACTTTTGTTTTTAAAATGTTGACGAGCTCCGTCCGAAACGTAGTATACCTTCTTTACTGTAAATTTAGATTTTAGAAAATTTAGTATTCTCTTCTGGTACTCATAAACTGCAAAGGTATCATGTTTTAAACCATCAGATATGATTGCCATACTTTTGTGTTTCAGTTTTGCATCTTTCATGTAGTATATAACTACTGTGAATATAGTTGCTTGGTCGTTATTGAAGTGGAATGCTTGTATGGCATCCTGAAGAACATATTTATAGCTTTCTGCGAAATCATATGAAATAACGAATTCACCAGACTTCAAATGTATCTTTAAATCCTTGAAGAATGACCATTGCTCTTTGACTAAAAAGTCATGCTTTCTCAAGTTTAGCAATCCTGTACACATTTCTTCCACAAAATCATCCACATTTAAAATGTGCATCTGTCAGTCTGAATCCAAGAATCAAATTTGACCTCCTCTATATATTCTCGATCTAAAGAGTTGATTAAATTTTCTTTGATGAATGTGGTTTTCGGGCAATTGGTACATTCAGCTAAGTGGCAAGAAGTTGTTGCATTAGGACACATAGTCAATTTAAGGCAATCGCGGTAATCGTGTAAATCTTCCCCCGAATCATCTGTTAAATACTTTAAGTTGATTTCCTTCAACATCAGTTTAACATTTTCATGGTAAATGCAAACGAATACTGTGTGAGTTCCGCTGCTTTCTGCCAAAACGCAATGTTTTGGCCTCATTTGGGTTAATTTCGTGAAGCCAATTCTTACATCCTCGTGTTCAGATTGAAATGTTGCAAATAACTCTTTCAGGTTACAGATAACCATTCTCTTCTGTTATGTTATGAAGGTATGTTACACACCTTCGGAAAGTTTAGTTTGCCTAGTTTCTCAGTATAAGTTTTATTTGTAAGGTTTTACACACAAATAGGAAAAAATTCAAAATAGTGCATTTGTGAAAAATTGAAAAACCGTTGTCTTGAGTTAAAAAACATTTATTGTGATAGATATCCCACTCCCATCCCACTAAGCGATCAAAAAGCTCTTAAAGGAAAAATCCTAATAGGAAAGCTAGGGTGATCATTTTTAGTGGGAATGATTCATCAAATACATGGGAAGATTTCTGTTTCAAAAATCAATTAAATCGGTGGAACAGGTCCAGGGAAATCTCTGAAAAAGTAAAAAAAAATGAAAAACATGATGTTTCTATATTGTTTTTGTTGTTATTCTAAATGTTGCATTGTTGTCATAGCTGGACAAATACCTTTGTAAATTTTTTTATCATCTCTGGAAGAAAAATTTAAAAGTTTCCATTGTTTTGGCATCACTAAAAAAATTTGTTAGATTATTTCTGTTATTGCCACGAGCCTGCCTGCAAAATTTCAGATCGATTGGGTCACGGGAAAGTGGTTAAAATCGATCCAAATTTTGTTCGACAAGTAGACACTACGAGTTAATATAAAGGGAGTAAAAATTCACCAATATCTAAAGCAAATAGTGCTAAAATACCTAGTTGTTAATAAAAAAAAAACAATGTATATTTAGCAAAAAAAAAAAAAAAAAAAATTATGCATTAATTTATTTAAAGAGAAAAACACAAAAATAACGTTTGAAGTTGTATTTTTTGTGTGTAATATTTACATATACATACATACACATATTAAATAATACAAATAATATACATATATCATATGTATGTATGTATATTCATAGTAACTGCATGTTAGAAATAAATCGGTATATTATTTTATTTACATAAAATTCTGCAATATTTTGTAGTGGGGAAAATACATTTCTTTTGTATTAACAGAGTGTCACTTCATTTTGCTCAGCGTGACTATGTCACAGTAGATGGCGCCACACTTTTTGTTCTAATTAGCTTTGTAATAGTTATTTCTATTTAAACATGAATGTCAATATTTTCAACTTGATATCATACAGAACAATGTTAAGAGTATACACGGGCTGGTCTTTTATTTCATACGTTTTTTCATTATTCTTTTACAAATATGAACATAAGTTTGGCATGTTAACTTTTTGTTGTCTTTATAAAATAGAGTTACCGAGTTCATCAATGAGTTTTTTGATTTCAAAACAGTTCTACATAGTTATATAGAATTATTATTCTGCTTTACCTACAAAATATCTGATTGCGATTACATCTAATTTTTAAAAATTGTTTATAATTACTAAAGCATTATTATTCACATAAAAACAAAATTGCACTTTTTAAATTTTCCATTCAAATTTAAGAAAATACCAATTCTAAAAACTGGAATTAAAATTTCCAATTATAAATTAGAAAATATTAATTGAATTTCAGAAAATCATATCAAAACGTCGGAAATAATAATTTTAAGTTTAGAAGACATCAATTGCATCTTTAATATGTAAATTTGAAATTGAAATACCAAAAAAAAAAACACTAAATATGTTTACATTTAAAAATGTTTACATTTAAAAAAAATATTGCCATTCAGGGGAAATTAATAACTTTTCAGTACCGCGATTCTGTAACTTATTTTAACGATAGTCGAATCGTTAAAAAAAGAAAATCGCAAAATTATCAGTAAAATTTTTAAACGATATTCGCTATTGTTAAAGTCAGCTGTTGTTGTTATCTAAACGACAACCATGTTTGTGTTGTTTATCCAATCGATAAAAACTTAAATTTTTAGGTTGAAATGTCGTCATACATAAATAAAAATCATAAAATAGTGAAAATATTTTGCTTTGATTAAAAACTTTTTTATATAAATAAAAAAATTAAATAGCATATTCAATTCATTATTTCATTTTCAAATAAATAAACAGAAATATTAGTAAAAAAAATAAAGATATTAAACATAAGCATAAAATCATCCGGCCAAACACGAAGTAATTTGTTTTTTTTTCTATTCCTTATGTTTTTCGCTTATTTTGACACAGATGCCACTCGTTTACAATTTAAATAAATAGGAAAATAGATTTTCCGACTGTCGTTAAGATGTATGTACTTAGTGAATTACTTAATACTTAGTGCAAACAACAATGGCTGTCGATATATTTTGCGATTGTCGGATTGTTGAAATTTACAGAATCGCACTACAGAAAACATTAATTAAAATTCAATGAATTTTAGAAAACCTCAAATGATATTTAAGAATTGCTAACATAAAAATTGTTACATAAATAAACGCAATTTGATGAGAATGTTATTTATATATAAATTTTCACAATTTTTTTTGGATGAAAATTTAAAGTTTTTCAGAATATAAAGGTAACAAATTATTTTATTTAAAATGTTTGGGACATTTGGTTTTTTGCGTTTGACATCCCTAATTTGATTATTTATTATTATAAATTTATTCTGTATGTTTTCCATATATGGCAATTTATTAATAAAAAAGTTGAGAGAGCTTTTTTGGTTATTATTTTGTTACTCCATTCGACCTACATGACCGCAATGAAAAAATATTTCGCCAGTTAAAAGAAACTATACAGCCATCTCCAATTAGCACGATTTAATGCATATAGCCACCCTACACAACCATTACCTTTGCAATGGAGGTTAGGGCGAGCTATTTAATTAGCAAAAACTAAATTAAACGAGAAGTTATGTCATATAACCGGAAACGCATGCATATACGTATATAACCTAAATGCATGCCGAACAGCAACCACGATGACCAAAAATCAAACACCGAAATAATAGAAAAGACGAAAACCAACCCAAAGAATTTGCTGAAATAATTTGGTATTAAGTTTAACAAATTGTTTACTTTTTCATTTACATTTATTATCAAGACTCAAACCGAGGTGGAGGGTATCAAAGATTCGGCACAGCCGAATTTAACACTCTTACTTGTTTTTTATAGTTTAAGAAGTATTTGCGTATTAGTCGGGAAGGTGCCATTGTTCTTTTTGATAGATATTCTTTGTATTATTTCAAGCGATCCTACCAGGGAGGAAGACAACACTCAACATAAATTTACAATAAAAATTGATATAGAAATATTTAAAAAGACAATAAAAAAATTTTTAACTAAAGTAAAAACATACGGCTTTTTCATTGAAACTTCTCTATCTTGACCCAATATCAGGTAACTTTTACGTTCGTTGCTTAATAAATTATATTTAAACTCCGATTCTTTAAAAAAAACCAATCTTTGGCCCCTATGAACAATAGGACTAAAAAGTTTAAGGGGACCAAAGTTTGGCCAGTTCTGACAAAATGTAACTTACAAAATTTTTAAAAAGTATTACTTATAAAATTAACTGAAAAAATAAGACATATAGAAATAACCTTTTTTAAACTTTGAACACTTCACTTTTGTTCTAAAATTCAACTAAAAATTAAAATGTATTTTAAATCCTCCATAACTTTTTTTTTATTATCGGTCGATATTTACGTTTTATAGCAAAAATTAAAAAATAAATAAAAATAATTTGCTTCTCTATTAATATTTTTCTTGTGACAACTTTTTGTCTAATTTTTAGAAGAACAAACTCTTTTAAAGCTTTTATTTCTGCCGTTCGTGATGTCCATTTATAGCAGTGCAAGTTAGAAAGCAATTCATTTTAATGGATCTCATTGCTGCTTTACTAAATTCAATTCAATTCAGTCAGTTGTAGTAATATTTTTTTATATGATTTTTTTTTTATTTTTCTAACATTTCTCGTCATCACTTGAGACTCAATTTAATTCAACTTGATTTCTTTTTTTACTTTATTGTTACTCATCTTTGCCTTGCTGAGTAACAAAAAAAATATATAGATGTATATCCTTTTGAAATCTTGCTGTAGCAGTACAGTGCAATGGACATCGTTGCCGTCATCATACGTTTTTCGTCTTCATTTATTTTATGGTTTTGAGAAATTGCCCTAGACAAGATGCTCAATGGTTGTGTGAATGTGGTTCACTTGTTTGTTTTTGATGTTGGTGTTGTTATTCTATATTTTTGGAATTTATTAAAATGCATTATACTGGTACAAGTCAGCATTAATATTGAAAACATTTATGTTATGTTTATGGTAACGTTACTTTATGTTGGTTTTGTTGTTTTTTTTTTTTTTTTGATTTTAATAGAAATGTCAATATCCACTTGTTTCGTGTTCAAGTGATTATTCTTTATGTTCACATCAAAACAACATTTGTTGATTAGTCTATTGAAATATCTCGTATGGCCTTTGGGATGGTCAGTATGAGCTGTTCCCGAAATGTTAATTTTTTAAATGAAATTTAATGGAATTAAAATTAAAATTTAAGACCATCTAGTCATTAGAATTTACCGCATTTAAGTTAAACTTTATACATAGCATGAAGCTAACAAGCACGCTCACTTAAAACCTTTTTATTACAGAATTATCGCAAATACAGTTAAGAAGTCAACAAAAGTTACAACACGCAAAAATTCGTCAAGTTATAGTTTTGTACAAACAGACAGACGGACGGACAGACATCGTTAAACCAACTCAGAAAATGGTTCTCAGTCGAGCGGCATAATAAAAGGTTGGCCTTTGTCAGATATTTTTGGTAATTACAAACATCAGTACAAATTCATTACACCTTCAACATATATTGGTATCGTGTATAACGATAATTGTTGCAGTTGCCTTCTTTCGACGCATTTTATTATTCTTTTTCGCAGCGGAAAAACGCAACACACTATGAAGAATTGTGTTTAGCATTTCTTGCGCTATCTGGCGCTAACCTCAGGAAAAACATAATTCATATATGCAGAGAGTGACAATACAATGGATGTTTTAACAAAATATATTTTTTGAGGATTTGAACGGTGAATAACCAAGTTCTGTGATACTATATTAAGTTAGACCTGTGATTTTGCGTGTACTGTGTTGTCAATATTTATTAAATTTATTTATATTTTTTAAAATTCTGTGTAGTAATGTCCAGTTTTTTATTTACAAATAAATTTTACAAATTATATTCCTGACGATGTAACAAAGAATCATTTTATAATAAATTTACGCTCCTGAGGAAGTTTGAATAAAGCAAACGAAACGTCGAGCAGAAACATGATATTTAATTGATTTTTATTTACACATAAAAACAGATTATTGACCAAAATAGCCCGTAAGGTAACCCCTCTTTTTTAAAAACAAAAATTAGATCATTAACTCTTTTATAAATTTAAAAGTTGTTATGTTTTATGTATTTAAAAAAGAAAAAATATTGACATGAAATAGCTTAACTTCAGAAAAAAATAATAAAACTTAAAAATATTAATTTTTATGCAGTTTCAATATTTTATTGGGTATCCATTATTTTTCAGCACTGCTTCATACCACTATGTGGGTTGGGGATAATGACTTTGTGCTGCTGTTTGTAACTACCAAAAATATTTGACCCAGACCCATTTTTTCAGAATCACTAACTGATTCGATTTAACGATGTCCGTCCGTGTGTCCGTCCGTCTGTGTGTCCATGTAAACCTTGAAATCAAACTGCAGGTCCCAAATATGAACATGTTTTGATGAAATTTGGTATGTAAGCTTTTATTGGCCATAGGATAAACGCTATTGAAATTGGTGATAATCGGTCCATGTTCAGACCTAACCCCCATACAAATGACCGCTATGAAATCGACATAAATTGGCATAAGATCCAAATTGTCATATAGATCTTACGCAAATTGGGTTTGTATGCGTTTATTACATCCATTAATGAGTAGTCCGAAAATGATCCCTATGGGACAACTCCTAGTCATAGGCCCCATATAGAGCTGCTTCCCGATCTTCACTTAAATCTATCAAAAAACAAAAATATTGCACTGATTCTTCTCAACTGTTGTTTGTATATATTTTTGCAAAATACAAGAGGCTTTATCAAACATGGTCAGGATCGGTCCATTGTTGGGCCTAGTCCCCATAGAGAATAGCAATCGATATGAACTTTTTCATATATGCCGCCAAAAAAAATAATAAAAGTCCCACTCAAATTTGGTTTATGCTTATTTTCTATTTCCAGTTAGTTGGGCCTATGAGATAGCGTCTCTAAACGCATGGGTATCTTAATTGTTTAAATTCTCTTCTCTTAAATTATTCTGTCTTTGACTTGTTTTGGGTCATCACCGTACCTCTGTCACGATATTTCCTGATAATTTTTGAAATTATGGATTTATTCATGGAAAATTTCTCACAAATTTGCTTTTGCTTAAGACCAGCAGAAACTTCATCTATTATTCCCTTCACAAATCCTTATACTTGGTACTATTTTATAATAAATAATTATAGGAGTAAAACATTGAAAAATACAATTGTATTTGTAAACAAGTAAAAAAAATTATAATCGATCTAGACCAACTATATACATATATAGGATATCATATCATACCATGCGTTCAGAGACCCTATCTCTTTTGTCCAACTAATTAGATATAAAAAATAAACACAAATCAAATTTGAATGATATTTTTGTTAATTTTTTTTCACTTCAGATATGAAAAACTTCATATCGGATGCTATATTTATATGGGGACTAGGTCGAAAAATGGACTAATCCTGACTATATTTCGAAAGGTAACTTATTTTTTGCAAAAACATACACAATCGAAATTTGAGAAAAATTTGTGCAATATATTTGTCTTCTGATATATTTAAGTGAAGATCGGGCATGAGCTTCTTATGGGGGGTATGACTAAGAATTTTCCTACAGGGTTTATTTTTGGACTATAATGAATCGATGTAATTAACATACACAAACCCAATTTGAACGAGATCTATATGATAATTTGGATATTATGGCAATTGAAGTCGATCTCATAAGGGTCATTTGTATGGGGACTAGGTCTGAACATGAACCGATTTTCGCCATCCTATGGCTGACAGAAGCTTATATACAGAATTTCATAAACATATATTCATATTTGCCACTTGTAGTTTGATTAGAAAGTTTACATGGACACACATATGGACAGACAGACATAGCTAAATCGAGTCAGAAAGTGAGTTTGAGTCGATCGGTGTAATAGGAGATAGATCTAGGTCATATATTTTTGGTAGTTACATACATCAGCACATAGTCATTATACCCTGACCACATTGTGGTATAGGGTATAAACAGTTAAAAAATATTTCGGAAACTATAAATATTTAAATAGCGGTTAATATTTTATATATTTTCTTTCATATCAAATTCTATTTTTATTCGCTTAATCAACTTTGATACAGAAGTTTAAAAGTTTCCATTGTTACGTCATTACTAAAAAACATTATTTTTCAGACATATTGCAATTAATACTGTAATTGTTATGCAAATTCTTAGTTTGTATCAATGATGTATGGTAGAGAAGAAGAAAGCATATATTTCAGCCTTCATCAGCTATTTATTCAAATTGTGATAATTGTTTTGTTACAATTGAAAAGATTGTTTCTATATGAAATTTTTATACTAAGGGCACCCCTGAGGTTTGAACCTGCATCTATCTCACATGCACTCGTACACTTTATATATTTTTTGTTGTATTTTATGTAACAAATTTGTTATCTTCCGAAAGAGAACACACCAAAGTGTGATTTTGCAAACAAAACAAGTCAGATAATTATAGTCGGTCTAGGCTGACTATACGATACCCTATACTATGCGTTTAGAGATCGTATCTGTAAGCTCCAACTAATTATATATATAAAATAAGCATTAACCAAATTTGAGTGGCATTGTCACTAATTTTTTGCCTCTGGATATGAGAAAGTTAATTTCCAATTCTATATTTATATGGAGACTTGGTTGAAAAATAGAGTGATTCTGATCATATTTGGTAAGGTCTCTTATTTCTTGCAAAAACATATACAAAAAATTTTGAGAAAAATATGTGCACTATTTTTGTTTTTTGATAGATTTAAGTGAAGATCGGGAATGAGCTTCATATGGGGGCTATGACTAAGAATTGTCCTACGGGGTCTATTTTGGACTATAATAAATGGTTGTAATAAGCATACATAAACCCAATTTGACCGAAATCTATGTGATAACTTGGATATTACGGCAATTTAAGTCGATCTCGTACGGGGCATTTGTATGGCGACTAAGTCTGAACAAGAATCGATTTTCACCAATTTCAATACCGTTCATCCCATGGCCGATAGAAGGTTATATACTAAATTTTATTTAACTATATTCATATTTGCGACGGACAGACATCGCTAAATCGACTAATAAAGTGATTCTCAGTTGATCGGTATAATAAAAAATGGGTTTAGGTCAAATATTTTTGGTAGTTGCAAACAGAAGCACAAAGTCATTATTCCCTAACCACATAGAGGTATTGGCTGTAAATATATAATTTTATGAAATTATAAGAAAACAAAATTGTACATATCACCCATTTATATATTGCATATTTTTCCCTACTTTAGGCTATTTGATATACGACCCACCCCTGTTTTCTGTATTTATGAAAAAATAATTTTATTATTTTTGTATTCTCTTACCACAAAACACTATTTTTTCCAAGTATAGGTGACTCCAAATTAGATTCCTTTGCCTAGCATAGGTGAAAATGTAAGTTTTACTAGAATATGTTTTTGATATTAAATTTAATGATCTTATTTCAGCTTTCTAGGTTAGTAATTTATGCAAGAATATAAATTTGTTTTGGTTGTAATCATTTAAATAAATAAATCATGAGTTGAAACCAGTCATTGATTTACTTTATCATACTGAATATTTAAAAAAATTTTATCAGTCATCGATTTTTTTTTATAAGTGAATGAAATATGCATCTTTTATTCGTGAAAATATGTTCTCATTGAAAATATTCCACATATTAAAACTGTATATTAGCATGTCCCGTCAGACGGCTTTTTTTTTTCTTTGATGTAGTAATTAGGGTACACAAGGGTGTCCTATCTGTTGTATGTGTCGTATGTTCTAAAATTGTACAACACTTGTATAATTTTTGTTGATATAGCAGATATATTTTTACGGTGTACCTTGTAATCTGCTGTTCTTTGTTTACTATTTTATTCAGGTGCAAATAAAAGAACAATTATTTTGCTTTTATTCGTTTTTTTTTTTCAGATTGTTGTTCGCATCTATAATATTAATAAACTTCGCGATTTCTTGCCACTGATGTTTTGCTCTACCGTTTTTCCCGATTTTGACCAAACGTATTATTATTATTATTATTTGAAAGGTATTTCTTTTTAGCCGTTTTTCAGATTTACAGATTTTTAAATTTTTTCCTTTATTTTGAGTAAATTGCATTTAAAGTTGCTACTAACACGTACATACATAAAATAAAACAAGTAAGAAAATAATAGTCGGTCGAGACCAACTATATGATACCCTATACCATGCGTTTAGAGACCCTATCACATAGGCCCAACTAACTGGAAATAGAAAATAAGCATAAACCAAATTTGAGTGGGACTTTTATTAATTTTTTTGGCTGCAGATATGAAAAAGTTCATATCGGATGCTATATCTATACTAGAGGATTGTGTGGCGCCTAGGCGCCCGTTTATTTTGACTTTAAGAGACAATTTTTTTTTCCATTTCAGAATTTTCTTATAATTTATATATAAAAAAAAAATTCATTTTAATGTTTTTAAAATTTCTTAAAAAAAAAAATCGAAAAAAAGTTGTAAAAAATACAAACCAAAAACTTCGATTTTCAAATGAAGTTTTGAAAAAGGTCCAGTAGCCAACCTTTGCTTTATACTTTCTGCTTCTATACATAAGAAGTTTTTCATATTATATGATTTTAAAAAAATATTTTATTTTGATAGAAACTCGGAAATTTTAGTCTTATTAAGACAAACTATTAATATGTATCTTTTTAATAATTTAATTTATGTTTTATAACTTTTTAAGATGCATCAAAATAAATAAACTTATTCAACTAAAAAAAGTTTTTAAACCTTTCGGACAAAACAAAATAATACTACGGTTATAACGAACTAAGTGTATAACGAACTAATTTGGCCGGTCCCGCCAAATTCGTTATAACCGAACTCCATTTCATTGTAGAAAAAATAAAATAGCATAGAAAAACAAAAGTTTTAGAGCAAGGTTCCTAAAAGTTTCTTAAGGGGGGTAAGGTTTTAAAAGTTAATAAAAGTCGTATTTTGCATAATTCTTTTTTGAAGACATGAATACACGTTATAGCATAACACTTGAAGAATATTTGAAAAAATTTTCAACTAAAAATTTTAATAAATAAGTCTGTAACAGCCAATATCCGGAGGCGTTGTTATTTTGCGGTGACCATCATAACTCGTAGTAGTGAGAATTTTGAAGTGAAAAACGATTTTTGCTATACAATTTCGGGAATTTGTTGTTAAAAAATGGGGAAGAAAATGGAATTAAAAAAAACTTCGTGGTTACCTGATGATTTATGTGTAGATATATTGTCTAAAATTTCAAAAGAATCGGTGAAGAAGATTTTGAGTTATGATGTTCACGGACTTCGAACATTTATTTGCGAGAAAATCGATTTAAAGTTTTTTAAAACCGGATTTGTATACTATATACCGTATGAGGCCGGTCGCTGGAAACGCTGTATCTTCTTAAGTTTTGCTCTGATTTACTTAAAATTATGACACAACACTCTCGACATGTTGTGCATTCAGGAAGAGAAATGCAAAAAAAGGTTTTAAAACCCACCACCCCTTAAGGAAATGCAAACACCAATACACCTACACAAAAAAGAAAAAATATTTCATATTTCATCATACTGTAAACTGAAAAAAGAGTACATATTTTGCAAAGTTATCTATAAATCCAAAAAAGAAAACAGAAAAAATAAGCACGTATTAGTTTTACTTAAAAAAAATCGCCTTTAATTGTTCCATGATAATTTCAATAAATTATTCAAATTAAAATCTTAAATATACCTATTTACGTAATTTATGTTTGTCTAAATTTTTTTTTGAAGCAAATTATGCAAAAATTAATATTATGAGTGAAAAAAAAAAATTATTTTCCCACCTCTCTCTAAAATTACAATGTAATTTAATTATGGAAAGTTACAATAATTTAAATTTTAAACTCAATATTGCACTACTAGTTAATTGTGTGACGCCTAGGCGCCCGTTTAAAAATTATGAATAAAAAAGATTAAATTAAAATTCACGAAAAATTTATAATAAATTATATTTCTTTTAATATGGTAGTAAATTGAAAATTATATATGTAGTTACATATGTACCTATGAAAAAAGATTGTGTTTGTAGAAATTGTATACATAAGTATCAAAACAGATAAGAAATATTTGGCAAAAAAGTTTTTCAATTTTGAATCTCTTGAAAAACTATGTTTCATGTGAAATATCGTTGGTCATTTAATAGTTTTCCTTGCTGTGGGTTCGATTGAATACGTATCTTAACTTGGCTTGCAACTTTTGATCGTGACAAAGCCACATACAGTTGGCCATGTGAAAATACCGCGGTCTCCAAATTAATGCCAAATCAAATGACTGGCCTTGAGCCTTGTTTATGGTAAGTGCGTATGCAGAAATTACTGGAAACTGGCGGCGTTTTAATATGAAAAGTAATGTGGTGTCGGTTGGGGCAAGATCAATCCTAGGAATTAGAACCGTATCATTTTGGCCAGCGTTACAGAATCAGTCAGTCTCTCAGTCAGTCAGTCAGTCAGTCAGGGATCAGCGTAAATATATATAAGATATTACCCGGCCTTCACACGTTAAATTTTTGGCTTTCAGGTTGTAATGCACTCACACTTTTTTACTCTTTTTTACTAAACAATCATAGTTTCAATTCTCTCTTTCAATTTTTCAATGGGACAGTTGCTTAAAATTTTTTTGACTAATGGATGTGTGATCAATTTGACTTGAACATGGGAAGGCCGGATAAAGTGAGGAGATTGGAGATTCCCAAAATTATTAAAATTTAATACAATGGAGTTCGCTTATAACGAACCCTGGTTGTAATAAATTTTTGTTTATAACGAAGAATTTCTTCGGTCCCAAGAGTTTTAATCACATTTTTCATACAAATTGCTTCTCTTATAGCGAACAGTGGTTATATCAAACTTTTGACTTTAACAAACAAATTTTTTTTCCATTTCAGAATTTTCGTATATTTTATTTATTTAAAAAAAATTAATTTCAATGTAATTTAATTTTATTTTCATTTAATTTTAATACAAAACAAAAACTTCGATTTTAAAATGAAGTTTTGTAAAATGTCCTTTTATGTATATTTGCGTTGTACTTTGTACTTTCTGCTTCTATACATAAGGAGTTCTTCATATTATATGATTTTAAAAAAATATTTTATTTTGATAGAAACTCGGTAGTTTTAGTCTCATTAAGACAAACAATTAATATGTATCTTTTTAGTAATTTAATTTATGTTTTATAACTTTTTACAATGCCCCAAAAAAAAACCATATTCAACTAAAAAACTTTTTAAACTTTTCGGACAAATCAAAAAAATACTACGGTTATAACGAACTTAGTCTATAAGGAACTAATTTGGCCGGTCCCGCCGAGTTCGCTATAACCTAACTCCATTTTATTGTAGAAAAATAGAATAGCATAGAAAAAAAAACGTTTTAGAGGTTCCTAAAAGTTTCTTAAGGGGGGTAAGGTTTTAAAAGTTAAAAAAAGTCGTATTTTCATAATTCTTTTTTGAAGATATGAATAATGTTGGATTATTTATTTCATATATACGTTATAGCACTATATTTGAAGAATCTTTGAAAAAAAATTCAATTAAAAATTTTAATAAATAAGTCCGTGACAGCGAATCTCCTGGGGCGTTGTTGTTTTGCGGTGAACATCATAACTCGTTACCGGATCATGTGAAATAAAAAAATCGAAACGCGTTTCAAAGGTGACGAAAATTTTTTTCAATTTCTCTTTTTTTTTTTGCAGCATTTTGAAGTGAAAAACGATTTTTGCTATACAATTTCGGGAATTTGTTGTTAAAAAATGGGAAAGAAAATGGAATTAAAAAAAACATAAATGTGAACTGTAAAAAGCGAAATTTTTTCCAGTTATCTATAAATCAAAAAAAAAAAAAAATAAGGGCGTATTAGTTATACTTAAAAAACAAAATTATTATTCCAAATCGCCTTTAATTCTTCTATGATAATTTCAGTAAATTATTCAAATTAAAATCTTAAATATACCTATTTACGTAATTTATGTTTGTCTAAATTTTTGAAAGCAAATTAGGCAAAAATTAATATTATGAGTGAAAAAAAATTATTTTCCCACTTCTCTTCTGAAATTACAATGTAATTTAATTATGCAAAGTTGCAATAATTTAAATTTTAAACTTAATATTGCATTATTTTTTCAAGTGCTTTTCAATACAGAGCTTTAAACGAAATCATAGCTTGGACAACAACAAAATCCACATTGAAGATCTCTTTTTTCTCAAATATTTATCAAAAAATCATACCCTTTGGTATCATACTCTTTGGAATCAGAGAACCTGAGCGAAAGCACTCCTAACAATTCAAAACAATTTTTAGATGAAAAACTGAACAGACAAACGGAAAAGTTTAGTTTGATAAAAAAAAGTATGTATGCGTATCGGACGACGTGAAATGAGAAAAATAAAAATGTTTAAAATTTCCTTCATTACTTTTTTTGCAGAATTTTTTCTTTGACCAACAATGGGAATTTAAAGAAGAATTTGAATAGATATTAGTTTTTTTGATGCATTTTTTGGGCTCAATTTATTCCATATGTAACACGAAATCTGCGTATGTAGTGTCGTTAGCAGTGTTGCCAATTTAGACAACTTATTGTAATTTCGACGATTTTTCAATTTGTTAAAATGATTTGTTAAATTTGTTAAAATGATGATTGAAGATTTAAAATTTTCAGTATTATAAAAATTACGATTTCAAGGGTTAACAGTTAATGGGTTGTTTATCGAAAATTGATAGTTTTTGTTCAGTGTAAATGTAAATTACAAAATATGTATAGATTTAATTCTGGGTCAAGTCGTTTCAAAACGGAAATACCTTGAATAGCATCTCCATTTAAGATTTAAGTTTTAATTGCTGCGATAATTTAAACCTGTATTATATGTTTCAGCTATAGATATATATCAATAAAATTATTTAGTTGATTCCTGTGTTAAATTTTTTTTGTTGAAATTTCATCACTAATACATTTTTATATATAGAAATAACCAATGCTGTAATAATATTCGTAATATGAATGATATATATAAATAAATTTTATTGTTTCTTTTTGTAAAATTTTTTCGAATTTTATAAGCGGTAAAATTTTCTTGGCAATTTCTTGTTTTAAAAATGACGATTTTGGCGATTTAGTTTCCAAAATTGTCGATTTTCAGAAGATTTTATTAGCAGCACTGGTCGGTAACATAGAAGAGAGAAAATTGTGTGTGGGTTTGTATAAAATGAGAAATATTAAATTTTGTTTGTGTATTTCGCATAGCTTTGTAGGGAGTGCTATGTGTATTATTTCAGCGCTACAGAATCAGTCAGTCAGTCAGTGAGTCAGGGATCAGCGTAAATATATATAAGATGGGGACTAGGCCCAACAATGGACCGATCCTGACCATGTTTGGTAAAGTCTCTTGTATTTTGCAAAAATATATACAAACAAAATTTGAGAAGAATCAGTGCAATATTTATACCCTATACCACTATGTGGTTTGGGTATAATAACTTTGTGCTGCTGTTTGTAACTACCAAAAATATTTGACCTAGACCCATCTTTTATTATACCGATCGAATCAGAATCACTTTCTGAGTCGATTTAGCGATGTCCGTCCGTCCGTCTGTGTGTCCATGTAAACCTTGTAATCAAACTGCAGGTCGCAAATATGAATATATATTGATGAAATTTGTTATATAAGCTTTCCTTGACCATGGGATGATAGACTTTATTGAAGATCGGGAAGCAGCTCTATATAGGGCCTATGACTAGGAGTTGTCCCATAGGGATCATTTTTGGACTACTCATTAATGGATGTAATGAACGCATACAAACCCAACTTGAGAAAGATCTATATGACAATTTGGATTGGCAACCGTTGCTACGTGTATATCATTGTTGATACAACCATTGCTTCAACTGGTTGCCTCGTGTGTAGGCCGCATTATAGCACAACTGTATTTATACCCTATACCACTATGTGGTTTGGGTATAATGACTTTGTGCTGCTGTTTGTAACTTCCAAAAATATTTGACCTAGACCAATCTTTTATTATACCGATCGAATCAGAATCACTATCTGATTCGATTTAACGATGTCCGTCCGTCCGTCCGTCAGTCCATCCGTCCGTCAGTCCATCCGTCCGTCTGTGTGTCCATGTAAAGCTTGTAATCAAACTGCAGGTCGTAAATATGAATATATTTTGACGAAATTTGGTATTTAAGCTTTTATCGGCCATGGGATGAACGCTGTTGAAATTGGTGGGAATCGGTTCATGTTCAGACCTAGCCCCATACAAATGGCCCCTATGAAATCGACTTAAATTGCCATAAGATACAAATTATCATATAAATCTTATTCAAATTGGGTTTGTATGTATTCATTACATCCATTAATCAGTAGTCCATAAATGATCCCTATGGGACAACTCTTAGTCATAGGCCCCATATAGAGCTGGTTCCCGATCTTCGCTTAAATCTATCAAAAAACAAAAATATTGCACTGATTCTTCTCAAATTTTGTTTGTACATATTTTTTCAAAATACAAGAGACTTTAGCAAACATGGTCAGGATCGGCCCATTTTTGGGCCAGTCCCCATATAGATATATCATCCGATATGAACTTTTTCATATCTGCAGCCAAAAAAAATAATAAAAATCCCACTCAAATTTGATTTATGCTTATTTTCTATATCCAGTTAGTTGGGCCTGAGAGATGGGGTCTCTAAACGCATGGTATAGGGTATCGTATAGTCGGTCTAGACCGACTGTAATTTTCTTACTTGTTTTTTTTTGCGAAAGAATAGAAAAATCGATGTAAGATTTTTACAGTGGATAGATATGACCACTGTGTATCGTTTTCTTGCAAATTGAAAAATTTTGAGTTGACTCACTTTAGAGGTACAGGTGCGATATGTAGAGATGTATCAGCGATGCTTAGACACGCTAGTTTGCTTGTTGTTTTTGTTTTTATATCCTATGTGGTGGGGATAAGCTTGTATCCATGAAGAATATATTTTATTGACTTTGAAATTAGTGCAAATCGGGGCATGTAGACCTAGCCCCCATACAAATAACTCCTACCAGTAGTAATCGGCAGTCCAAAAATAAAGCCTGTGGGATTATTTTTAATCCTAGTCGCGATCTTCACTTAAATCCATCAAAACAAAAATATTTTTAAAATTTGGTTGAAATTTGTTTTTGAGAAGATTAAGTGATATTACTAAATAAGGTCATGGCATGATCGGTCCTTTTTTTGACCTATTCCCTATATCAAAATAACAGCATATATGAACTTTATCATATCTTTATGCTTGCCACAAATTTTAAACAATAGGTAGCACTAAAATTTGGTTTATGCTTATTTTCTATATCCTGATATTGCAAACGAACTTCAGACTAAAATTTCTCACACTAATATAGAGAACTAAAACCGCTATGATGGACCTGAAGGTCATCAATATACAGTTTGAGGTTATATTTTCACAAAAGTCTTTCCGACGGGACATGCTAATGTATAAATATTGCAACGTTTATTATATAAAAAGTAATTTAGAAACATTTCAAAAGCAACAAAATAACGATACAAACAAAATCTACTAATGACCGACCAATGCCTTTAGCTATAATGTTTCGCTGCGAATTTATTTTTCGGTTAAAAAAGCTAAACAAATGTAAAAGCAATAAGTGCGGGATGTATGTATAATTGCAGAAAAAATAACAACACTCGAAAGGGATATGGGTAAAAAGTCCGAAACAAAGATTGCATTTTTAGTGGCCGCAAGCGTGATTTAGTGAATGCAATATTCACTTTTTTGCGTTTTGGTCTTGTGGTGGTGACAAATTCATGCAACAGCAAACAAAACAATATGTTAATGTCCAAAAACATGCATGTGCTAAAAAGTGGCACTTATTTGTGTTATTCATTATTTAGCTTTCTGGAAGAAAATTAAAAGTAATTTTATATAGAAAGAAAAATTTTTATATTAGATTTAAATTAGTGTGGCACGTGAAAATTTGAACTATTTTTTTTTTATTAACTTATAATTAAGTAGCACCCTATTGTTAACATGTTTTAACAAAATAGTGGGATCGAGGAAGTACATATATAAACAAGTAAAGGATATTAATACACACATTACCAGAAGAATGTCCTGCTAAAACTTAATGAGTTATTTTTTCTTGTTTTAGTTAATTTGGTCTTTTTTAAGTAAAATGTTCGTATTTATTTGTTTCATTAGTGGTGTTGTTGTGTGGAATTTTTGGAATTTTTTAATTTAACGAATCTCTACACACACACACATACACACTCTCTTAACATTTTAATAATACGCGGTTGAATTGCTTAGTTTTAATGGTCATTGTAAGTATGTAAAAATTGTTTTCTTCTGTTTGCTTGTTTTTTTGGTTGTATGTTCCTTATCTTAAATATATGGGCGAAATTAAAAAAAAAAAAAAAAAAATAGTAATTTTGCTGCTTTGTAAATTGCAATAAATTGAGTGACATTTTAATACAAAAATTTTCGTTGCATATTATTTTTAACGCCATAAGGATATTTTGCTATAATGCATAATGGACCCTTATAAGAAGAAGAATGTGTTGAAATAATTACGTTTCATATAAACTGTATATCACAAAAAAGTTTGGATTACATGGAGTTATATTTTTTTTTTTGCGGAACCTCCATACTTGGCAATACATTTAAATCTCAGACTTTTTGTGTAATAAAAGAGTTGAGAGTAAGAGTGTTAAACTTGGCTGTGCCACCCGTGTTCTATACAGAATATTATAAGCAAGATTGTCACCACTAAGAGACAAAAAATTTCTTTGATAAAAATATTAGATATTATCTTGATTTTGTTCTTTGATTGAAAGCAATTATTTAATGCAATGTGCATAAATGTAAACAAATACAATTACATTTTTATACCCTATAATACTATGTGATCAGGATATAATGACTTTGTGCTGATTTTTATTATTACTATTATCTTTTAGTATACTGATCGACTCAGACTCACTTTCTGATGCGATTTAGCGATGTCCGTCCGTCCTTCCGTCTGTGTGTCCATGTAAAATGTTTCATATAATAACTAAATGGTTTTAATTTATTGAAGAAAAAATTAACAATAATAGAAATAAAAATTGTCGAAAACGTTCTAATACTCAATATTCAATGTTATAACAATAATCAAATTATAAATAGAAAGCAAAGTAAAACACTTCGAGAAAACATATCACCATGTAAACCTTGTAATCTTTTATCAGCCATAGGACGAACGCTGTTGAAATTGCTTAGAATCGGTGCATGTTAAGACCTATTCCTCATACATATGACCCCCATGAGACTAGATGACCCATATGATCCAAAGTATCATATAGGTCTTGGCCAAATTTGGTTTGTTTGCATTTATTACACCCATTAATCAGTAGTCTCAAAATAAACTCTGTAAGCTCCCATATAAAGCTTCTTCCTGATCTTCACTTAAATTTATCAAAAAACATATGCTGTATATGTTTTTGCAAAAAATTTATTTCATTATTTATTTAGTCTATAAAAATCCTCACAGATTAATTAAAATATATATTTTATATTTTAGCAGATCCCAGATATACTAGCAAATTCTAGGAAATTTTATTGTTACATTTACTAAATTATTTTATAAGACCCTAAAGGTATGCTTCTTTAAATATCGATTGTGTTATTGGCTTATGTCCAAAATTATTTTTCAATTCAGCATAATTAATATTGTGAATGAAGAAAACAGATTAACATATTTAATAAACACACACAATAGCATTGCATAATTTTATGTATGTGTTAGTAGCAACTTTAAACGAGCATAACTCCAAAAAAAATTTAAAATGTAAAAATCTCTAAATCTGGTGATTACAGGAAAGGAAATACCTTTCAAATGAGACACGTTTGGTCAAAATCGGGAGAAAACTGTGGAACAAAACATCGGTCACAAGAAATCGCTTTACCTATCAATATTATAGATAATCAACAATTAAAGAAATTAACACTTTACACAAAATGTTTTTTAATTTATTATTTTATTGCATTTAGGTGCAATATAATATCTCTTCTCACGATATCCCAACTTCTTTTAATATCAGTAAGCGTATACAGCATATTCAGCTCATCACAAATTCTGCGAAATTGATAAAAATTAGCATAATTCGTGCTATAATATTTGATAGTTAGAAAGTTATAATTTCATGAAAAGGAATATTTATATTTATTTTGTTGGCAAGAAATTCGGATTTTAGACTACATTTTAACAGTTTTAACAGGAAAGTAACATTTAGCATATGTCTGCGGCTTCTCAATGCAGGATACTTAATTAGAGCTAAGCGATTTTCAGAATATGGCAACCTCCTATTAGGATCCCTGCCTAAACTACGAAGGCAAAATAACAAAAATTTTATCAGAACTGATTCAATTTATATTGATTGTATTGATATTGTGGATCCCAGACTACAGACCCATATTCGAGAATTGGTCTTACCGTTTAATGAACCCAAGTACACTAGCAGCTTTGTGTATTGTTAGCACGGAATTATGCACGCTATACCGACCATTAGTTGGAACTGATCTTCTAAAAATCGTGTATTAATTTTATAAATATTACACCAAAAGTGATCAAAGTTGATCAAAATTGTTGAGGGTACAAATTATTTTTACATCATCTGCATGCATTAATGTATTTGAGTGCTTAATTACAGATGGAAGATCATTTATAAATAGCGTAAATAAAAGAGGTCCCAAGTACCTCTGACAACACGTTTATATTATTGGAATACGAGTTACGAAACTTATTACATTGCTTTCTATCTTTTAAGTATGATTCAAGCTATTTATGAGCAATATACCAAAGCCTATTCGGTCAAGCTTAAACAACAATAGCTCATGTTTTACTTTATCAAATGCCTTGCTAAAACATTTACCAAAGTTGTAGGCTCTAACAGATTTGTTCATGTAGAGCGTGAATTGCGGAATCTATGTTGCGTTGGAGGTAAGATAGTGGAAACATGATGTGACAACGTATCGTATATAAGTTTTTCAAATAGTTTTGGAATAGCACTTAATTTTGCAATACCTCTATAATTCGAAACTAACATAGCTCAGCTCTCGAAATTCGATTGCAAATTGTAGGAAATTTTATTTTTTCATTTAATAACTTATTTTATAAGACCTTAAAGGTATGCTAACCAATTTTAGCCAATTTGCAATTCAACACTTCTTAAATATCCATTGCGTTATTGTTCTAAATTCAACACAATTATTATAGTGAATAAAGAAAATAAACTCACAAACACATTAACAAATTTAATAAGCACACACCTAGCATTGTATAATTTTATGTATGTTTTAGTAGCAACTTTAAATGCATTTTACTCCAAAAATGTGTAAAAATTTAAAAATCTGTAAATCTGGTGGACAGATAAAAAGAAATAACTTTTAGATGAGATACGTTTGATCAAAATCGGGAGAAATCTGTGGATCAAATCATCGGTCACAAGAAATCGCCTTACCTATTAATATTATAGATACTTTTTGCATATTTTCTCTAATTTGAATACTATTACCTTTGGTTTTTTAATTATAACCTATAGAATAGTTATGTACTTGTGTGTTTATATTCTTTACTAAAATGTTTAAAAATTATGCTCTGTCATATGGCGCTTTTAATGAAATTTATTTGTTGCATATCACTTTGTATATCGGAATCAATTTAAAATTGTTTAATACTTACTTGCTCTTGAAGACTTTCTCACACGAATCACATTGATATATTTTTTTAACTTCTTTGCGAATTGGAACAACTCCTTCGTCTAATGGTGGAACAATATTTTTTTCAGTTATTTTACCATGAACTTTCCTGATATGATCCTTTAGATTATAAGGTCTTGAAAATGAGCTGTTACATATTTGGCATTTAAAGGTCTTTTCGTTTGTATGCTGACGCAAATGAAAACGTAAAGAATGCTTACGAAAGGATTTGTCACATAAAACGCATTTAATGAGTTGGTTTTTACCTACACAGCCATAGGAATGAAAGACACGATGATAGAGTATATCAGACTCGGAGGAGGCTCTGCAATAAACGAAAATTAACAGAAATGAAATGGTTACTAATATCAAAAGTCTCACCTAAATTCACATAAATCACAATTCCATACTTTTGCACCCTGTTCATTTGTTTCTTTACTCATTTGCTGAGTTATTTGAATACCTTCTTTTATCGATATCGTGGTAGGTTTACATGCTCTGGCATGTCTACCCAACTCTTGGGCCGTTATAAATGTTTGAGCACAACTCATGCATTTATGGTGAGATTCCAAATGTTCTCTTTCATAATGTAGTTTAAGCTGTTCTCTTGATATGAACTCTTGCGGACAATATTTACACTTGTGAGTTATTGTTGCTTGAATTGGTCTTGGCTTGGCAGTCATAAGTATTGCTTGTTTGCTGGTGCAAGGTAATTCGTCAGGAATAATTGTTGAATTCAATTCGGAATCAGAAACGACTTCGCGATATTTTAAGTTCTCAGTATGAGTTAAAATAGAGCTAAGTAAAGATCATTAAGAATATAGATGAAATTAAATATGACTTTTATTTTACTTACTTTCCCTCCCCTTCAATTTTCAATGACTCTTTAGTCTCATCCTTGGTAGTTCGAAAAGTTTGTTTTATAGCTAAAGCTTTTTGCTTATGCTCCAAAGTTTTACGATGTCTTCTTGCTTTGCAGGGATTATTAAACTCCATCGAACAGATGGAACAGAAATATTTTGAAATGGAATGCTTAAATTTTTCATGACGCTGTATAGCAATTTGGGATGACAAAACATCTGGACACATAAGACACCTAAATTTTGATTGATACGAGTCCGAAGCACTGCCCATAAATTCTACACCATGATGATAATTGAGGATATGACGTCTCAGTTCAAAATTATAACGAAAGCCTACACCACATTTGGCACAATCAATACTCAAACGCTTACTGATACAAATGGGCACCGAACGGTTAATGGCCAACAACACTTCCTTGTGTTCGGGACCCAAGAGATGACGTCTCATTTGATTGTTATCTTCGCATTCAAACTGACAATAAGAACACCAAAAGCGACCAGGACCTTCAGAAACATACAAGTGGCAAGCGGAATTCCAATGCAGTAGAAAAGCTTCCTCGGTATTGGCATAAAAACGACAAGGTCGACATTGAAAGGGTGATTGTAAAACAATGGCATGTATGTTATCCAAAACCATGTGTAACGATATGCTTGGTTGAAGTTGCATGCGCCGGTAATGATAGTGGGATATCAAATGTTTCCCAATTAAATGTCTAGCCATGACATATTTGCAGAGACTGCACTTTAAATAAGTAGATCGTCTTTTTCTCTTTTTGCTATTAGCGGTAATCGTAACTGAGAGTGGTTTGAACTCAGTTAAAGAAAAACTTTTATTTATATCCTCTCTTGGTAGCTCTTTAATGGCAGCTTTTTCTAGTTGTTGCTCTGGTTCGGCTCTCTTCAAATGATAACTGGTTTTCAAATGGTTCTCATATATTGATTTGCTTTTCAATTTACGACAGCAGATATTACACCAATAATCTTTAGTGCCACTGTTACATTTAGCCAATTCCACAACCTCTTTGTATTCTAATCTTTGTAACTTTGTACCTGGTACCCATTTACCCTTAGTATGATCAGAGGGGGGATGTTGACCTTCTTGGGCATCCATGTCATCGATATGATCATCCCAATTTGGCGATAGTCGTGATAATTGTGTATGGGCTACACGAAGATTAGGTCGGTTTTCGGGTTTCCATTTGCCACCCGTATGAGACATGGGCACCACCGGTGGAGACTGACGCATCAAAGGTAATTTCCATTTGCCACCACAGGCGTGAGCCTCTACCATTGGATCAAAGTCTTCATCTTCATCATCATCATCTTCAACATCAACATCCAGCTCATCTTCTTCGTCATCTTCTGAGCCATCTGGAGACTCATGCTCAAATGTTATGGGCTTATATAAAGGATCATAGGGTTTTTTCGTTTCCACCATATCACTAACAGCCTTTAACAAGCGATCACTGCTGTCATGATGGGTTTCTGTATTCGTGGCATGTGCATCAATCCAAGTTTCTTCTGCAGTCGTAGAATGTTCTGAGTCCTGTTGCAATGATTTTTGTCGTTGCAACTGGCCTGTCTGCAGGGAACTACCAGTCTTGCCACCACTAGTCGGTTGAACATTTTGGCCCACCGAGGATTGTACACTTTGTAGTTGTAGAGATGAGAAGAATACATCTGCGCCCAGTTCATAAGGTAAATCATAGCTTTCCCCCAGCGTCTTTGAAGTTTTACCACCCTGACTTGTTGAACTGGACGGTTCAGGTTCATTGAAGGTATAAGGTTCATAAGTTATGGCCGGTGTTACTTCCGTCCGCTGCTGTTGCTGTTGCGTGGCAGTGGTATTCGTGGATATTAGTTTTATTGGATTGTGCGTTGTAGTTGTGGGATTGCTACAATTTTGTTTGCGATGCTGTATATAGTTTTCCAGACCAACTATTGTATGTCTGCATTTAATGCACAGATGCGCGTCATCCAAATCGTGCTCCATTTAAGGGAATGAACTGGAATGCAAATTAATGAACAATGACTTTAATAAAGCAAATCGTAAAAAATATCACATAGAATCTGAAAAAAAGATATAAAGTGCTCTGTATCTTAATAAATATTATTATTATACGAGTATTATACTACAAAAAAAAAAAAAAAAACGAATTTATCGATAATTTGATAAAAATCGATATCGATAATTATCGTGAGAATCTAATGTAAATAAAAATATTTTATGAAAGTTTTCTTTAAATTTTATTTAACTTATAACAGAACGCTTTAAAATATAAGTATTTAGGCTAACATCATTGCAGGAAAACCATGCAAATTAAAACGCCCTCCCTCATTCAACACTTGTTGGTGGGACAGATCTAACGTAGTTACGTATATCAAAGTACATTGTATCCCTTTTGATAATTTTATTTTAATTTCCTTCGAAATTTAAAACTGATTTCTCTTGTATTGCTCGATGAAGTTTCACTTTCATTGCTAAAACATCATTCACAAATTTCTAAAACTTCTTTCATAATATCATCTGTGTTTTAACAAATATTTTTAAATTTTTTTTAAAATTTTTTCAGATTTTACGAAAATTTCGTTCTATAATTTAATTTTTCCGACAAGCTGTTACATAATTCGGGATCAGTATTAAATTATCCTTTCAAAAGGCTATATAACTTCAAAATCGTATGAAACCTCGCCAAGAAATAGCAAATGCCCCCGACCACTTTTGTGCCAAAAAAAACTAGGTCATGCAATTTGATGGCATTTTTTCAACTTTGAGAAATTCATTAAAGCCATCATTCTTTTTTGGTCTCTATACATATAAGTACTGAGATATGCAGTATTGTTTTATTACCACGTTGTTAACATATTGCGCATTGAGACCGAAAATTGGAAATTTTTTTGATAAAATTTTTAAAACTCCTTTTTCAAGTTTGAAAAAATTTTCTTAAACAAAATTTAAAAAAATTAATATATTACTTCAAGGTTTTATTAAGTACATGTTGCAGATTAACTGCGTGAATTTTTAAGTAAATCCCTCCGCCAGAATTTTTTTGACAAGGATTTTTTTTGCGCATTTCGAGAAAACTTGGATTTTTGTGAAATATTCTGTATATGTACTCTTTCTAAATACTTTGTATCAAAAATTTATCACTTTTCTATTTTTGAGACATATGACCTAAGTTATTTTAATTTATATTCGCGAGCAATAAGCAGATAATTGCACCAGAGATATATCACAATTTATAATTTTGATCTCAGGAGCACTGAAGGGTTAAATAAATAAAAATTAACCGAATTATTTTTTTTAAATTCTAAATAGTGGTATCAACGAGTTTAATAGAAAAACTCGTTTTCGGTAATTTTTATTTAAAAATATCTTAAAATCCAAATCTGACATTGGCAAATAATGGGTTAACGTTCTCGGATTTATCCCAAATTTTCGGAACGAAACTTCTAGACATTTGGTTATTATATTTTAAGCGTCGCATCTAAAAATTGGACAGCACTTACCAAATATTTTAATTTTTTGCATAAATTGTCTTTTATTAGCTTGGGGTCATATGTGACCCCAATTCCAAAAGGGTTAATGGAGTCATATTATTTTTCTCCGAAACCCTAGGCTATTAAGATAAAATATAATATTTAAAAGTAGAAAAGTGATGAATTTTTGATACAAAGTATTTAGAAAGAGTACATTTACAGAAAATTTCGCAAAAATCCAATTTTTCTCCAAATCCGCGAAAATAAAATCCTTGTCAAAAAAATTCTGGCAGAGGAATTTACTTAAAAATTCACACAGTTAATCTACAATATGTATTTAATAGAACCTTAAAGTAATATATTAATTTTTTTTTTAAATTTTGTTTAAGAAAATTTTTTCAAACTTGAAAAAGGAGTTTCAAAAATTTTATCAAAAAAATTTCCAATTTTCGGTCTCAATGCTTCATATCTGAGTATTTATAAGTATAGAGACTAAAAAAGAAAGATGGCTTTAAGCAATTTCTCAAAGTTGAAAAAAATGCCATCAAATTTCATGACCTAGTTTTTTTTGGCACAAAAGTGGTCGGGGGCATTTGCTATTTCTTGGCGAGGTTTCATAGGATTTTGAAGTTATATAGCATTTTAAAAGGATAATTTAATACTGATCCCGAATTATGTAACAGCTTGTCGGAAAAATTAAATTATAGAACGAAATTTTCGTAAAATCGGAAAAAAAGTCATATTTTCCCCATATAAACACACTTGAAATTTTCAATCGCTTTGCGCCACGACTAAAGGTTTTTTGATTGTCCTTAAACTTTGTATTTCTCAGTTTTTTTGCTATTCGCATATTTCTAGGGGGTGAGACCGACAGTTTGAATACTTTTTTTCCCTCCATATAACGAAGGGACACCCTAATATATACGTTCGATCTTTGAGATCATTATAAGAAATTTAACAAAAAATTAGTTGTATGTTTGCGATGAAGCTCAGAATTTATGAGGCAGCATTTTGAACAAATCGAAAAAATCTGTAACAACGGTAAAAATTTCACAATTTTTTTTTTCTGCAAAATCTTGAAATCTGTTCGGTCCTCTGCGGAAAATTTCCCAAAAACAATTTCCCGAAAACAATTTCCAAAATACAATTGCCCGAAAGCAATTGCCCGAAAAAACATTTTCCCAAAAAACAATTCCCCGAATACAATTTCCCGAAATTACAATTTCCCGAAAACAATTTCCCGAAAACAATTTCCCGAAATCACAATTTCCCGAAATTACAATTTCCCGAAATTTCAATTTCCCTATTTTTAGTTTGCAACTTCCCATATATTTAGATTTACCCCATAAAATAATAAAAATTACCCGAAAATACAACTTGCTGCATACGATTTCTCGAAAAAACAATTTCCCGAGTATACGACTTCTCGAAAAAACAATGTCCCCACCCCGCACCGCGCCCATCCTCTTCCACCCTCCCTCGTCATCCGGACCTATTTATTGGAGTGTCATACGCTTATTTTTTCATTGTGAATTTGCACACTTCGGTATTCAGACGGATAACGCTCACTCTCTCCATAACATCCTGCCCATGCAGTAGCTGCTACGGAATTGTTACCACCTTGCATAGCAAAGTTTTTTAGTTATTTGGGTTGTAATATACAGTTACTATGCCACTCGAATTCGTGGATAGCGAAAAAGGTAAACCGAGGTTGCTTTTGAATGGTTTCTTGTATCATGACGCCGGTCAGTCCGCTGATAGCGTTTATTGTCGTTGTATCCATTACCGAGGAAAACACTGTACCGGTAGGGTACATAGGGTCACTACATCAAGTTGTCATGAACTGATTGCTCGCGCTTCGGCTGGAATTTCTGATGGTATTGTTTCGGAAATGTCATCAACAAGCTTTTTGAAGAAATAGTAATTTCGAGAAATTGTTATTTCGGGAAATTGTGTTCGGGAAATTGTAATTTCGGGAAATTGTGTTCAGGAAATTGTGTTCAGGAAATTGTAATTTCGGGAAATTGTTTTCGGGAAATTCTTTTCGGGAAATTGTTTTCGGGAAATTGTGTTCGGGAAATTGTAATTTCGGGAAATTGTCATTCCGGGAAATTGTAATTTCGGGAAATTGTTTTCGGGAAATTGTAATTTCGGGAAATTCTTTTCGGGAAATTGTAATTTCGGGAAATTGTGTTCGGGAAATTGTCATTCCGGGAAATTGTAATTTCGGGAAATTGTTTTCGGGAAATTGTTTTCGGAAAATTTTCCGCAGATCCTGTTCGGTACCTCAGAAATATTTAAAAAATGGATATATCTGTACATTGATTCTGCTACTTATCGTATTATCGATAATATTTACAGGATTGTTATTTTCAAACGACATTTTCTCTGGTTAATTGGTTTATCAATTATAGATATTGTATTGTTTTCATGAAACTGTAATAACGATATAAATTAAAAAAAATGAATGTGAGTCCGATCACAGGGGAGATGTGTAAATATATACACCTTTTCCAATTGTATTTTAAAAATTATTAATTTTATTTCAGAAAACATCAATTGAGTTTCTGAAAGTATCAATTGGTTTTCAGAAAACATCAATTGATTTTCAGAAATGCTTAACTATATTTCAGAAAACATCAATTGAATTTTAGAAAGTATCAAGTGTACTTCAGAAAACATCAAATGTATTTCAGAAATTATCAAATATATTTCAGAAAACGTCAAATGTATTTCAGAAATTATTAAATGAATTTCAGAAAATATCACTTGAATTTCAGAAAATATCTATCGAAATTCAGAATTAAAAAGTAGTTTACCCTACAATACCGAAAAGTTATTATTGTTTCTATTAGTGATTTGGAGCCGCAGAAAATGTTATGTTATGAAGAAGAAAGAAGATGACTTCATTTGTTAATCAGGATAGAACTTTGACCGATTTTGCAGTCATCATTTTGAAAAAAAAAACACGTTTATATCGTCACCTAAAATGCAAAAGGCCGAAACTAAAAAAAATGTTCAAAATTGACTTCTTGTATTGTAGTTACGGCCTTTTACTTAAAAACTATTTAAAAACTATTTTACCATAAATTTGTTTTCACAAATAAAAATCCATTTTTATTTTTCAGCTTGATTCTAAAATTTGGGTATTAAGTTTAAAGTAGTTTTGTTTTATGATGTTTTTTGCTTCTCCTCTAAAAAAATAAAAATATTAGTTACGGCCTTTTGCATATTAGGTGACGATATGCAGTTTCCAAGAAATATTACAAACACAGTGTAATGCTTAAAAAACTATGTTTTTATATAGCGTTTTGACTATTTTGCTGATACTCAATTTTTATTTTCTGAAATTCAATTCATATGTTGTGAAGTAAATTTAATAATTTCTGAAATACATTTGATATTTTCTGAAATACATTTGATAATTTCAGAAATACATTTTATGTTTTCTGTAATACATTTGATGTTTTCTGAAATACATTAGATAATTGCTCAAACACATTTGATGTTTTCTGAAACACATTTAAAATTTTCTGAAATACATTTGATGGTTTCTGAAATACTTTTGATAATTTCGGAAATACATTTGATAATTGCTGAAATACATTTGATAATTTCTGAAACTCTATTGATATTTTTTGAAATTCAATTGATATTTTCTGAAATACAAATGATACTTTTCTAAAACCAATTGATGCTTTCTGAAATACAATTAATTATTTCTGAAAATCAATTGATGTTTCTCTGAAATTCAATTGATACTTTCTGAAAATCAATTGATGTTTTCTGAAATACAATTGATGCTTTCTAAAACACAATTGATATTTTCTGAAAATCAATTGATGTTTTCTGAAACACACTTGATACTTTCTGAAATTCAATTGATGTTTTCTAAAATTCAATTGATACTTTCTGAAAATCAATTGATGTTTTCTGAAATACAATTGATAATTTCTGAAACACAAATGATATTTTCTGAAAATCAATTGATGTTTTCTGAAACACAATTGATACTTTCTGAAATTAAATAAATGATTTCTGAAATACAATTGGAAAACGTGTGGTAATTAAAAAAAACACCTAAGTTTATTTTTGACTTCTTCAAGGTTTTCCTAGCTTTTTAATGTATCAGGCAGCTATTCACAATAGATAATGGAATTTCAACTCTGTTTGTGTTAATTGAGAAGAAGTTTTTGCATGTTTTAAGTGCAGATAATAGAGTGAAACACAAGTCAGTATACACTCACAATACACTCACACTTCACACCGTTTTTGTGTTGCTCTGTTTTTCTGATTGTATTGTGAAATAGATTTTTACCCCCTTGAGCGTTAAGTTAAGCTTTTGGTTTGTTAATAAAAATTTAAATGTTCTTAAACTAGGTCTGTCAATAGCACATACCGGGTGATCCAGGTAGAGATACTTTTTTCAATAGACTTTTTTTTGACAGATCACGTGTGAGGCGTGTCATGCTGTCATGTTAATTTTGTTTAGTATTGTTTGGCATTTCATCATGGAAGACTTACGCCTGAACAACGCACAGTGGCGCCCGTAGAGCAAACGAGGTTGCAAAAATCAAAATTTTCATGTGCGCCGACGAAGTTTTGAATAAACCCATGTTATAGGAAACTTTTCAACGATTTCAAATATGCTACTCTTAATAATATAATAATATCACATTTTTTTTTTTAGAAGATATAACCGTTCAAAGTTGACCGACTTTCGGTTTTCAAAAAAACACACAATTTTTAGTCAATTTGTTGCGATTTGAGGTGTAATGTCACGAAAAATAGGTATCGAATCGCCTTATTTTTTGTTTGTATTGATTGATGTATTTATTAAATGTATAATGATAAAAAAAATTAGCTGTTTGCTTTGTGTTTCTCCTGGTAAATCACTATTTAAAAACTATCCGTTTTTTCACTATTTTTCAACTTTGACGGAAAATAAAAAAAATCTATATTTTTCCTTATTTGCCATATTTGCAAAGCGTGTTCTTTGATTATTTATTTACATAATTCAAAAGGTTTTATCTGCCCGTACGTGCCCGTTTGGCTTCTAGAGGTAAAAAAGGTTAAAAAGACATGGTTGCAGAAATTGTATGACGTGCATCCCTTACATGTTTTGATTGACAGTAGTTTGATCTAATAGTTTGAAAATTGCATTTTAAGTCGGTTGTCTAACTGTGAGGCTCTGCCAAAGTCTACTCCCAATATTCTGTTACAGACACAGGATGCACAAAAAACTACTCATTGAAATTCGCAGGTACGCACCTCACTTAAAAATTACTTTGGAGTACAAATGGTCAAGAACAAAATGACTTATGGTCCCTCCAGGTAGGCACAAATCTTATTTAGACACTAGCATAATATCAAAATTGCATAATTCAGCCTAAATCCATATGAATGCAGGGAACAGGTAAATTTTTAGGCATGGTATCATAAGCCTATATATTGCAAAATAAGCATAATGCCTGGATTAGTCTACGACTGAAAGTTGGCGCAGCAAGTACTGAAACCATGGCGTTAAACAATTTAAGTACTGAAAACATGGCGTTGAACAATTCAAAATTATTTGAACTGTTTAGAAGATCAACCACACCAAAGTTTTTCACGGAAGCTGCTTTAGAAGAACTTGACAGCTTATACGAAAATATTGAGAGAAGCGAAATTATAAAAAATAATTTTTATCTGATATATGCAAATATTAAGGCAAAATGGGTGAAATCTAATCGAACCATTCAGAACTTCAACTCCAAATACGAGGACTGGCTTAATGAAGATACCATCCTGGATATATTGGCAGTAGATAAACCCACCACGTCAACCAGAGGAGCAAAAGGAAAGCCAAAAAAAAGTATTGAGGAGTGTTCAATTTTCACAAGAAAGAGGAAACTTGCCGATGCCACCAATGACTTGACCACGAAGCATTTATTGGACGCGCTGTCTATTAAATATACAAAGGATAGTGAAAGAGTTAGGTCGCAGATTACAAAATTTGTTGCTGATGCAAGCCCACTGCGACTAAAAAGGATTAAGGAAAGCATTCTCACGCGCACAAACGCACACATTAAAAAGTATGGTTCCGAAGAAGCCTTGGCCTTGTTTATGGACCTACAAGTTTCCAAAGAAAAATATGAGATACTACGGGCATCCTTGATGCGACACGGGGCTGACGTTTTACCAGGATACAAGCATATTACGCAAGCCAAAATAAATTCAGGACCATGCATACGGAGTTTACGGAAGTCTCTGTGAAAGCCAATCTGCAGGATCTCATGTGCCATACAGCAAAACGGGTGTTGGAAAGTCTTCCTGAAAAAGAGGTGAAAATTCTTCCTGAGAAACTGACATTGATCAGCAAATGGGGCTGCGATAGATCATCCGGACAAAGCGTTTATAAGCAACTGATATCTTCCGATGACGCTACAATATCGGACGGAAATATGTTTATGGCATCTGTTGTTCCTTTGCGGCTAAAATCTGATGTTTCCCTACACTGGAAAAATCCACATCCGACATCAGTGCATTATTGCCGACCAATAATGTTTCAGTTTGCAAGGGAATCGGCAGAACTCGTAAGGACCACGGTGAAGGACATTGAAGAACAAATAAGCAAGATTAAGCCTACAAAGCTGCAAATTGGAGAAGGAAAATATATTGAATGCAATTACGAGTTCCACCTGACCATGGTTGACGGAAAAGTCGTAAACAAACTGACAGGAACAACCTCAACATTGTCATGACCGATTTGCAAAAAGAGTCAGAATAACTTTGGTAATTTAAACGATTCTACAAACAAGGAGAATTACGAATATGGAATGTCACCATTGCACGCAAGGATAAGGTGTATGGAGTTCTTGCTAAAACTGGCGTATACCCTACCACAAGAGGAGGAAAACTTCGATGAAAATACATCAATAAAGGATAAGGAAAAGATCAGAAAGAAGCAAATACAGGATGCTTTTTTAAACAAGTTGGACTAAAAGTAGACTCTCCCAAGCACGGATACGGTAACTCAAACGATGGAAACACTTCTAGAATATTTTTTGAAAATGATGAGGCAGTAACTAGAATCACTGGAATTGACAATCAAATCATGAAAAGATTGGGAACGATCTTGAATGTTTTAAACTGCAAAGAAAATGTCAATTCTACAAAATATGGAGAATATGCATCGAAAACTGCATCTCTTTTAGCAGAAATGTATCCACAGAAGAAGTTGACCTTGACCGTCCATAAAATATTGGCGCATGGCAAAGATATAATTGAGTACCAGTCTTTCCCAATTGGAGAGCTTTCTGAAGAAGCACAGGAGTCTCTTAACAAATTTTATAAAAAATGTAGATTGCAGAACACATTCAAAGCATCAATGGTAAGGCAAAATGAGGACCTCTTCAACATGTTGGCAGCATCTTCCTATCCACTTATTTCTTCCCTGCGGCATGTGCAGTCACGAATAGAGTTAGAAAATAATTATAGTTTAGAAATGATTAGTCTTTTAGATATACCTTCTCTTACGAATTGTGATGAATATTTTACAGAAAATTGAAAAAATAAATTAAAAAAAGAAGTAATTTTTTTTTAATTTTTTGGGTAATAATTTAAAACATAAAACCCTAAAGAAAAAAAATAAAAACAATCTAAAAATGTAAAAATAATTTTTTTTAGTTACCATAAAATTGATTTTTCTACAAATTGTAACTTTGATAACCCATAAGTAGGCCCCTGCAAAGCGTAGCACCCTTTCCAAACGCTCATTTCATAGGCTGAACACTTATCTATCATATGCTGTTTAAACTGTTCAATTATGTTATCCGGTTCAAAAGATATGATTTTTGCAACGAAAAAACTCAAATGGCGCCTCTGTGCAACGTTTACAAATCGTTCAACTTTATTACGAAAATTCACGTTCTGTGAAGAATGTGTTTCGTGCACTTCGCTCAACTTATGGTGAACAAAATCGGCCTACTGAGCGTACTATTCGCAACATCATCACCCATCTTGAGACCCAGCATTCATTATTCGATGATATTCGACCGAATAGATCATGTCCAGCACGCAGTGAAGAAAATAAAGCGGTCGTAGAGAGTGTACACGAAAACCGTGGATTCGATTCAGCTTGTGCAAGAATTGAAGCCGCCCGACCATCCCAAGCGACATCGCTTCGCTCTATGGGTTCTTGAAAAGTTCCAAGAAGATCCGACGTTTTCGAGCCAAATTTTGTTCAGCGATGAGGCCCATTTCTGGCTCAATGGGTATGTAAAGAAGCAAAATTGACGCATTTGGGACGAAGAGCAACCTGAAGAGATTCAAGAGCTGCCACTTCATCCAGAAAAAACAACGTTTTGGTGTGGTTTGTGGGCCGGTGGAATCATCGGTCCATATTTCTTCAAATATGATGCCAGGAGGACGTAACCGTCAATGGCGACCGTTATCGTGCCATGATAACCGACCATTTGATGCCTGAAATTGAAGTTCGTGATCTCGGCGACATTTGGCTTCAACAAGACGGCGCCACTTCCCACACAGCGCATCAATCAATGGATTTATTGAGACAACACTTCGGTGAGCAGATAATTTCACGTTTTGGGCCGGTTGATTGGCCACCAAGCTCGTGTGATATCACACCGTTAGACTTTTTCCTGAGGGAATATGTAAAGTCTAAAGTTTATGCGGACAATCCCGCTTCGATTCAGGCCTTGGAGCAAAACATCAAGCGTGTCATTCGCCAGTTACCAGTCGAAATGCTCGAACGAGTTATTGAAAATTGGACTCAACGGATGGACCATCTGAGTCGTAGCCGCGGCTAACGTTTGATAGACATAGTCTTCAAAAAATAAATGCCAAAGAATGTTCTTTCAGATAATAATAAACATTCCCCATTAAATTTGAACTTTCTGTGTTTTTTTTTTCTTTAAAAAAGTAGGGAACCTCGAAATGGATCACCCTTTATAAACTTGAATATTAAAAAAATGACAACTCATAAACTCATAAACTCACAGCACACCTAGCGGTCAATATCAAATATAAACTTGAATATTTAAAATTAACGAAAAAGATTTGTGATTTTGCTAAAAGACAGCGAACTCGGCGGTTCTGCTTACTAAATACACCAATACACTTACATATACCTCACAGCGATTTACCTTGCGCTATTTTTGTGATTGAATTGTGAAATTGGATTTTACCTTCCTTGAGCCCATAGAAGTTTACACATAAAAAAAAGTAAGAAAATTATTGTTATTACTTTTTTTGCAATCGAATGCTATATTTATATGGGGTAACTATAAGCATATAAAAAGCAAGTTTGAAAAAAATCAGAGCGATATTTTTGTGTTTTGATAGATTTCAGTGAAGATCGGGAATCAGCTTCATATGGGGGCAATGACTAAGAATTGTCCTATAGGATTTATTTTTGGAGTGCAGATGAATGGATGCATGAGTAATAAATATACACATACCCAATTTGACCGAGATTTAAATGATAATTTGGAGGTCATAGAGGTCATTTGTAAGGGGACTAGGTCTGAATGTTCATGAAATTTATTCAACGATTTCTTAGCTACATTATATCCAAATATAGTTAAGCGGTATCACCAAGTCTGAATTAGCTGTTGCATTAAAAAAAATTGGTAGCCAATCTCGCCAATCTGAGTATACGGTTTTACTACTCTTGCGTAGTAGAATCGAACCTTTACCATCAAGTCGGAGTATTTTTCAAAAATCATTTATTTTTCGCACAGTGTAATTTGTTCGATTTGATAAGAAATTCGTGTTAAGACTATCGAAAACTTTGATAAATATATGTACATAAATATAGATTAGCTCATGACTTTTTTCTCGGTGAAGAAATTTTTAATAAAATTGCTTTAGATATTCAATGGCATTTTTCGAAGGCTATGAATTCATCTGTCCACATAAATTTCGTAGCACACGCTTCATAAAAAAATACATTTCATTATGATTGTTGTACGATAATATGAATTTATATCAAATTTATGGCCAACTGATCACATGTAAATTCATGTAATCAACTAAAAATTTATTTATTTTTATGAATTACAAATGAGATACACAATCATGTTGTTTAATTGCACATAGATTATCAGATCGTTTGAAAGATACACGTACTAACGCCCCTGCGGTATTGAATGTGAACTGAGCAACAGTTGTGGAATATAACAACCAAACACGAGTGCCAGAGTCTATCTAATCATGTGCGTACAAAAATATGTCTATAACTTTGTAAATAAGCGGTCTCCTTTTTGCCTTTAAAAAGAAAAAATCATTTTCTGATTCATGAGCAATCATGCCAAGCTATGACAGCGACAACTTTATTTGCCGCTTATAAAGTATGAAGGTTGAATGTTTGAATGCAGCAGTTATTATTTTGGAAGAGTACTAAAACTGGTTTCCTCATTGAGGTTATTAAGCTGGGGAGGTAAATTTATTGAGAACTAGATGTAACCCGGTGTGCTTCGCTACACCCTCCCCCTACCCCCCCCCCCCCCCACACCATTCGGAATCGCTATGAAAGGGCTCACGCAAAGTCCCAAGGCTCTCACTAATACAGTAATTCAGATGTATCACATTTAATATTAAGTTTGTGTGGGGGTACCACGCGCATTTGTCTAATCCCGGCCATTTTTTTGTCTGACTACTCACGTTAATAATAGATTACTTGAGACAAATTTGCACAGCTTTCTCTATCGTAGTACTTAATATATATGATACTAAAAATTTACTATGTATGGGAGTGCCACGACCACTAAAAATATTTAAAAAAATTAAAGCCTGTAGCACTCACATATCCGCAGTAAGACTATGTGAAAATTTCAGGAAGATCATATGAGTAGTTACGGAGATTACCCCCTACAAACAAACAAACAAACAAATATTACCTCTTTGTTATGTTAGTATAGAATATTAGTATAGATTTTTTTATTTCAATGCTTGCTGATGCTGATATACAATGTTTTTTGTTTTTTCATTCGGTACAACAATTATCAGATTTTTCGGCGTTCCTACCCTGGAGCAAAAGGTACATGTATCTGCCCATGAGAAGAAGATGGATTATCCATATTAGATCTGGCAACACTTAACTATTGGCCCTGAACTTAGAATGTCATTTGGCAATTTTTCTTTTTAGGGTTTTTTGATATTGTCCATTTTTGATTTTGAAGATTTTTGTTTTTTGGGCGATTTTTATTTTTCTCGATTTTTGGGTTTGGCCATTTTTGGTTTTGGCGATATATTTTCCACGACAAATCACATTGATAGCTAATGAACTTGTCAAAAGACTGTCGCTTTCGTAGTGCTTCATATTTTTTACATAGGAGGTGCCACGCCCACTAATCCCATCCCGCCCAATTTTTATTGGACTACTCACATTAATATCTGATGGACTCATGCAAAATGTAGAGTCTTTCCCTTTTATATTACACCAGTTATATGATATTAGATATTTACTTTGCATGGGCGGTGCTACGCCCACTGCTTCGATCACGCCCATTTTTTTCTTCGACTAATCACACAAAGAACATATGGGCTCACGCAAAGCCACAAAGCTCTCTCTTTTACAGTACTCCAGAAATATGATATTAAATTTTTACTTTGTATGGGTGGTGCCACGCCCACTGCTCCGATCACGCCCATTTTTTGTCTAACTAATTACATGAATAACTTATGGGCTTACACAAAGTCCCAAGAGTCTCACTATTACAGTACTTCAGATATATGGCATTTTATATTTACTTTGTATGGCAGGTGCCACGCCTATTGGTCCGATACTGCCCATTTTGCATCCGACTACTCACATTAATAATAGGTGACATCAAAAAAATTTTAAAAGCTCTATCTATCACAGCACTCGAGATATATAATATTGAACTATTACTTGTATGGGAGTTACCATGCCCACTTATCCGATCCCGCCCATTTCCGGCGTAGGTACTAATATTAACAATAGGTGAACTCACACAAATTTGCAAAGCTCTCTCTATCATAGTACTCAATATATGTATATGATATTAAAAATTTACTTTGTGTAGGAGGTGCCACGCCCACTAAAAATATTAAAAAAAAATATAGCCTATAGCACTTCCCATATCCGCAGTAAGACTCTGTGAAAATTTCAAGAAGATCAGATGAGTAGTTACGGAGATTACCTCCTACAAACAAACAAACAAACAAACAAACAAACAAACAAACAAACACACATTACCTCTTTATAATATTAAGTATAGATTGACTCATTGTGGTAATATTCATAATTTAGGACATTATGAAAGAAAAAAAAATAAATAAATAAAAAACAAACGCAGGCTCAATTCATGCTGCGGTAGTAGTTCACCATAAATTCTCAGCTCTTTTCGAAATGAAGTGGAAAAACAAGAGTCTTCCCAAAGAATCCGGCAAATGCCACTCTCTGATTGAGATTTAGAATAAATGTAGTCATTCGTTCGTTCTGGCGTTCGTTTGAACGGTCGGCATGAATGAAAGCTCGCTCATAATGGTTTAAAAGTGTTATTTGTTACCACAGCCATGTCATAAGTTGTTGCGAAATTGTTGTGTTATTAAACCTGCTGAGATTCAATACACTTCATCTCCATCGCCGGTCAATCCCACCTCTTCCTTGCCTTGCCTGCTCTCCACCATCCAAAGCAACCATCCAGCAAATTGTAAGTTCATTTATTTTGTTCGAATTGAAATGCGTTTTGTGGCATATACATATATTCGCATAAAAGCCTTGTAACTCAGAAATCATTAATATAAACAGGCGAGCGAACGAATAAACGAACGAACAAACAGATTGTTTATGAATTTGTAGGTTGGCGTGAAATATAGACACGAAATGTATCTTCTCTAGTAACGCAATCGATACAATACGATTGCGATTTTATAAGCAAAGAATGAGTTGTTGTCTCCCATTTCTGCAAAGGAATTGGTTTGTTTCAATTGGCTGCGAACACTTAAAGAGTTGGCTAAATTATTGCTAATGATTTGTGGTTAATATGGCTAATAATTTTGTTGTCATTCAATGTTTGAGTGTAATGTAGTTTTATTGAAGCTTTAGTATCCGTAAATGACATAAAAGTTAAAAAACAATTAATTGGATTCGAGGGAAAATTTGGTTATTAAAACTTATCAATAGTTTTAAGACTTTATTTCCAAATACAGCTTACTCTATAACCCAATATCAATTAAGACTATGGCTATACTGAAATGCTGAAAATGTATTGTTATGCTGATTAAAAGTGACCATGGAATGCCTTAACAGAAACAAATTTTGTATCGTTGTGGTTTGTTTTTTTCACCTTCAGATAAGGGACAGCATATTGCGAAAACTTATGTAGGTAAACATGGTTCCACAGGCATGGTATATTTCTGAAGTTACATACAATTATTTTTAAAGGGTTTACTACGGTCTAAGCAGTATCCAATCAAATATGTGTTGAAGCGAAGTGAACATTTTCGATATTCCTGTTAGTTTTGCCAGACTCAGCCAAATACCATAAGGCTGATAAAGATATAAAAAAAAATCCCTTACCATTCTTGTGATTCGCTGAAGCATAAGGCTCATAAGGCTCCATCAAAAGAGCCATCATGATTCCATGTGATTGTGATGTGAAATCACTGAGTATAGACTCACGATCGGAAATTATTTTGGAATTTTTGATGTGTAGATATTTATTTATATTTATATTTGTGTAAATATCTATTCGAGCAGGCGGGTAAATTTCTATTTCACAATACAATCACAAAAACAGCGTAACACGTGAGCCGTAAGACAAAATCGGTGTGACTTATGATTGTATTGGTGAATAAATTATGATATGTAAAAACCTGTGTGAAAATGAAAAATAAAAAATGAAAACTGAAAAATAAAAAATTAAAAATGGAAAATAAAAATGAAGAATGAAAAATAAAAAATGAAAAATAAAAAATAAAAAATGACAAATGAAAAACGAAAATCGAAAAATGAAAAATAAAGAATGAAAAAGAAAAAATTAAAAATAGAAAATGAAAAATAAAAAATAAAAAGTGAAAAATAAAAAATAAATATATAAATATATATATATATATTTATTTATATTTATATTTGTGTAAATATCTATTCGAGCAGGCGGGTAAATTTCTATTTCACAATACAATCACAAAAACAGCGTAACACGTGAGCCGTAAGACAAAATCGGTGTGACTTATGATTGTATTGGTGAATAAATTATGATATGTAAAAACCTGTGTGAAAATGAAAAATAAAATATGAAAACTGAAAAATAAAAAATTAAAAATGGAAAACAAAAATGAAGAATGAAAAATAAAAAATGAAAAATAAAAAATAAAAAATGACAAATGAAAAACGAAAATCGAAAAATGAAAAATAAAAAATGAAAAAGAAAAAATTAAAAATAGAAAATGAAAAATAAAAAATAAAAAGTGAAAAATAAAAAATGAAAAATTAAAGAAAAAAATTAAAAATAAAAAATGAAAATTGAAAAGTGAAATATAAAAATGAAAGAAAAAAAGGAAAAATAAAAAATGAATAGTGAAAAATAAAAAATGAAAAATAAAATATGAAAAAGAGAATCGAAAAATGAAAAAAAAAAACGAAAAATGAAAAATGAAAAATAGAAAATGAAATAGAAAAATAAAAAATAAAAAGTGAAAAATTAAAAATAAAAAATTAAAAATGAAAGAAAAAAATGAAAAATAAAGAATGAAAATTGAAAAGGGAAAAATAAAAGATATAAAATGAAAAATTAAAGAAATAAATGAAAAATAAAAAATTAAAAATGAGAAGTGAAAAACAGAAAATGAAAAATAAAAAATGAAAAACCAAAAAAGAAAAATAAAAATGAAAAATGAAAAAGAAAAACAAAAAATTAAAAATTAAAGAAAAAAATGAAAAAGAAAAAATGAAAAATGAGAAATAAAAAATTAAATATAAAAAAATAAAAATAAAAAATTAAAAAAAGAAATAAAAAATTAAATATAAAAAATTAAAAAAGAAAATAAAACATGAAAAATGAGAAATAAAAATGAAAAAGAAAAAATTAAAAAAGGAAAATTAAAAATGAATAATTATAAATGAAAAATAAAAAATAAAAAGTGAAAAATGAAAAATGAAAGAAAAAATGAAAAATAAGGAATGAAAATTGAAAAGTGAAAAATAAAAAATGAAAAATGAAAGAAAAAAGGAAAAATGAAAACTGAAAAATCAAAAATAAAAAATGAAAAATTAAAGAAAAAAAAAAATGAAAAATAAAAAAATAAAAATAAAAAATTAAAAATGAAAAGTGAAAGAAAAAAATGAAAAATATAAAATGTAAAATGAGAAATAACAAGTAAGAGTGTTAAATTCGGCTATGCCGAATCTTTGATACCCTCCACCTGGGTTTTACGTTTACATTAATATCTGGACTTCTTGCACTATTTGTAACAAATGTATAAAAAATATTTGAATATGTAAACACTTTGATAAACCTATTACTGAATTATTACAACAAATGCTCTGAATTTTCAGCATTTTATAGAGGTGTCTACATATTTTAGGTCATAAATTGGCAGAATGACTCCCGATTTATCCCATTTTAAATACTAACCTGATCCAGATAATTACAAACAATATTAAGTTTAACCAGGTAAATGGTTTATTTTGTAATTTTCTTTTTAATTTAAATTTTTTAATATAAAGGTGCATTTTATTTTTTACAATCCTTTTCAATTTTCCAGACCTATTAGTATAGGGCACATTTGTGAGTCCGCATAGATCAACTTTCAACTCTTACTTCTTTTTATTGTATTAAATCTATCTTTGTGTCTTCAAATTAATTAAAATAATTAAGATGAAAATATTTAACAAATTGTTTTTTTTTAGTTAATATCTGAACATTTTACTGATACAAGGCAAAACTAAAACTGCCAAAAATTTCAGTCAAAACTATTTTGAATGTATTTGTTAAATATCGCATAATTTTTTTCAATTTTAAACTTTAAAGTCTTTTTAAATCTGGTAATAACTCCATAATATGAAGGAAGTAAATATGTAGATTCTTTAATAACAATGACAAGTATAAAACACTGTTTTGTGCATAACATTAAAATATTATAAATTTGAGCATAATTAATTTAGAAACATAATTAATTTTAGAAAAATGTACGATTCGTTTTTCGATGATGCTGACAACACATCAAAGAAATACAGAACATAAAGATTTTGCTTCAGTTAGTTGAGAGACGAGAAGCTAATGGATGGCTGGAGCAGGTCAAAGGTGACGACTATAAATGCAAATGCAAGGCTTTTGAAAATATATTAAAATGCGATAAATCAGATCTAAGTATACATTCGTATAACCACTGTTATAAAAAATCTTTTAAACCCAACAGTATTGCCATAATTTGAAATTGTAAAGATGCTAAATTGCAAAAAAAGATGCTTAAACGTACTGGATGCTAAATTTTTTTTTTAAAATTTCATTACCTTTATACTGAAAAATTATATACTTATTAATAAATTCTTTGGTTTTTAAATCGAAAAATTAATATAAAACATATGTTTCGATTTATATTTTTTAATTTTTAATTAAAATTATTTTGGATTTCATCTGAAATTTTTATTAACATCAAATTGAGTTTATTTTAAACTTAAATTAAATATTTTTAATTTTAGAGGGATTTATTTTTTATTTAAAATATAACAGAAATTACATTATCAAAAGATACGATTATATTAGAATAATTGGTTTATGGAATCTAACATTTCTGTGATGTCTTCATCTTCAAGTTCTTCTTGGCTCTGATATATTTCTGACGATCGACTCTTATCAACGATATCGCTCGGTATATTGTAAGTGTGACAGCACCAATTTTTCAATTTCAATCCTTCTTTTATACGTATTACAGAACATAACAACTCGGATTTTATTCTGTTCGAAGTTTGATTTTAATTAAAGCTATTAAGCTAAACAAACGTTCAACTTCGGCTTTTGAGAAAGACAAAACTAATATAGACAACACAAATATTGATTCCTAAAATGGATTTCCGCCAATAGAATTTTTCAATCCATAAAGAGGTTGTATTCAGTGTTGTATCCCAGTTTTGTTCTGTGATATAACTCCATTGGATTTGAATTTTTTCTGTTTCAGATGATATAAATTTAAACTCTTCTAATATATTGGTTATCTGTTCTTTTACCCGTTTTAATGTGTTTTGTATTGAAAATTTTGGCATTTTTTAATACAATAATATTTTTTGGCAATCGACTTTCAAATTCATTAAAAACTGTTGTTGGTGTTTACATTCTTCTATTTCAAAATGTTTTGTTATATTTGTTGAAAGAAACGAGCAGAGTGGTAAAAGGAGTAGTACACAAAATTACTGTACTACACTTTGAGAAATAAAAACATATCAATACCATTAAAAGATGCTAAAAGCAACATTTTATTAATAAAAGATTCTAAGTTAGCATCTAGCATCTTTTGATAAATTTTGGATGCTAAACGACAAAAAAAGTTGCTAAATCTAGCAACTAAAAAGCTAAAACGGCAACACTGAAAACCAAGAACAAATATTCTGTTTGAGTTGTAACATCTCATTTGCAAGCCATTTTAATTAAGCTGCGTTCACACTATGTGTTTTGCTTGTGTTTTTCTTATTGTTTTAGCACATGCAATTTGTACACATAGTGTGAACCCTTTCAAAAACTGTTTATGTACAACACATTTGGCAAAACATATGTAAATTTTTCAATTAGAGCAGGTTCTATTTTGGCATGACAACCATATTAAAATACAATACTGCTTGTGGCGAAAGAAAAACAGAGTAAATTATAAAGATAAATATTGAAAGAAAAATAAATTGTTTAATATTAATTAACAATTAAAAAATATAAAAAATATATTACTTTATTTTTAACAATAACTTTTTGTAAATTCACAAATTAAATCAGCTGTTGTTTACATTTAGAGGTTATGTCATACGGAAATACATATGTACGTTTGATCGCAAAATGATGAATTGTATGTAAAACGCCAATTTTGACACACACGCCGAATTACGTATGGATCGTAAAACTGAATTTACATATGGAAAATACACATAGTGTAAACACACCTTTAATTGTGTAAATTTTAAATGCACATCTAACCATATCAAAAAGATGAATTAAACAGAATTGCAAAAATATTTTTTTTATAATATCTGTATGTTTTTTATATTATTCTTATGTAATTCTCATGATATTTTTATCTTATTTTTTATTTTTACATAATTGAAATTGTACAAATTAAAAATAAATTTTAAAAAAAGTAGTGTAGGGAAAAAAGGGAATTTTTTTCATAAGCGTAGAGATTTCTGAAAAAATCTCTTGGCATCACTAGTACCTATTAAAAAACAATGTAAAAATTCACAAGACAACGCGACATAGACTTACTTTGTTCAAAAGCTTCCATAAGACTGAATGAAATTGTTGCTTACTTTACTCTTTGGTGAGTATTTTCATTTTTGTTCGGCTGTATACATATAAGAAGCCAATTTGAGTTCGGTTTACTCGTGCTGCTATGCATATGTTTGTGTGTTAACAAAAATATACGATATCCCAGTCATCATTTCGAAGATTGTTTTAACAAAAAATACCTTACTGTGTCTTCTTCGAGCACTTTTGATAATTAAAAACTGCTTAATCACATGCGCTATTAGAAAAAGACTAGATAATGATTTTTGCTTTCTCTTAGAAAGTGATTTATAGAAAAATTACATTAAATAAGACTCAAAAATGAGTCGAAACTGATTAGAAAAGCGGATAAAAAGGACTCTCAAGAAGATTCGCGGGTAAGGTAATATTTAATCCCAACAAAAGAATATTTTGTGATCAGCAAAAGGGCGCATTTATAACTGTTTTAATAGCACATATGAGTCAAAAAGACTCTACATGATCATTTATTGCATAAAATGCTTACTGGGATTTTATTCACTATCTGTAGAAACAGGTTTTTTAAGTCGGGGGTCACACAAGGCAATTTTTATTGCGCAACTTTTTGGCAATTCTCTTTTGAAATTGCTTTTATGTCCACACACGACAATTTCTTCGGCAATTTTACTGTTTTGTTGTGTTTTTATTTTCTTATAATTTGACATTTGTGCTCTAGTCGTAAAGAACAATAATAAAATTAAATACATACATACATAAATTAATTTAATTGGTTTTGTTGAAAAATGAATTCAAAAGAAAAAAATTAAGTCCCGATTCCATTTAAAGGCTATTTTAATAAAGTAAACAATAATTACGAATTCTTCACACCAAGAAGCGAAACACCGAATGAAAAGAAATGTCAAATATTCAACAAAAAAAAGCGAATGAGAGAATTGCTTGAAATATCCGAGAACCGGCAATTATTTTTCCCTTTTTATTCCCCTCACCGCAAACATCTACAAACTCAAGAATTGCGCAACAAAAGTTGCCTTGTGTGAACTCGGACTAAGTAAAACAAATCTGCATACAATTTCAATTCTATTTCGTTCACAATGATACGATCAGTTTGTTTACTAGCTACTAGTAAAATAAGAAAATAGTATTATAATACAGCGTAATGATGAATTGTACTTCTCAATTAGTTTATTTTTAATGTGCCATAAGAAGTTCGGTTTGTGCTAAGAAAAGCATGAATATATGTTTCCCAGGGCGAAGCTTCATCATTGCACTATGATTGAGTTGAGCTCCGCGACTATTCATAATGTGAATAGCTCGTGTCAAAAATTTTTGGTAGTTGGGAATGGCGTTTGTGTTAAGAAAAGCATAAACGCATGTTTCCCAGGGCAAGGCTCGATCATTGCACATTGATTGAGCTGAGCTCCGCGGTTATTCTTAATGTGGATAACTGTTGAAACAAAATTTTCGGAATGGCGTTTGCCTCCGTCCCGACATTAAATAACAAAGTTTAAAAATTTATTTTAATTAACATCTTTTTTTAACATCTGACAAAAAATAGTATTTTTCTAAACAACAATTTTTTTTACAGGGTAAATAAATATTTTATGGCTTACCTACCTACCTACTACTTTTGAAAGCAAGTATGCAGGGTTTATACATGTACTAAAAATACAACTCTTAATCTATTTTTTCAACTCTAAAAATTTCAGAATTTTGTAAAAATAAAATAAAATACCGATTTATTTTAATATGCGCTTATTATGGATATACATATACAAAATATATGAATATTATTTATAGTATTTTGATATTGGCAACAGTAGTATGTATCAATTTGTAACATTTTGTGATGTTATAAAAATCGCAGAATATTGATATTGATTTTATATAGTTTCTTTTATTAATTAATTAACTTAAATATTACATTAAAAAATATTGATATTGATGAATTTTTATATTATTAACACAACGACCACAAAAACAACATGCACAGCTATGACAAAATACAAAATTTAGGAAAACAATATAGGAAAACGTCATATTTTTTTTTACCTTTTCAGTGATTTCTCGGCACCTATGAAACCTATTGTCATGATTTAAAAACAGGAACCTTTTCAAGATGTTAGTGAATCATTCTCACTAAAAACAAGCGCCCTATCTGCCCTATTGAGGGCGTTATCACAAGAACACATATTAAAATCATATTTTCTCATGACTTTTTAATTCTTCGCTCAATTCTCGGGACCAGATTAACCGATTTGGACGATTTTTAATAGCAAACTTCTCAGGATGTTAGTGAATCATTTTTTATACCAAGGAGCACCCTAGCTATCCGATTGAAGCCGTCATCGTGATTTCCACAGACGGACAGACGGACAGACGGACAGCCGGACAGACGGACAGACGGACATCGTTATATCAACTTCGCTTGTTATAATGATCACAAATATATATATTTTATGGGGTCCAGAATTTTTTTTCTAATTATTACAAACGGAATGACAAACTTATATATACCCTCTGCACACTGGAGTGGAGGGTATAAAAAAATTAAATATAAAAAATTAAAAATAAAAAATTAAAAAGAGAATTAAAAAATTAAATATAAAAAATGAAAAAAGAAAAATAAAAAATGCAAAATGAAAAATGAGAAATAAAAATGAAAAATAGAAAATGAAAAAGAAAAATAAAAAATGAATAATAACACCAGTCAACAAGTTTTTCGCAAACATTGCAGAAATCGCTTGGATTATTTGAGCACTTGAACACACGACTTCTTTTACTCATTTTCCCAACTTTCAAATTAAGAAACAAACTTTTTAAAAGAATGCTGCTTTTATTTTAATAACAATCACAAAAATATATTGCAATCAATCACAAAAATATATTGAAATATATTGCACGCGGTATTTGTCAAAGTTTTCAGGGTAAGTCGATAAATATATTTATATATCGAGTGACAGTTATTTGTTATGAATAAAAGCACAACTATTGAGTGCAACTGCTTTTTTTTATCGAAAAAGGACAACTTTCTGTTATGTTAATGCTTTTTATTTGATGGTTTCGCTCTTCAATTGCGAATTTGAAAACTCTGCAAATTTTCTCCTTGTGTTCATATATATGATAAGAATTTGGTTAGATTTGAAAACTAACCAAAAAATGCTTCCCTTTTTCGCCTTGAGCAACAAAAGTCTAAAACACTCGAAATCGTTAAAAAGCGAAATTTTAGTCTTTTACTAAAAAATTCATAACTTCTTAAAATTTCAATGGATTTTTGTGATTGGAGGCTTGTTTTCTTTGAAAAAGGGTCAGCTCTTCGTAAAAAATATCAAATTGGGGTGGACATTTTTTTTCTATTTTTCCTACAACAATATATAAATTTTTCACCCCAATTTTTACAGAAAAACCGACGTTTTTTTAAATATATATATCGCTGGTATCAAAACTATTTAGCCAATTTGAAAACTTTCAAGGAAAGGTTTGTATAGGGTTTAATTATCTTCAATTTGAGTGAATATGTATGAAGATCGGTCAAGGGACACCCAAGATATACCCAATTTTGTAGGTGCACCTCCAAAAATGTGAAAATAAAATTTCAAAAATTTTTATCTCAAAAACTGCTCCATAGAAAAATTTTTAAAATTCTTTTTCGTGTTAAGGAGGTCCAAATCCATGGGAAAAGTGATTCAAGATCTCAAAGGCAAGAAATTCTTGAAAATTTGTTGGCTGGTGTAATAAATGAAAAATAAAAAATTAAAAATAAAATATTAAAAATTAAAAATTAAAAAATTAAAAATAAAAAATTAAAAAATAAATAAAAAATGACAAATGAAATATGAAAAACGAAAATGAAAAATGAAAAATTAAAAACGAAATATTAAATAAAAATTACCCGGTTGAAATAATAAATAATAAAAAATATTTTTATATTAGCATAGCCCCTGCAGTTGATTGCTATAAGTGATACATAGATGACGTTTGATTTTAAAAAAGTGCCATAAAAAAATCACTAATTACTGATCGGACTCACATGATTTTTTATCAATACAAAATGAGCACTTCCTATTTTATAAGCCAAGCAGAAGAAGTGTAGAAATATTGGGATCACGGATACAAAAGTGGAGATTTCAAAAAACTTTTCCGAACCATAGGCCATTTTTATGATTCAAATAAATAGCGCCTCTTGATAGGTGGTTCAATGAAGAGCCTCAAAGGTATGCTGCCTCCATGTACGTAATGTATATCCGTCAGTGCCATTTATTTATGGTACAGATATCAAGGGAAATTATGATATAATGAACGTTATTCACATTGCCGGGTGATTCTTTCCTATCTCAAAATATCTCTCATTCTCATGGGTCTGAAAAAGTGGTTGGCAAAGCGCCAATGTGGTTTGTATCTTTGGGAAGGTTGGCGCAGATATATTCATTACACCGACCACAAATGGCAGAAACGTATCGATTATCAGCATGCTATTCTGCCCATTGCGAATATCCTACTCGTGTCGTCATCCAAAATATTACTTCCACCGCTCCACATTAAATTGGAAAGAAATATTGTTCATGCACTCTACTTCCTCTTTGTCGTCCTCTTTAATTTGATACCCGTATTGAAATATGGATGAAAATATTTAAATAATTTTCTCCTTTTAAAATTAGAAAAATTCAAAAATGGAAAAACACAGGTTTTCTATTTACGATCTTTAGTTTTACATCTATATGGTCTTATTCATGTCCAAAAAGTAATGTCCTTATTGTTTCTGACCTTGACTTCTGTATCACTCAACAATTTTTTTTTTAAATATTAGCCGCAAAATATGATTTTTTGCTAAGACTTAACTAAATATATTCGAAATTCTTAAGAATATGAAAGGATAAAATTTTCAAAGGACATTATTTAAAATTTTTCGTCCTGAAAAATGAAAACAAAAAATATTTTTTTTTTATTTCTAGAGGTAGTCCTCTTTCATTTGATACCCATATTGACATAAACTGATGGGTCGAAATATTTAAATAAGTTTTTATAAATTTTTATATCCTTAAAATTTTAAAAACCTGAAAACGCTGTTTTACTATATATGATGTCTACTTTCATGTGTATATGCTCTTCTTCAAGTCCAGGAAAAAAAAAATGAAAAATTGTGTATTCATCCACTCGTCAAAATTTATTTTGTCACTTTTCATTTAATTGAAGTACACTTTTTCGACCGAACAAACCAGTGGCTAAAACAATTTTTGAATGCACATTCTGTAATGGAATTAGTTTTTTGAGTGAATTTGTATATAAGACTGTTTCTTTGGAATTTACACCTGTGTTTAGCGGTTTGGGAAAATGATTTTTTTCAGACTGGCAGTATTATTTTTGACATCTGTGCCAAATTTCAGGTCAATATATCTATTAAATAAATAGTAAATATCTAAAACAATATCTGATTTTGTTGAAAACAAAAGTTCCCATAAATTTGGTATGTGGAATAAAATTTCTAATATTGAAATGGTAAGGATGTAGCCCAAGTTTTATATATAAAAAAAAAATGTTTACAAGTGCAAAAAATAGTTCCAAGATGGAAGAGATAGTGTTGAAAGCCAAGAGCATCCTGGACGAGAACAACATGAACCACATGTCAAGATTGGGTACTGATTGATAATTGAAGTTATTACTGATCCTGCTAACATTCCAAAGAGATTAACACAATCTTAAAATATATTATGGGTCTCATACGCATCAAATCTCGATTGGTTCTACAAATGTACAACTTGCTTGAAAAAAAAAAACGTTGCATTAATATCTCTTAAACAATTGTTTTTGATGAACAGAACGAAATGAAACACATCATTAATGGTGACGACTCTTGGATGTATGTCTACGACCCTGAAAAAACTCCTGCAAATATCGTGCAAAACACTTAAAAGATTTAAGGAGCCAGTGCAGCCAGTGTCCTAATTTTGAATATTAATAACATGTAAATTTATTTACTATTAATAAATACAAATAAATAAATAAAAGATAACGCCAAAGTTGCTCAATAATCCAGGTCATGCTAAAAGTTTTCTTCGGTGCATTATAAATTCCTTCCGCCGCACAGTGGGTTGAAAAGCATGAAAAGTGAGGATTAATTCAGGGAAGACGTAATTTCAAAATATTGTTAATTTTTTTATTGGATGTTCATTAATGCATAAAAAACCACAATTTAAAAAAAAAAGTGGAAAAAAAATTTGTTTTAACCCGTTAGGAGCTTTTTTGTGTTTTGGAAAAAATTATCTTTTCATACAATTTTCACTGTAACTTTGGAATAAAAAGCGATAAATTAGTAAATGAAATTGGAAGTTAGAACTTAGTTAATGTGCTTTTAGAAAATATAAATTTTTTTTTAAAAATAAAAAAGGAATAAATATTTAATATGTATTTATATTATAAAAATTGAATTTTAAAATTTTATTTTCCAAATTCCACAATTCCACAAATTTAACTCAAAAAATTCACATTATAAAATAATATTATGTTTTTATTGATGAATAATTATAAGTACAAAACAAACAACCATTTCAGAAAAATTAAAACAAAATTTAAAAAAAATTAATTCAATTAATATTGAATATATTGCTACATTTATAATTGAAAATTTTGTATGCATTTATTGTTATTGTTTATTTTTTATTTTATATTGTTCTTATTTAAGAGAAACTTAAATATATATATATATATATATATACAATTAAAATCAAGGATCCTCCGTACTGCCATCACCTTCATAAATATAATCAGCATATTCATAATTCATAATTCAATATCTTCATTAATCTCTTCTTCATCAGAAATCTTGGGCAAAATTAATAAATCTAGTGCCATCTGTGGTTATTATATATTTTTTTTTGGCATAATTTTTGCTTTTAGTGGTAATTAGAAGATCCGAGCTAAGAAGTAGCCTACTGAATATATCTTCATTTGACTTCTCCCGACTGCATTTACGAGAATAGTCTCTGTAATTTTTAAAATCTTTATTTCTAGCTTCTTGAGCTTCTTCAGATAGTTGACCTATTGGCAACAAGGCGTATCTTACTATTTCTGGCCCGTGAATAATATGTATCAGAGTTTAGACAAGGACATCTTTTTAAATTGAAAACTTTATTTGCAATCTGTCTTAACACTTTTAGTTTCCTGCAATTTTTTTATATTGTTCTAAAACTTTTTACCCAAGAACATTTTGTAATTTAAACACGACTTAAAACAGGTTCGAGTTCAGTTATATTTTAAGTCGTGTTGTGGCTCGTGTAGTAAGAAAAAACAGAACATGTACATTAAACAGGTTCGAGTTCAGTTATATTTAAAACACGACTTAAAACATAACTGAACTCGCACCTGTTTATTGTACATGTTCTGTTTTTTCTTACTACACGAGCCACAACACGACTTAAAATATAACTGAACTCGAACCTGTTTATTTTACATGTTCTGTGTTTTTTTTCAGTACACGTACCAGAACATGAACTTCAAATAAAGCAACACTCAGAAATGTGTGCTTTATGTGTGATTGAAACAAAAAGTATGTGATACAAAAATGTTCGTGTAAATAACGAAATATTAAAACGAACACAGTCATGGTTGTGTTGGGCACCGTAGAAAATTTTGAAACGCACATAATTGATATGAAAATAAAGATATGTGTTGGCTGCTTTTGAACAGAACATTGTGTGTTTCATGTGTGTAATTTCTGAACCTTGGTTTTTACCACTTCGATCAAAATTAAAAAAAATTGTTGAACTTTGAGATAGTATAGCAAGAAAAGTAAACAACTTAGAACAATAATTTTGACAATTTGTGATGACCAATTTTATACTCTGTTACCCGGTATAAAAATTTATTACAAAATACTCATTTCAATTTTTGAATTAATCCTCACTTTTGACCCTTTTCAACCCAATGTGCGCCGGGTAAAATTGTTTACCGGTTTGAATCGATTAGGAAAATAAAAAGGATCCTTTTTAAAAAGTAACCGTTTTTAAAGCATTCTTTATTTTAAAAGTATCCCTTTTTTAAAAGTATGTTTTTTTTTAAATAAAAAATACTTTTTTTTTTTAAAACTAACCTTCATTTTAAAAAAGTACTCGTGTTTTTATAAACTACCCTTTTTAAAAAAGTACCCTAGTTTTTAAAAAGTACCTTTGTTTTTAAAGACTATTCTTTTTAAAAAAGTACCCTTGCTTTTAAAAAGTACCTTGCTTTTGAAATGTACCCTTATTTTTCAAAAGTACCCCTGTTTTTAAAAAGTACCCTTTTTAATAAAGTACCCTTTTATTAAGTAAAATTTTTTAAAAAAGTATCTCATTTTTTAAAATACTCTTTTTTGAAAATAGTATCGTTTTTTAAAGAATTTTTTTAAAGTACAATTTTTTTAAAAGAAAAGTAAATTTTTTTAAATATGTATTTTTGTCAAAACAGTACCCTTTTTTAAAATGTACCATTTTTTTAAACATATTTTTTTTAATGTGGCCCTATGAAGTACCTTTTCTATATAAATTCACTTCTTAAAATGTACCTTTTCATTAACTTTCCTTAAAATTTACTTTTTCGTAAAAAAATTAATTTAACTTAAAAATATCTTTTTTAAAAAGTACTCGCTTTTTTTTAAATTACTTTTTATTTAAAAAGTACACTTTTTTTAAGCCTTTATTTTAAAAAATTTACAGTTTTTTTTAAATACCCTTTTTTAACAAGAAGTCTTTTTTCACAGCATCCTATTTATAAAAGTACCCTTTTGTTAAAAAGTACCCTTTTGTTAAAAAGTACCATTTTGTTAAAAAGTACCCTTTTGTTAAAAAGTACCCTTTTGTTAAAAAGTACCCTTTTGTTGAAAAGTACCCTTTTGTTAAAAAGTACCCTTTTGTTAAAAAGTACCCTTTAAAAAAGTATTATTTAAAAAAAATGATCATTTTTGAAAAAGTGCCCTTGATTTTAAAAAGCACCTTTTTTAAAAAAGTATCCTTTTGCTAAAAAAGTACAATGTTTTTAAAAAAGTACCCTTCAAAAAAAAAAACATTTTTAGGTGAAATTTAAAAACGGGTACTTTTTATAGAAAAGTGTACTTATCTAAAAAAGTTACTTTTAACAAAAAAGTACTTTACTTCTAAAAAGTACCCATTTTTAAAAAAAGTACCTCATTTTAAAAATGTATTTTATTTTCAAAATGTTTTAGTACCTCATTTTTAAAAATGTATTTTAATTTCAAAATGTTTTAGAAAATGTACCGTTTTTTTAAAAGTACCCTATTTTAAGAAAGTACCTACCTCATTTTAGGAAAGTAGTCGTTTTTAAAAAAAATTGCCTTTCTTATAAATATAATTGCACTTTTCTACAAAAAGTAGCTTTTTTAAAAAGTACCTTTTTGCTAAAAACAAGCACCTTTTCTTAAGAATTACTTTTTCTTAGAAAAGTACATTTTCATAAAAACTACATTTTCTTAAAACAAGTATTTAAAAAAAAATAACTTTTTTTAAAAAGGTACTCGTTTTTTTAAAAGTACACTTTTTAAATAAATAAACCTCTGTTTTAAAAAAGTACCATTTTTATTTAAAACACCCTTTCTTTAAAAGCACTCTTTTGTCTAAAGTATTCTATGTAAAAAAGTACCCTTTTATTCAATAGTATCTTTTTTAAAGTACAAGTTTTTTAAACAATATCTTTTTTTTTGAAAGTACTGTTTTTGTTAAATAGTACCCTTTAAAAAAAAAATAAACTTTTTAAGCAAGTGTAAGCAAGTGTTTTTGTTTGTAGAGGTAAACACTTCATCGCTCTATGTTACTGTTAATGAAAATTGGATCGAAGGTTTTAGATTTCGCTTTAAAATCAAAGCAGAGCGCTACTTTGAAAATGGACTTTGAATGATTGAGTATAATTCAATATTTGGGAAAGCACTCAATAGTAGATAAGTTGAACCTCTGATTTACTTACTAAAATTGATGGGATATTGATATAAATGCATGCAGTTATATTATAATTAAGTATAAATATATTTTGTTAAATAATCTCACGTCATTCAATACTAAATATCTTCTCATGTTATCTATGTATATAAGTAAAAGAAAATTTAAATAAAGTAACGAATTATATCAGAAGTCGCCGAATGTTAAATTTGGCACAGCCGAAACACTGCGCATTGGTTTTTATATTTTGAAGTTTTGGTATTTAAAATTTTTTTTTTGATATTCCCAGGTTTTTTTTTAATTTTTGTTATTTATACTAAATATTTAAAAAAATAATTTTTTAAGTGCGTCAAAAGACAAGTACTTTAATTAAAAAATAAACTTTTGTCAGATTGCCAGATTAATGAAAACTTATTAATAAAATCTTTCGAAGTTTTTTGTTTATAAAAATTCCTTAACAAATATATGTAAGTCCTGTTGGATACTGATCTTGTGTTTTGATTAAAGTGTATAAGTAATAAGATTGGTACTCTTTAAGAAATAATTTCATAAGAAGATAACTTTCAGTTTTTGCCTAACTAACAAATTCGAAATTATTTTTTATGCACCAATATTCCGCAATATTTTAATTCAGACATATACTCACTGAGATTCGTGTTAGTTGCATAAACTACATGAAATAATTACTTTTCAGCATCAAGTTTTATTACAAATGTGTCCTACACACGATTACAAACAACTACTCTCATTCATATCACACGACAAATGTCAATATGAACATTACGAATATCACATCACATCTTGTTCATATATTGTACTCTGCCTCCCTCTAATCATTATATGACAATATTTTTGCTGTCAGCTCATGGAATGTCACATATGCAAATAATTGCTCTATTGTTTTTCAATTCCAATTTGGATTTAAAATTGTTGTGTTTATTTTGTTAAGTCTTTTTTTGTTTTTGCCTGAATGATGCTCCTGCTGCTGTTGTTGCTGTTTGTTATTATCCTGTTAGCTTTTATTATTATATAATATTTTGTTTCTCCATTTATTGTTTAGAGTTGTGTTTTAGTTTTTGCTGTTCTCAGTGGAATTTCACAAATATTCATTGTCTGACAATGACAATTCATTTCAAATGGTTTTATATTATATTTGCCATTGCCTGTGTCGTTGTCATTGTCATTCCATGGAATACGAATTGTCAAGTGTCAACGTATGAGTATATGGCATGTTTGACACGATACTTAAAAGAGGAGCTAACAATGATTGTATCATGTTTTTGTTTGAATGTTTATAACTATGGAGAATGTATGAATATTTTCTACATTTAGCGTACTTGTTTTGGTTTTGAATAAAAAAAACTAAACTATTATGAATCTGGAATTAGTGGATTAACCGGTAACTTAACAGAGGATATCTAATAATTAATTGCAGAGAGAAATTTTGTAGTTCCCGAAGAGAGACGTCTCGAATGATTTTTGCTTGAAGGATTGAGTGCTTGGATTCTATCGTTCAAACTACAGTAGACCAAATTTGAAAGAGGCTTTTTTTAGAAAATTTTCTTTTTTCACATAAAATTAATTTTTCAGAAAGCAAAATTTTCAACTAAAGTACCCATTTCATAAAAAATAAATTTTTTACATATACCTTACTCAAAAAAATAAATTTTTCAAAAAAGTACCTATATAAAAATTCCATGTTTCACAAAAGTAAAAAAAAAATTGTTAACATGAAATACTTTTATTATAAAAATAAACTTATCTTTTGAAAAAATGTAGCATTTTCTTAAAAAATCTCTTTTCGCAAAAGGTGCCTTCTGCAGAAAATCTACATTTTTTTAACGTGAAGTTAATTTTTCAAAAAGTTAAGTTTTCACATAATGTATCTATGTACATACGAGTGGATTGTGTGGCGCCTAGGCGCCCGTTTATTTTGACTTTAACAAACAAATTTTTTTTCCATTTCAGAATTTTCTTATCTATACTTAATATTATAAAGAGGTAATGTGTGTTTGTTTGTTTGTTTGTTTGTTTGTTTGTTTGTTTGTTTGTAGGAGGTAATCTCCGTAACTACTCATCTGATCTTCTTGAAATTTTCACAGAGTCTTACTGCGGATATGGGAAGTGCTATAGGCTATATTTTTTTTTAATATTTTTAGTGGGCGTGGCACCTCCTACACAAAGTAAATTTTTAATATCATATACATATATTGAGTACTATGATAGAGAGAGCTTTGCAAATTTGTGTGAGTTCACCTATTGTTAATATTAGTACCTACGCCGGAAATGGGCGGGATCGGATAAGTGGGCATGGTAACTCCCATACAAGTAATAGTTCAATATTATATATCTCGAGTGCTGTGATAGATAGAGCTTTTAAAATTTTTTTGATGTCACCTATTATTAATGTGAGTAGTCGGATGCAAAATGGGCAGTATCGGACCAATAGGCGTGGCACCTGCCATACAAAGTAAATATAAAATGCCATATATCTGAAGTACTGTAATAGTGAGACTCTTGGGACTTTGTGTAAGCCCATAAGTTATTCATGTAATTAGTTAGACAAAAAATGGGCGTGATCGGAGCAGTGGGCGTGGCACCACCCATACAAAGTAAAAATTTAATATCATATTTCTGGAGTACTGTAAAAGAGAGAGCTTTGTGGCTTTGCGTGAGCCCATATGTTCTTTGTGTGATTAGTCGAAGAAAAAAATGGGCGTGATCGAAGCAGTGGGCGTAGCACCGCCCATGCAAAGTAAATATCTAATATCATATAACTGGTGTAATATAAAAGGGAAAGACTCTACATTTTGCATGAGTCCATCAGATATTAATGTGAGTAGTCCAATAAAAATTGGGCGGGATGGGATTAGTGGGCGTGGCACCTCCTATGTAAAAAATATGAAGCACTACGAAAGCGACAGTCTTTTGACAAGTTCATTAGCTATCAATGTGATTTGTCGTGGAAAATATATCGCCAAAACCAAAAATGGCCAAACCCAAAAATCGAGAAAAATAAAAATCGCCCAAAAAACAAAAATCTTCAAAATCAAAAATGGACAATATCAAAAAACCCTAAAAAGAAAAATTGCCAAATGACATTCTAAGTTCAGGGCCAATAGTTAAGTGTTGCCAGATCTAATATGGATAATCCATCTTCTTCTCATGGGCAGATACATGTACCTTTTGCTCCAGGGTAGGAACGCCGAAAAATCTGATAATTGTTGTACCGAATGAAAAAACAAAAAACATTGTATATCAGCATCAGCAAGCATTGAAATAAAAAAATCTATACTAATATTCTATACTAACATAACAAAGAGGTAATATTTGTTTGTTTGTTTGTTTGTAGGGGGTAATCTCCGTAACTACTCATATGATCTTCCTGAAATTTTCACATAGTCTTACTGCGGATATGTGAGTGCTACAGGCTTTAATTTTTTTAAATATTTTTAGTGGTCGTGGCACTCCCATACATAGTAAATTTTTAGTATCATATATATTAAGTACTACGATAGAGAAAGCTGTGCAAATTTGTCTCAAGTAATCTATTATTAACGTGAGTAGTCAGACAAAAAAATGGCCGGGATTAGACAAATGCGCGTGGTACCCCCACACAAACTTAATATTAAATGTGATACATCTGAATTACTGTATTAGTGAGAGCCTTGGGACTTTGCGTGAGCCCTTTCATAGCGATTCCGAATGGTGTGGGGGGGGGGGGGGTAGGGGGAGGGTGTAGCGAAGCACACCGGGTTACATCTAGTATTTTATATATTAAAAAAAAATAATTTTAATGTTTTTAAAATTTCTTAAAAAAAAAAAAAAAATTCGAAAAACAGTTGTAAAAAATACAAACCAAAACTTCGATTTTCAAATGAAGTTTTGTAAAAGGTCCAGTAACCAACCTTTGCCTTATACTTTCTGCTTCTATACATAAGGAGTTTTTAATATTATATGATTTTAAATATATAGTTTATTTTGATAGAAACTCGGAAATTTTAGTCTTATTCAGACAAACTATTAATATGTATCTTTTTAATAATTTTATTTATGTTTTATAACTTTTTAAAATGCATCAAAATATATAAACTTATTCAACTAAAAAAAGTTTTCAAACCTTTCGGACAAAACAAAAAAATACTACGGTTATAACGAACTTAGTCTATAACGAACTAATTTGGCCGGTCCCGCCGAGTTCGTTATAATCGAACTCCATTTTATTGTAGAAAAAGTTGAATAGCATAGAAAAAAAAAAGTTTCAGAGCAAGGTTCCTAAAAGTTTCTTAAGGGTTTAAAAGTTAATAAAAGTCGTATTTTGCACAATTCTTTTTTGAAGACATGAATACACGTTATAGCATAACATTTAAAGAATCTTTGAAGAAATTTTCAACTATAAATTTGGATAAATAAGTCCGTGACAGCCAATATCAGGAGGCGTTGTTGATTTGCTGTGAACATCATAACTCGTTACCGGACCATGTGGAATAAAAAAATCGAAATGCGTTTAAAAGGTGACATATTTCCTATAGTAGTGACGAAGAGTTTTTCAATTTTTTTTGCAGCAATTTGAAGTGAAAAACGATTTTTGCTATACAATTTCGGTAATTTGTTGTTAAAAAATGGGGAAGAAATGGAATTAAAAAAAACCCTTCGTGGTTACCTGACGATTTATGTGTAGATATAGTGTCTAAAATTTCAAAAGAATCGGTCAAGTAGATTTTGAGTTATGATGTTCACGGACTTCGAACATTTATTTGCGAGAAAATCGGTTTAAAGTTTTCTAAAAACTGATTTATATACTATATATCGTATGAGGCCGGTCGCGTGAAACGCTGTATCTTCTTAAGTTTTGCTCTGATTTACTTAAAATTTTGACACAACACTCTCGACATGTTGTGCATTCAGGAAGAGAAATGCAAAAAAAGGTTTTAAAACCTACCACCCCTTAAGGAAATGCAAACACCAATACACCTACACAAAAAAGAAAAAAATATTTCATATTTCATCATACATGTAAATTGAAAAAAGAGAACTACATTTATTGCAAAGTTATCTATAAATCCAAAAAAGAAAAAATAAGAAATAAGCGCGTATTAGTTTTACTTAAAAACAAACTTATTATTCTAAATCGGCTTTAATTCTTCCATGATAATTTCAATAAATTATTCAAATTAAAATCTTAAATATACCTACTTATATTATGAGTGAAAAAAAATTATTTTCCCACCTCTCTCTAAAATTAGAATGTAATTTAATTTTGCAAAGTTACAATAATTAAAATTTTAAACTTAATATTGCACTATTTTTTCAAGGGCTTTTCAATACAGAGCTATAACCGAAATCATCACCGAAACATTGAAGATCTCTTTTTTTCTCAAATATTTATCAAAAACAAGTAAGAAAATTATAGTCGGTCTAGCCCGACTATACGATACCCTATACCATGGTTAAGATACCCTATCTCTTCGGTCCAACTAATTGGATATAGCAAATAAGCATAAATCAAATTTGAGTGGCATTTTTATTAATATTTTTCGCTGCAGATATGAAAAAGTTCATATCGGATACTATATTTATACGGGGACTAGGCCCAAAAATGGACCGATCCTGACCATGTTTGGTAAAGTCTCTTGTATTTTGCAAAAATATATACAAACAAAATTTGAGAAGAATCAGTGCAATATTTTTGTTTTTTAATAGATTTAAGTGAAGATCGGGAAGCAGCTCTATATGGGGCCTACGACTAAGAGTTGTCGCATATAGATCATTTTGGGACTACTGATTAATGGATGTAATAAACACATACAAACCCATTTTGAGTAAGATCTATATGACAATTTGGATCTTATGGCAATTTATGTCGATTTCATAGGGGTCACTTGTATGGGGGCTAGGTCGGAACATGGACCGATTCTCACCAATTTCAACAGCGTGCATCCTATGGCTAGTGAAAGCTTACATACCAAATTTCATCAAAATATATTCACATTTGCGACCTGCAGTTTGATTAAAATTTACATGGACACACAGACGGACGGACGGACGGTCGGATGGACGGACACACGGACGGACATCGTTAAATCGAATCAGTTAGTGATTCTGATTCGATCGGTATAATTAAAGTTGGGTCTAGGTCAAATATTTTTGGTAGTTACAAACAGCAGCACAAAGTCAATATACCCAAGCCACATAATGGTATAGGGTATAATTATAGTCGACTATACGATACCCTATACCATGCGTTTAGAGACCCTATCTCTCAGGCCCAACTAACTGGATATAGAAAATAAACATAAACCAAATTTGAGTGGGATTTTTATTAATTTTTTCGGCTGCAGATATGAAAAAGTTCATATCGGATGATTTATCTATATGGGGACTAGGCCCAAAAATGGACTGATCCTGACCATGTTTGGTAAAGTCTCTTGTATTTTGCAAAAATATATACAAACAAAATTTGAGAAGAATCAGTGCAATATTTTTGTTTTTTGATAGATTTAAGTGAAGATCGGGAAGCAGCTCTATATGGGGCCTATGATTAAGAGTTATCCAATAGGGATCATTTTTGGACTACTGATTAATGGATGTAATATATACATACAAACCCAAGTTGACAAAGATTTGTATGATAATTTGGATCTTATGGCAATATGTGTTGATTTCATAGGGGTCATTTGTATGGGGGCTAGGTCTGAACATGAACCGATTCTCACCAATTTCAATAGCTTTCATTCCATGGCCGATAAAAGATAAAATACCAAATTTCATCAAAATATATTCATATTTGCGACCTGCAATTTGATTACAAGCTTTACATGGACACACAGACGGACGGACGGACGGACGGACGGACGGACATCGTTAAATCGAATCAGATAGTGATTCTGATTCGATCGGTATAATTAAAGATGGGTGTAGGTCAAATATTTTTGGTTGTTACAAACAGCAACACAAAGTCATTATACCCAAACCACATAGTGGTAAGTGTTGGCCATCAGAGAACTTGAGCGAAAGCACTCTTAACAATACAAAACAATTTTGAGATGAAAAACAAAACAGACAAACGGATAAGTTTAATTTGATAAAAGGTATCTTATATGGTATATATAGGTATATATATGTATGCATATCGGACGACGTTAAATGAGAAAAATAAAAATGTTTAAAATTTCATTCATTACTTTTTTTGCAGAATTTTTTCATTGACCAACAATGGGAATTTAAAGAAGAATTTGAATAGATATTAGTTTTTTTATGCATTTTTTGCGTTCAAATTATTCCATATGTAACACGAAATCTGCATATGTAGTGCTATTGTCGTTAGCAGTGTTGCCAATTTTGACAACTTATTGTAATTTCGACGATTTTGCAATTTGTTAAAATGATTTTTTAAATTTGTTAAAATGATGATTGAAGATATAAAATTTTCAGTAGTATAAAAATTACGATTTCAAGGGCTAACAATTAATGGGTTGTTTATCGAAAATTGATAGTTTTTGTTCAGTGTAAATGGAAATTACAAAATATGTATAGATTTAATTCTGGGTCAAGTCGTTTCAAAACGGAAATACCTTGAATAGCAGCTCTATTTAAGATTTAAGTTTTAATTACGGCGGTACTTTAAACCTATATTATATCTTTCAGCTATAGATACATGTCAATAAAATTATTTAGTTGATTGCTGTGTTAAATTTTTTTCGTTGAAATTTCACCACTAATACATTCTTATATATAGAAATAACCAATGCTGTAACAATATTTGTAATATGAATTATATAAATAAATTTTATTGTTTCTTTTTGAAATATTATTTCGAGTTTTATTTGTATTTTCTTGACAATTTCTTGTTTTAAAAATGACGATTTTAGCGATTTAGCTTCCAAAATTGTCGATATTCAGAAGATTTTATTAGCAGCACTGGTCTGTAACATAGAAGAGAGAAAATTGTGTGTGTGTTTGTATTAAATGAGAAAGTTTAAATTTTGTTTGTGTATTTCGCATAGCTTTGTAAGGAGTGCTATGTGTATTATTTCTGCGTTACAGAATCAGTCAGTCAGTCAGTGAGTCAGGAATCAGCGTAAATATATTTAAGAAGATTATAATCTACAGTGTTTATCATGCCTATAACACAAACATCAATCACAAAATTACATTCTGATAAAAGAGTTTTTAAATATTCAGCAGCATTGACAGTATCAGCACAAACTTTTCCACACGGGACCACGTATATTTGTTGTTATCAATAAATATACAAAACTCACCAAGCCTGACTTTAACCGATTCGTACTTTCTTGAAATATTCTTACCCTACTGTCTCAAGTTATATCGGACGTTTTGTTCATCTTCGGTGTAATCCTTTTGTATGTACACCTCTTGACCCTTTAAATTACCCTTAGCGGCAATGACGTTGAAAGCCTGCGAACTCGACCCCAAGCTGAACAAAAACGCTTTTCCAGAAGAAATCATGCGAGTTGATGTATGTATGTATGTGTATTAGGGTGACTCTTAATAAAAAAAGTGTTCAAACTGTCGGTCTCACCCCCTAGAAATATGCGAATAGCAAAAAAACTGAGAAATACAAAGTTTTGGGCCAATCAAAAAACGTTTAGTCGTGGCGCAACGCGATTGAAAATTTCAAGTGTGTTTATATGGGGAAAATATGACTTTTTTTCAGATTTTACGAAAATTTCGTTCTATAGTTTAATTTTACCGACAAGCTGTTATATAATTCGGGATCAATATTAAATTATCCTTTCAAAAGGCTATAAAACTTCAAAATCGAATAAAACCTCGCCAAGAAATAGCAAATGCCCCAGACCACTTTTGTGCCAAAAAAAAAACTAGGTCATGAAATTTGATGGCATTTTTTTCAACTTTGAGAAATTGATTAAAGCCATCATTCTCTTTTGGTGTCTATACTTATAAGTACTCAGATATGAAGTATTGTTGTATTACCACATTGTTAACATATTGCGCATTGAGACCGAAATTGGAAATTTTTTTGATAAAATTTTGAAAACTCCTTTTTCAAGTTTGAAAAAATTTTCTTAAACAAAATTTAAAAAAATTAACATTTAATTTAAGGTTTTATTAAATACGTGTTGCAGATTAACTGTGTGAACTTTTAAGTAAATCCTTCTGCCAGAATTTCTTTGACAAGGATTTTGTTTTTGCGGATTTCGAGAAAACTTGGATTTTTGTGAAATATTCTGTAAATGTACTCTTTCTAAATACTTTGTATCAACAATTCATCAGTTTTCTACTTTTAAATGTTATATTTTATCTTAATAGCCTAGGGTTTCGGAAAAAAATAATATGACTCCATTAACCCTTTTGGAATTGGGGTCACATATGACCCCACACTAATAAAAGACGCTTAAAATATAATAAAATAATAATATGCGACGCTTAAAATATAATAACCAAATGTGTAGAAGTTTCATTCCAAAAATTTTGGATAAATCCAAGAACGTTAACCCATTATTTGCCAAGGCCAGATTTGGATTGTAAGATATTTTTAAATAAAAATTACCGAAAACGAGTTTTTTTATTACACTGGATGAAACCACTATGTAGAATTGAAGAAAAATAATTCGGTTAATTTTTTTTTATTTAACCCTTCAGTGCTCCTGAGATCAAAATTATCCATTGTGATATATCTCTGGTGCAATTGTCTGATTATTGCTCGCGAATATATATTAAAACAACTTTTAACCAATTTTGTTATAAAATTACTTTATATAATAAAGTAATAGTTGAATTTCTTGCGGTCTCACTCACCAATTTGGTGGATATTGATAAAAAACGCAAAAAAAAAAAAAAAATCAGGTCAATCGGTGAAGATGCCATTACTTATAATGGTTGACATTTTTGATTTTTAATAATCGGTCGCTTTATATTATCTTCAATGTCACCTACATCTTTGCAAACTTCTAACATTTTATTTCCCAGTTTTAAATAGTTTATTAAATAAAAGTAAATTTCTAATATAATAATATATATAAAAGGTAATATTAAATTAATACTACTCTTAATGGAATAAATTACAAAATTAAATCAAAGTGAATTTCAAAAAACGTCCTATTTTTTAGACATATGACCTAAGTTGTTTTAATTTATATTCGCGAGCAATAAGCAGATAATTGCACCAGAGATATATCACAATGGATAATTTTAATCTCAGGAGCACTGAAGGGTTAAATAAATAAAAATTAACCTAATTATTTTTCCTAAATTCTAAATAGTGTTATCAACGAGTTTATTAGAAAAACTCGTTTTAGGTCATTTTTATTTTAAAATATCTTAAAATCCAAAGCTGGCCTTGGCAAATAATGGGTTAACGTTCTCGGATTTATCCCAACTTTTAGGAACGGTAGTCCTACACATATGGTTATTATATTTTAAGCGTCGCATCTAGAAATTCAACAGCACTTACAAGATATTTGAATTTTTTGAATAAATTGTCTTTTATTATCTTGGGGTCATATGTGACCCCAATTCCAAAAGGGTTAATGGGTCATATTATTTTTTTCCGAAACCCTAGGCTATTAAGATAAAATATAACATTTAAAAGTAGAAAAGCGATGAATTATTGATACAAAGTATTTAGAAAGAGTACATTTACAGAATATTTCACATAAATCCAAGTTTTCTCGAAATCCGCAAAAATAAAATACTTTTCAAAAGAATTATGGCTGAGGGATTTACTTAAAAATTCACACAGTTTATCTGCAGCATGTATTTAATAAAACCGTAATTAACATATTTTTTTTTTTAAATTTTGTTTAAGAAAATTTTTTCAAACTTGAAAATGGTGTTTTCAAAATTTTATCAAAAAATTTCCAATTTTCGTTCTCAATGCGCAATATGTTAACAACGTGGTAATAAAACAATACTTCATATCTGAGTACTTATAAGTATAGAGACCAAAAAAGAATGATGGCTTTAATCAATTTCTCAAAGTTGAAAAAAATGCCATCAAATTTCATGACCTAGTTTTTTTTTGGCACAAAAGTGGTCTGGGGCATTTGCTATTTCTTGGCGAGGTTTTATTCGATTTTGAAGTTTTATAGCCTTTTGAAAGGATAATTTAATACTGATTCCGAATTATATAACAGTTTGTCGGTAAAATTAAACTATAGAACGAAATTTTCGTAAAATCTGAAAAAAAGTCATATTTTCCTCATATAAACACACTTGAAATTTTCAATTGCTTTGCGCCACGACTAAACGTGTTTTGAGTGGCCCAAAACTTTGTATTTCTCAGTTTTTTTGCTATTCGCATATTTCTAGGGGGTGAGACCGACAGTTTGAACACTTTTTTTTCCCTCCATATAACGAAGGGCCACCCTAGTGTGTATGTATGTAGAAATTGAAGATCATTCGTAGACTAGTCAATTTGTTTAGATCATAGGCTCCAATTCAAATCATTAATATTAATTTTTCCAGAAGATATATTAATTAAGCTTACATTTTAATAAAACTTTGACCATTATTTATTACAAGCCTATACTTGAATTTCAAGTGATAGTTTTATCGAAAAGTCATAACTGACCAGCAGCCACATAAAAAAGTTTTCCTACTGAAGTTGATTTGTATACCCTATACCACCATGTGGTTTGGGTATAATGACTTTGTGCTGCTGTTTGTAACTACCAAAAATGTTTGACTTAGACCCATCTTTTATTATAGCGATAACTCAGATTCACTTTCTGAGTCGATTTAGCGATGTCCGTCCGTGGTACATAAGCTTCGGACCATGTTCAGACCTATTCCCCATACAAATGACCACTATGAAATCGACATAAATTGTCATAAGATCCAAATTATCATATAAATCTCAATCAAATTGGGTTTATATGTGTTTATTGTATCTATTGCTCAGTAGTTCAGAAATAATCCCTTTAGGACAATTCATAGACATAACCCCCATATGAAGCTGATTCCCAATCTTCGCTTAAATATATCAAGAAACAAAAATATTGCACAGATTTTTCTCAAATTTGGTTTGTATATGTTCTTCAATATATAAATTACTTTACCAAATATGGACAGGATCGGTCCACATTTCGATCTAGTCCCTATATGAATGTAGCATCCAACATAAACTTTTTCATGTCTGCAGCCAAAAAAATTAATAACAATGCCACTCAAATTTGGTTTATGCTTATTTTCTATATCGAATCAGTTGGACCGAAGAGACAGGGTCTCCAAACCATGGTATAGGGTATCGTATAGTCGGTCTATACTGACTATAATTTCTTACTTGTTTTCACTGACAAAATACATATACATATATTTTTTAAAACGATTAAATTCATAAATAAGTACAAAAGCTTTCATGCGAGGCCCATCGTTAATGATGATATGATGGAATCTCAATTTAATTTTACGATTTTTTTTCCTGCAAATTAAGGAAATTAATATTAAAAGTGTCATAAATTTTATGATGTCAACCGAACAACGAAACCATCAGGAACAACAACATCAGCAGCCAATGAGAATTGTCATTTAAGTTGATACACACAAATACATATAGTATATAAAAGTACCTACATAGTCTGTCCAAATTCCAAGGGCACTATTTTTTTATATCGATATGGTAATAGATGATTTTTATTTATTTAAAGTCTATGTCTGGCTATATAAAAACAAGCTATCGAATTCCGCATGAAACAATAATATATATGACTCACTGGCTCCGTCCATGCAAGTTTTTTATTTTTTTATTTGATAAGACATTTATAATATATATTTACAATCTTAAATATTTAATAGCAGTTATTAAAGTTATCTATATTTGGTATAACTTGATAGTTGTGGGCCAGATTGGCATATAATTCATTTGGTTTAGTAATTTACATTAGCTTTCAAGGAAAAAAATCTAATCGAACTTATTTAATATTAGATTTTCATGTTTAAGGCAGAAATATTTATATAATGTAAATAAATCAAATTCAACTTCAGTACATATAAGACCTCACATAAATTTAGTTTAGTACGCTTAAAATATTTTAAACGAAATTCATAATATATTGGATAAGTCCCCATTGTGTGCAGAGTGTTTTCTGCAGCGTTTAGCTTACGAACTGAAATCCAATAAACTTATTATTAAGCTTGCAGGGCGTGATGAGAAATCTAGCGTAGAACGGGGTTTCATACCATAATCAACCTGAGAGTATCAAGCGTGGAATTCAGAGTTTCTTGTATTAAAAACTAGATCAACTTATTACTTATCTTTTAAAAGATCTAGAATCTGTTTTGAGTATTTGCATATGGGATTAACAGAATTTTCGTGTACAAATTGGATATATTGGATATAACATGTCCCTTTTGCTATTATTTTTTCAGCTACTATACGGGGTAATCTATGTTATTAATATATAATGAGTCCAAGCCTGTTTCTAGGTAAAGCATGTAATTTTGTGCATTTCTTTTTTTTTTTTTTTTTTTTTTTTTTGTAAAATCAGTATATTTTGTGACAACAACCTTGAATAAGTATTCTACATTATCTTATAGATTAAGATGCTGCTGATTTTTAATTTATTTTATAATTTATTTTATATATGTTTTTTTAAAAGACAAATTGTAATTGAGATCCATACCCAAATATCTATAGCTATTTACAGTTTCTATGCAGGTAGAGATTGCCCAACTCTTGACTTTTATTTAATCTTGAGATTCAAGAATCTCGAATATTGCCTAAAAAATATATCTTGAGATTCGGAACTCTCGTGAAAAAAAATCTCGAGATTCTCGATTCTGTTCAACAAAAATTGTCTGGAAAAGGAAAAATTTCTTTCGTTTTGCTTGTTAGTTGGTTGTATTGTGCTTAATGTTGAGTGCACTCGTTGTAACTTTTCAGTTAATATCCCGGATCTTTCGAAAAGATTCATCTCATTTTTCAGCGAATGAAAATCATTATAGGAGAATGACGTAGTTGAACATTGTGCGCTTTCTCGAATGAAGCCCTGTAATTGCTCAGTTAAACTTCAATTTTTTTTTGTGTTTTCCAGTTTCAATTTAATCCTCGATTTCGCTATCGACAGTAGTATTAACAACATAAAGACTTTTTAAAGCTAACTTTGCTGTTTTAAATATTTCAGCATTTGGTAACAGAACAAAACATTTTCAATCCTGTAAGTATTTCATTAATGAAATAATCGGAACATTTCGTCTTAAATTAATTTTGTCCATTATTACATTTAAAAATTTCAAGAAATTCAAGAATACCCTCAGCTTTTAAAAAATTACAATCTTGGCGACTCAATGCTTCTATTGTCATTCGTAAGGGTTTTAAAATATTAAGTAAATCGTGTGCTATTTGTTCTACCTCTATGCTTATCCAATGATGACTAAAATTAAAATCATTTAAAGCTTTAATAATTGGTTTTTTTAATAGCAAGAACCAACATTGCTTAAAAGCTGTTCCAATGGGTTTTTCAATCCAATAGCAACTGAAGATTTTTAGCTTTCTTTTCGTTCCGTATCACATAACTTTGTAGAATCTAATTTTTTACGTTAAAATTCTTAAAAAATATAACGATTATATTTGTTTTATTGCCACAGAATTATTATAGTTCTCACTAACACAAGTATTTTCCGAAATAAATTCATACTCCGTATCGAACTCATATCCAGTATCTTCTTTTTCGCCGCCATCATTAAAAATTTGATCTACCTGCGACTCATCTTCAAATACATTGTTATCTGAATCATCTTTTGAATGTTTGTTTTCATGGAGCACTGCTATTATCTTGAGAAAACAAACAGAGAGGGAACATAAAAATAATAGCATGTTCACATGGCAAAATGAACCACTTGATTCGCTCTCTGAATCATGATTGTGAACCTTGGTGTTCAGACGAGTGTTATTGTTTCATTTTGACGTTTATATTTTTTGTGCAAATTACGTTTTACTATTTAATTTTTTCCATTTTTATTTGAATATGTATATTAGGGTGGCCCTTAAAAAAGAAAGTGTTCAAACTGTCGGTCTCACCCCCTAGAAATATGCAAATAGCAAAAAAACTGAGAAATACAAAGTTTTGGGCCAATCAAAAAACGTTTAGTCGTGGCGCAAAGCGATTGAAAATTTCAAGTGTGTTTATATGGGGAAAATATGATTTTTTTTTTTTCAGATTTTACACAAATTTCATTCTATAATTTAATTTTACCGACAAGATGTTTTATAATTCGGGATCAGTATTAAATTATCGTTTCAAAAGGCTATAAAACATCAAAACCGAATAAAACCTCGCCAAGAAATAGCAAATGCCCCAGACCACTTTTGTGCCAAAAAAAACTAGGTCATGAAATTTGATGGCATTTTTTTCAGCTTTGAGAAATTGATTAAAGCCATCATTCTTTTTTGGTCTCTATACTTATAAGTATTCAGATACGAAGTATTGTTTTATTACCACGTTGTTAACCTATTGCGCATTGAGACCGAAAATTGGAAATGTTTTTGATAAAATTTTTAAAACTCCTTTTTCAAGTTTGAAAAAATTTTCTTAAACAAAATCTAAAAAAAATTAATATATTACTTTGTGGTTTTATTAAATACATGTTGCAGATTAACTGTGTGAATTTTTTAGTAAATTCCTCTACCAGAATTTTTTTGACAAGGATTTTATTTTTGCGGATTTCGAGAAAACTTGGATTTTTGAGAAATATTCTGTAAATGTACTCTTTCTAAATACTTTGTATCAAAAATTCATCACTTTTCTACTTTTAAATGTTATATTTTATCTTAATAGCCTAGGGTTTCTGAAAAAAATAATACGACTCCATTAACCCTTTTGGAATTGGGGTCACATGTGGCCCCAATCTAATAAAAGACGATTTATTCAAAAAAGTCAAATATTTTGTAAGTGCTGTCCAATTTTTAAATGCGACGCTTAAAATATAATAACCAAATGTATAGAAGTTTCGTTCCAAAAAGTTTGGATAAATCCGAGAACGTTAACCCATTATTTGCCAAGGCCAGATTTGGATTTTAAGATATTTTTAAATAAAAATTACCGAAAACGAGTTTTTCTATTAAACTCGTTGATACCACTATTTAGAATTTAAGAAAAATAATTCGGTTAATTTTTATTTATTTAACCATTCAGTGCTGCTGAGATCAATATTATCCATTGTGATATATCTCTGGTGCAATTGTCTGCTTATTGCTCGCGAATATATATTAAAACAATTTTAACCAATTTTGTTATAAAATTACTTTACACAATAAAGTAATAATTGAATTTATTGCGGTCGCACTCACCAATTTGGTGGATATTGATAAAAAACGGCAAAAAAAAAAAAAAAAATTTCAGGTCAATCGGTGAAGATGCCATTACTTATAATGTTTGATATTTTTGATTTTTAATAATCGGTCGCTTTATATTATTTTCAATGTCACCTACATCTTTTCAAACTTCTAACATTTTATTTCCCAGTTTTAAATAGTTTTTTAAATAAAAGTAAATTTCAAATATAATAATATATAAAAGGTAATATTAAATTAATACTATCTTAATGGAATAAATTACAAAATTAAATCAAAGTGAATTTCAAAAAACGTCCTATTTTTTAGACATATGACTTAAGTTGTTTTAATTTATATTCGCGAGCAATAAGCAGATAATTGCACCAGAGATATATCACAATGGATAATTTTGATCTCAGGAGCACTGAAGGGTTAAATAAAAAAAAAAGTAACCGAATTATTTTTCTTAAATTCTACATAGTGGTTTCATTGATTGTAACAGAAAAACTCGTTTTAGGTAATTTTTATGTAAAAATATCTTAAAATCCAAATCTGGCCTTGGCAAATAATGGGTTAACGTTCTCGGATTTATCCAAAATTTTTGGAGCGAAACTTCTACACATTTGCTTATTATATTTTAAGCGTCGCATCTAAAAATTGGACAGCACTTACAAAATATTTGACTTTTTTTAATAAATTGTCTTTTATTAGATTGGGGTCATATGTGACCCCAATTCCAAAAGGGTTAATGGAGTCATATTATTTTTTTCAGAAACCCTAGGCTATTAAGATAAAATAAAACATTTAAAAGTAGAAAAGTGATGAATTTTTGATACAAAGTATTTAGAAAGAGTACATTTACAGAATATTTCTCAAAAATCCAAGTTTTCTCGAAATCCGCAAAAATAAAATCCTTGTCAAAAAAATTCTGGTAAAGGAATGTACTAAAAAATTCACACAGTTAATCTGCAACATGTATTTAATAGAACCTTAAAGTAATATATTAATTTTTTTAAATTTTGTTTAAGAAAATTTTTTCAAACTTGAAAAAGGAGTTTTAAAAATTTTATCAAAAACATTTCCAAATTTCGGTCTCAATGTGCAATAGGTTAACAACGTGGTAATAAAACAATACTTCGTATCTGAGTACTTATAAGTATAGAGACCAAAAAAGAATGATGGCTTTAATCAATTTCTCAAAGTTGAAAAAAATGCCATCAAATTTCATGACCTAGTTTTTTTTGGCACAAAGTGGTCTGGGGCATTTGCTATTTCTTGGCGAGGTTTTATTCGATTTTGAAGTTTTATAGCCTTTTGAAACGATAATTTAATACTGATCCCGAATTATAAAAGATCTTGTCGGTAAAATTAAATTGTAGAACGAAATTTTCGTAAAATCTGAAAAAAAAAGTCATATTTTCCCCATATAAACACACTTGAAATTTTCAATCGCTTTGCGCCACGACTAAACGTTTTTTGATTGGCCCAAAACTTTGTATTTCTCAGTTTTTTTTGCTATTCGCATATTTCTAGGGGGTGAGACCGACAGTTTGAACACTTTTTTTCCCTCCATATAACGAAGGGCCACCCTAATGTATATACATACATATATGTAAATATATACTTTTTATTTGTTAAATGTTTCTATTTATTTTATTTCACAAATCAATTTTTTTGTTTTTTCTTTGTTTATATATTATTGACAGCTAGTTCAGATAAACTAGAGATAATTTCTTATCAAACTTGGAGATGGCACTCAATGTTTCTAGGTTCACAACTAGGTTAATTTTGAATCAAGTAGATTCGCTCTCAAAATTTTGTATGGCGAATCATGTAGATTCAATCATGATTCGGGCGCGAACCGTGACTGAGAGAGCGAACCGCGAATCTTGCTGTCCGTCTGAACATAGCATAAGGAAAAGAGAATCACGAATTTTTGAAGTCAGCTGTTTTAGTTGACTGCTGCACAAAATATTAGAAATAGTATTGGAAATAATTAAAAAAAAACTTTTTGTCATATTTGTACAAATAATTGGGCTGATTATTTTTGTTCTTATTTCCGCATAATATTCATGAATAAGATTCATCACATCAGATGGTTTTTAGGATGGCCCATTCCCCTTGAGATCAGACTATTTCTTATAAATTCGCTTTTGATCGTTACATTTATTGTGAAACCCTCCTTGGTGGCCTGTGTTGCAACAATACTTTAAAGAGAGGAACCCCCAATGCTGTTAATATTAAAAAATTTATGTATTTTTTCGGTCTTTTTGAGGTACAAGGAGTAGGAGTTTTAACGAGTTTTCTTTTCATACTACAAATATTTTCTAAATGTTCATGAAGGCCTGTAGTAGAAGAATTTTTATACTGCAAAGTTTTCTTGCAGGTAATACATCAGCCAGGTAGTTAAGTTAGTTAGTTAGGACTAAGAACGCAGCTTTAGTTTCAGGTCAGCGCCTACACAGATTGGTTCAATAAATTTTAAAAGTTTTAAGATGCGAATTATGTTTCACGATTGGCACATACAGGACAATTTTTAAAACAGAGAATTCTTTGGAGTCGAATTGACCGCACTAGAAAAATCCACAAAGAGCACGTACATAGGTATTTTTGCCATTTACTTTATGTAAATGAACAATATTAACGAGATTAAATATACTATCTATTGCAGAGCAGTTATATGATTTTGGAGAATATTGTTAAAAATTTTACATAATGTATTAAAAAAAAACAGACGCTTCCAGATGGAACTATCTTCGCCTTTGTTGAACACGATTCTCCCATTTCAGTCCACTGTTTTTACAGTTTCTTTGTCCACATATGGTCAAAATAATAAGGACAGCCTGAAATATTAAAGAAAAAACAAATACTATTTTGTTTTGTTATAACATTAGAAGGAAAATATATACTAAAACAAGTAAGAAAATTATAGTCGGTCTAGACCGACTATATGATACCCTATACCATGGTTTAGAGACCCTAACTTTCGGTCCAACTACTTCGATATAGAAAATAAGCATAAACCAAATTTGAGTGGGATTTTTATTAATTTTTTTGGCTGCAGATATGAAAAAGTTCATATCGGATGCTATATCTATAAAGGGACTAGGTCCAAAAATGGACCGATCCTGATCATGTTTGGTAAAGTCTCTTGTATTTTGCAAAAATATGTACAAACAAAATTTGAGAAGAATCAGTGCAATATTTTTGTTTTTTAATAGATTTAAGTGAAGATCGGGAAGCAGCTCTATATGGGGTCAAAGGGATCATTTTTGGACTACTCATTAGTGGATGTAATGAACGCATACAAACCCAATTTGAGTAAGATCTATATGACAATTTGGATCTTATGGCAATTTATGTCGATTTCATATGGGTAATTTGTATGGGGGCTAGGTCTGAACATGGACCGATTCTCACCAATTTCAATAGCGTTCATCCCATGGCCGATAAAAGCTTATATACCAAATTTCATCAAAATATATTCATATTTGCGACCTGCAGTTTGATTACAAGCTTTACATGGACACACAGACGGACGGACGGACGGACGGACGGACGGACATTGTTAAATCAACTCAGAAAGTGATTCTGATTCGATCGGTATAATTAAAGATGGGTCTAGGTCAAATATTTTTGGTTGTTACAAACAGCAGCACAAAGTCATTATACCCAAACCACATAGTGGTATAGGGTATAACAATAACAAACAACAAAAATTAAATTAAGTGTTATTCAGAAAGTAGGTAATTAATCAAAAAACATTGAACAAAATAATAAGTAAGTACATTCAGTTAAAATAAGCAAAACAGTAAAAAAAATTCAAGTTTTTTCTGCTAAATTGCGTGATTTTAGCTGAGTTTCGTTAAAAGCCAGTATATCCACCATTATTTTCAATTATTTTGTAGACTCTTTTTGGCATGCTGGCAATGAGCTTCCTACAGCTCTCTACTGGTATTTCATACCAAGTTTTTTGAACAAAATTCCATAACTGATCCTTATTTTTTCGTAAGAGGCATACTTTCCTCAGCCTAGGTCAACATCGTATTTTCCAAGATATCTCTGTATTGGAATCTGGTCATAGTGTCGGTAATTCGATGTATCGGACTGACACCATACCACGAGAAACTACCCCAGACCATAATATTGCCGCCCCCGTGCATGACCGTTTTCTATGTAAAGCGAACATGGAATTCCTTACCCTTAGGTCATCGAACATTCCGGGCACAGTCATTTCCAAATAAATTAATTTTTGATTCATCACACCACAAAATATTTCGACATTTCTTTTCAACGTCTACTTCGGACCAATTGGTACTACTTTTTGCAAACACCAACCTAGTCTTTAGATTTTTTTGTCTAAGCAAAGGGACTCTTCTGGCTATCCGTCCTGGTAAATTTGCTCCTTGGAGTCTACGATGAACCGTTCGCGATGAAATTACATTTCTAATAACGGGTGATTTTTTTGAGGTTAGGATTTTCATGCATTAGTATTTGACAGATCACGTGGGATTTCAGACATGGTGTCAAAGAGAAAGATGCTCAGTATGCTTTGACATTTCATCATGAATAGACTTACTAACGAGCAACGCTTGCAAATCATTGAATTTTATTACCAAAATCAGTGTTCGGTTCGAAATGTGTTTCGCGCTTTACGTCCGATTTATGGTCTCCATAATCGACCAAGTGAGCAAACAATTAATGCGATTGTGACCAAGTTTCGCACTCAGTTTACTTTATTGGACATTAAACCAACCACACGAATGCGTACAGTGCGTACAGAAGAGAATATTGCGTCTGTTTCTGAGAGTGTTACTGAAGACCGTGAAATGTCGATTCGTCGCCGTTCGCAGCAATTGGGTTTGTGTTATTCGACCACATGGAAGATTTTACGCAAAGATCTTGGTGTAAAACCGTATAAAATACAGCTCGTGCAAGAACTGAAGCCGAACGATCTGCCACAACGTCTAATTTTCAGTGAATGGGCCCTAGAAAAGTTGGCAGAAAATCCGCTTTTTTATCGACAAATTTTGTTCAGCGATGAGGCTCATTTCTGGTTGAATGGCTTCGTAAATAAGCAAAATTGCCGTATTTGGAGTGAAGAGCAACCAGAAGCCGTTCAAGAACTGCCCATGCATCCCGAAAAATGCACTGTTTGGTGTGGTTTGTACGCTGGTGGAATCATTGGACCGTATTTTTTCAAAGATGCTGTTGGACGCAACGTTACGGTGAATGGCGATCGCTATCGTTCGATGCTAACAAACTTTTTGTTGCCAAAAATGGAAGAACTGAACTTGGTTGACATGTGGTTTCAACAAGATGGCGCTACATGCCACACAGCTCGCGATTCTATGGCCATTTTGAGGGAAAACTTCGGAGAACAATTCATCTCAAGAAATGGACCGGTAAGTTGGCCACCAAGATCATGCGATTTGACGCCTTTAGACTATTTTTTGTGGGGCTACGTCAAGTCTAAAGTCTACAGAAATAAGCCAGCAACTATTCCAGCTTTGGAAGACAACATTTCCGAAGAAATTCGGGCTATTCCGGCCGAAATGCTCGAAAAAGTTGCCCAAAATTGGACTTTCCGAATGGACCACCTAAGACGCAGCCGCGGTCAACATTTAAATGAAATTATCTTCAAAAAGTAAATGTCATGGACCAATCTAACGTTTCAAATAAAGAACCGATGAGATTTTGCAAATTTTATGCGTTTTTTTTTAAAAAAAAGTTATCAAGCTCTTAAAAAATCACCCGTTATCTGCTGAAATCGCTCTTGAAGGCACAAATGGGTCCTTCTTCGCAAGAGTTGCAATACGGATATCTGTTGTTTTTGGTTTTTTTGGTCTTTCGCGAGTTTCGATAGGATTTTTAGGCATTTGTAAAAAGCATTTTGTAAAAAAATTGACGACCAATTTATAGTTTTTGCTATAGAACAAAGACTTTGGCCATTTTCTCTTAGTCTTGAAATAACTCTTCTCTCTTCCGGAGAACAATGACTTTTTCGACCCATCGCTGATTTTCTTATTATATATTTCGTTATGAATAAAGATAAACAAAAGTAAAATAACTAATCTTTCCAAAAGGTTAGCAATGTATTTATTATTTCCCATTTCAGACGGTTCCATCTGAAGGCAAGGTTATGGTGTCTGTTTTTTTGGGATGCAGCGTTTAAGCCAACAATACCGCATTTCGCGAAAAAGAAAATGTTTTTTCATCCATGAATAATTATTTCTATTTCCATACTTGAATGAAATGGCTTGGTAGTAAAATATTTGCCAACAATGAAAACGTGGAGTCTGGGGTTGCTAACTTCAAGGAGCTAGACAGATCCTACTATAAGCAGAATATCGAAGCTATTGAATATCTCTAAAAAGTGATTATGTTGAAAAATAAAGAAAAATTTTTCCAAACTGGTTGTGTTTTCTTTGTCAGGTCGGGTTGTTCTGTGATTGGCCTTGTATTGCGATAACTTTTTTCAAATTCCTCACCACGTACTGTTCCAGTAATCACTTGAGGAAATCGCTATTTGAATTACAGGAATTTTAGCATTGCTCCTCTCAGATTTGGGACGTACTCTGTGCGTATTTATATATTCTTTGTAATAAAAAAGTTTTTACCGCATTGCTACGTCTCTACTACATCACGATAATGATGCTGATGGTTTGTTCATTCAGTCATTTATATGGTTTGCGGATCGAAAATATGGCGGTTGTTATTAAATTAATGCAATCGATTTGCATTTTTATTCACGAGGTAATTTACACTGTATAATTTATTGGTCAGTCCTGTTTTTGTTACCTGACGACGAGAATAATGAGGATGATTTTGTGAAGCTGCTGCTGCTGCTGCTGTACTGAAGAAAGTTTATTATGGAGCTTACATTTAGACTGTCAATCTTTTGACGACTGTCATTTATTTGCTGCGGGTTTTAGATTAAGAAGGCTCTGCGCACTGCCACCAATCTTATCTTTTGTGCAGGGTTTTATAAAGTTTGCTTTGTGATTGGTGTGGGCTAATTGCATTGTTATTTTTGGCTGTCTAATTTTATTGACTGGTGAATGTCTGAATAAATATGCAACTAAGTCATTTTGAAAAAACCAGATCAAGGTTTTAGTGTCCTCCAAAATATTCGCTATAACTTGTAAAATGTATTTGATAATGGTATTCAATAAGTTTAACATTATGCTTTTAGTTTGAGACTGAGCCTAGGGCCTTACGTTGGCTGCCAAAGCTTAGTAAGTTCATTACTAACATAAGTGCTGACCGCTTGTTTTAATATTAATACTAGTCTTTTATTTTTCTACCTTAACATTAGGCGAATACATACACGTGATGATATTTTTCGATAATCATGTACGAGTACATGTAGACGGATCAGTCATCAGCTTTATGATTATTATATTTTTGAAATAAAAATGTCGTAAAAATTTGTTTGACGTTAAACGTCAGGACGCATGGCTGGTGGATTGTGTGTGGACATATACATCTACTCGTACATTGAATTCATACTTTTCGTTATTTAACTGCCTTCTGTTTGCCCCCTTTTGACTTGAGCACATTATGGACCGTCATCCTCCATCGATACCTTTTTTACGACTTTTAATTAATAATTTATTTCGCTGGCTGATTAAAATTTTATGTTTAAACCTTTAAATGAAATCTTTTATTTTTTTAATATTTTTTTAAGTGTTATTTTTCCACACAAACACACAACATTCCTGTTTGAACTAATTTAAAATTTAAACATATTCCTAAGATGATATAAAAATAAATTGTGGTAAAAAAAAAGATCAGTAAACAATCATCAAAAAAAAAAAAAAAGGAAAAAATATCAAAATTTTATGGCGCTGCAATTATTGTAAAACTTAGACTTAAAGAATTGATTTTAATATAAATATGTTTTTTTTTTCTTCATCAATTTAATTTCTTCTTTTTATATTGATCTTCATTAAAGAGAATTGCTTTTTACTTTAATTGCTTTCGATCAGACTTGACTGTGCGTTTGTGATGTGAAATTAAATTTTATATTTTTCAAATAAATTGCTGACATTTTATATTAATTCTTTTGCAGAGATTCTATATTTTAATCTTATTATTTATGGAAATATTAAACAACATAAACAACTGTATCTTCAAACACAAAATATTTTTAAATTAATGGAGAGAAGCCATTTTAATGGAACTTAACTTAAAAATGTTTGGAAATGTATATATATATATATGTATATACATATATATATATATAATTAAATATGTATTTTATTTATTTATTTAAGTCTAGAGATAATATATTCCTACTTAAGTATTCAAACGTAAAATAATCTTTCTTTTTACAACATTATTGCTGTCACAGATATTTATAATACGATAACATATGTTGCAATTGTCACTTATACGACGCACAGTGGACCATATTTTGAGAAGGTGGCCAAAAATCATTTTTTTTTTCTTATTACCGATTTTAAAGTTATGTTATTCATTTGAAAGTAAATACTAGTAAACCTCGGGAGCCAAAAAATTGCGACTCTATCTCAACTATATCACAGGGTCTTCGAAAATGGGCTTTCTCAGTATTTTGCTAAAATTAAAAATTTCTTTGTAAATTTTTATTTTTGAATGACTGTAACTTTTTTTATTTAAAAGATTTTGAAGTGAAATAAATTTTGTGTAATTTTATGGCTTCCCTACTATTAATGTTAAAAATGTAAAATCACTGAGTCATTCCGAAATTTAAAAAAAAATTCTTTTTAAAAAAGGTCAAAATTTTCCGAAAATCTCCTACTTAATAGAGCATAACTCCTGCCAGTCAAAAGCAGTCAGAAAAAATTTTGCACTCTTCTATAGTACGAACCCACCCCTATACTCCTATACCCCATTATACACCCGCCAGTTTCCGCCCGTGTGCACCAGAACCATTTTGCTGACCTAAGGTTAGATATTTTCTGCAAAATTTATGAATACAAAAGTTGTCCACTAAGTGGTTAGGATATATTAAGTTTGAGGTGATGTTTGTAACTGCCAAAAATATTGGACCTTCATCCATCTTCTATTATACAGATCGACTCAAAAACACTTTCTGAGTCGATTAAACGATGTCCGTCCGTCCGTCTGAGTGTTATGAATACAAAAGTTGGTCGTACCGGTGCACCGAGGTGTATTTTTTTGAGTGTTGGTAGAGTTGTCAGGAGTTGTTATATACTTATGAAAAAGGGTTGAGATATAATGCGCTTAATTGTTACAGGTACATTTACATAGGTATCTTTCAAAAACATTAATAGTCTGAATTAGAGTTATATAGTTTAAATACCTGACAAATTGGGAAACAATTTAAATAACAGGTAAATGGTAAAAAAAACTATTGCGACATAGCCCTTTAAGATATGAGCAGGTATGCTTCACCTTTTAAAAGGGGTTAGGTGTGGGTTTTTTATGCTTATAAAAGTGGTAATAAAAGATAAAAATTTTTATTTTACATAATTGCAAGAAAGAGTATTTATAATAATGTGTCCACAATTATTATTCATTACAATGTGTGCAATGGCAAAGTACTGTTACAGAGATCTGGCAGATATTTATTTTCAACGAAATGAAGTAGACGATGTAATTTTGCACATAGTGAGCAACGACTTCTTTAAGAATTGTAACCTAGAAGACATTGAAATGCACAAAGGAAAAATTACTAATTTTGCATCGAATTTGAAAAGACGGTACATTGCATGCTCTCATAGCAAGGCAAAGATGTACAAATGTTACCAAGACTGGTTAACAAAGGAACTTATTTTTGAGAGTGCATCTACAACTGCCAACGAAAGTGGAAAAAAGGGTCGACCAGCAAAACCAATTGACGGATGTAGTGAAAGATCTCGACGGCGCAAGCTGGAGAATATCAATGAAGAAATTTCTCAAAGAATTATTAAGGATTCATTTTTGCACCAAATTCAACCAACCCAAAATAAAAAAAATAAAATTTAAATAATTGAAAAAACAGTAGAAGTGAGCCCAAGGCGCACAAAGAGGATTTTGAAAAGCATTTCTACACCAATTGAAGATAAGAAATTTACTAATGGGTATTTTTATTCGACCTTATGTTTTAATTTTAATTAAATAATTTCTTCCAGCTCGAGGTCTGTTTTTAGTAATTTTATTTTTATTAATTTATTTTTCAATATTTCGCCAACCTCCGGTTGGCATCTTCAGGATAAAAAAGGCGCGTAACAATAATTAAACATACATGACGTGTCAAACATACATGACGTGTTACGCGCCTTTTTTATCCTGAAGATGCCAACCGGAGGTTGGCGAAATATTGAAAAATAAATTAATAAAAATAAAATTAATAAAAACAGACCTCGAGCTGGAAGAAATTATTTAATTAAAAATAAGAAATTTACGCTATTTTTGGATCTGAAATTGACCAAAAATCAATATAAGTAATTGCGGAAGCGAACCAATGAAAAGAATTGTGGGATTTTTCCAGAGTATCGAGATTTAGTTTCAGCCAAAAAAGCATGCTTACCTTCACAATCTGCTATTAGTGTCACTTCAACATCAGCAGATATAAAATTGCAAGATCTCCTTGAACATACTGCAGAACGATTGCTAAATACGCTTGATACTGATCATTTAAAAAAAATTGGTAATGGCAGCATTACTTTAATTTCTAAATGGGGATGTGAGGGATCCTCTGGTCAGAAACAATACAAGCAACTTAATGCCGAAAATTCATCAGATGCTAATTTATTTATGGTATCTTTCGTTCCATTGCGCTTAACAAAAAGGTATAGCGTCTTAGAGCCGTCAACTAGTAGAGCAACAGAAATCGATATATGGAAAAATGAAATTCCTTCTCCAACAAAGTATTGCAGACCAATAAAATTTGCATTCAAAAAGGAATCCAAAGATGTCATAACTGAAGAAGTTCAAAAAATAAAAGATCAAATTAAGGAACTTCAACCAGTAATATTTAAATTTGATGACCAAGACATTGAAGTACATTTTAAAATGTGTCTCACAATAATTGATGGAAAAGTTGCACAAGCTTTAACTGGAACAAAGTCAACGTCAAGCTGCATTATATGCCAAAAGACATCAAGTCAATTAAGCCAACCCCCACCAGAAGACGATAGTTTTAAGGAAGCCTACGAATTTGGAATGTCCTCTCTTCATGCTAGAATACGTTTCATGGAGCATATTTTTAAATTGGGGTATGATTTGGAATTTAGTCCGTTAGGCGAAACAGTTAGAAAAAACAAAGAATATGAAGAAAAAAGAAAGCAAAAAAAAAAACAAATTCAACAAAAATATCTACAGCAAGGCCTCGTAATCGACCACCAAAACAAGGGGAAGGAAACACAAATGATGGAAATACTGCAAGGAGATTTTTTTCCGAGCCGGAAACTGCAGCATCTATCACAGGTGTAGATCATGAATTAATAAGACGATTCAAAATCATATTACAAGTTCTAGCATGCAGCAGAAAGATAAATGCAAAAAAATTTGGAGAGTACGCCAATAAAACAGCTATACTTTATAATGAAAAATACTCTTGGAGATATATGCCATCCACAGTTCATAAAATTTTGTACCATGGGGAACAAATAATTCAAAACAATATGCTACCAATAGGAGATCTATCTGAAGAAGCGCAAGAAAAAAGGAACAAAGACTACAGATTCTTTCGCGAGCACAACACAAGGAAAATGTCCAGATGATGTACTAATGAAGACCTTATCACTATTTTGTTGTGCACTTCAGATCCATATATGTCCAACATTCGTCAAAAATGGAAAACTACCTCTATTGAATTAGACGAAGAAGCTAAACCACTTCTAGAAGATGAAAATCAAGGCTATTTAGAAGAAATTTTTACTAAAATTGGTTTAATTAAAGTACTTTTTCATTACACTAACAATAAGTTACACTTTTTTTTATATAGTTAAAAAATTTTCTTGATTTAAAAATTTATATATTTTGTAAATTTACAATAAAAATTGTTATATTTCATAAATTTACCATAAAAATTGATATAGAAATATTTAAAAATACAATAAAAAAAAATTTAACTAAAGCAAAAACATACGAGTTTTTCATTGAAACTTCTCTATCTTGAACCAATATAAGGTAACTTTTACGTTCGCTGCTTAATAAATTATATTTTAACTCGGGATCTTTCAAAAAAAAAAAAAAAAAACAACCTTTGGCCCTTGTGCACATTAGGACTAAAAGGTTTACGGGGGCCAAAGTTTGGAATTTTCTGAAAAAATTAACTTAAAAAATTGTTAAAAAGTATTAGTTGTAAAACTAACTGAAAAAATAAGACATTATATTAAAAAAAACCTTTTTTTACCTTTTAACACTTCACTTTTGTACTAAAATTCAACTACAAATGAAAATGTATTTTTTTTATTTTCGGGCGAGAATTACGTTTTATAGCAAAACTTAAAGGCTAAAGTCTCACCTACCAAACAAAAAAAAACCGCATATCAAAATTCCAATCCAATCAAAAGTTATAGATTTTTGACCGCCTTCTCGTCAAATGGTCCACTGTGCGGCGAAAGGAGTCATTGTTGGCATAAACAGATCTGTAGTATTTTAAATTTAACACCTGGAAGTAACGAGTTGGTCTAGTTTTTGATTCATTTATTTAATTCAGCTACATCATAGCAACTGCTGAGCAAAAAATGTAAATATTTTACAAATATAACACAGACCTTAAATACAGTTACAAACCTACTAACATCAACAGCATCGGATAAATCTTAGCATGAAACTAGGTTTTCAAAATATCCGGATTTTCTGAAACCGCAGTTATTGGATAGTCAAATTACAATTACCTGCCGGATACCGGATAACCGTAAAAAAAAATATTTTATTGAACTTCTTATAAATAAAATTTAGAATACGTAATTAAAATTATATTTTTATAATGTTTTCTTTTAAATAATAGTATTTTAGAAACACTAATAGCCGTGTTCATAAAAATCAAAGTGTACTTCCAGTAGACTTTATCAACAAATTGTGTATGAAAAAGTAAGAGTGTTAAATTCGGCAGTGCCGAATCTTTGATACCCTTTACCTTATTGATAATAAAAGTATACAATTTATTAAACTTAATACCAAATTATTTCAGCAAATTTATGCATGCATTTAGGTTATATACCTATATGCATGCGTTCTTGCAAATTAAATAGATCTCCGAAACCTCCATTGCGAAGGTAATGGTAGTGTAGGGCGGCTATACGCGTTAAATCGCTTTAATTGGAGATGGCTGTATAGTTTATTTTAACTGGCCAAATAATTCTTCATTGAACCCATATAAGTCGGATGGAGTAAAAAAATAATAACCAAAAAAAAACCTCTCTCAATTTTTTTTGTTAAAATATTGCCATATTTGGAAAACATAGAGAATTAGTTTTTTTTTATATAATAAAAGGGAGTTTTCACTATTATATTTTGTTGTAACACAAAATAACACAATACAATACAAAATCTAACCCAGTGATGCCAAATTTCGATTTGGAATTAAATTATATTAATAAAATATATTTTCATTTATTGACTCCAAATACTACCACCACCTGGGAATTATTATCGAACTTAAATTGTTTGGGTTTTAAGTTGCATACCATGGAGTCAAATTTTCAAGTCATCTAGAACACTGGTTCAAATTAGGGATGCCAAACGCAAAAACCAAATGTCACAAAAATTTTAAATAATATAATATGTTATCTTTATTTTCGGAATAACTTCAAATTTTCATCGAAAAAAATTTTGAAAAATAATATAATAATAACAACCTCACCATATTGCGCTTTATTTATGTAACAATTTTTATGTTCGCAATTCTTAAATATCATTTAAGGTTTTCTAAATCTTTTTGAATTTAAATTAATATTTCCTTATCCTGAAATGCTATTAATGTCTCCTGAATGGCAATATTTTTTTTAAATGTAAAAATTTTTAAATGTAAACCTATTTGGTGTTTTTTTGAATTTCAACTTGTGTTTAAAGAATAAAATTTATATTTAAAAAATTCAATTGATGTCTTCTAAATTTCAAGTTATTATTTCCGACGTTTAGGTATGATTTTCTGAAATACAATTGATATTTTCTAATTTATAATTGGAAATATGAATTCCAGTTTTTAGAATTGATATTTTCTTAAATTTGACTGGAAAATTTAAAAGGTGCAATTTTCATTTATGATGCTTTAGTAATTATAAACAATTTTTAAAAATTAGATATAATCGCAATCAGATATTTTGTAGGTAAAGCAGAATAATAATTTTATATAACTATTTTATTTTTTTATTTATTTATTTATTTAAATTTGGTATCCTGTTCAAAAAGACATGAAATCTTCAAAACAGAACAGGTTTAAATATGTTAGTTGGAGTTTGATTTACAATACAACTTAACATTACTGTGACAATATTAAATATTAATAATAAAAAACAATATTGATTTATATACAAATAATAGATATTTATAAGTGGCATATAGAATTTAAAAAACAAATAAAAAGTATACAGTAAAAATTTCAATATATATTTGTTAACAGCAAGTTAGTATATGTGCATTGTAAAAAAAAAATAAAAATTTTCTAAATGTATTGTTGTAAAATTTTCTTTTTGAAAATTGAGCCGTTGCTGATTCCTTTAATTGTAGAAGGTAAACCATTCCAAAGACGTGCTGCATGTATGAAAAAATGCCATTCAGATACTAACGTATTGAAATTTAATTAAATTGTTATTTCTCCGAAGCCTACTAAAACGCAATCGGTTATAAAGATATTCTGGTCTCTGGTTACTAATTATTTTGTGTAAAAAAGTAAGACATCTTATTTTTAATAAGTCATCAAAATTGACACCGAAAATTTGCTTTGAGTAAGATGAAATTTGATCGAACCTTCTGAGCCCGTAAACGTATCTTGCGATATTGTTAAACGTTATATTTAGCCTGGACTTACTTTTAGTATCGCAACTTGCAAATATTTCACATGCATATAGTAGTGTTGGTATTAAGTATGTCTTTACACGTAGCAAGCGTATATTAATTGGTGTACAATATTGGGTAGGCCAAAGTGTTCGTAACATCGAATACGTTTTACCACAGGCAGCAGCGACATGGTCTGACCAAGTCAATGTTTTATTGAAGATAACACCCAAATTTTTTGCTCGTTCAACGATTTCGATTTGTTGATCATTTATATATATGTTTAGATTGTCTGAGATTCTTGTCAATCTGTTACGCACCAAAATACACTTTGTTTTTTGTGGATTGAGACTCAGTCCATTTGCAGCTGCCCAACGAGAAACACGTTCTAAGTCATCATTCAAATTTCTACTGCAATCTTCAATTTTTTCTTTATTGCTGCTAATATATAGCTGTACGTCATCAGCATACATTCTTATATTGCAGTGAATTAACTGTTTAGGTAGATCAGAAGCATAAATTGAGAAAAGGAGGGGACCAAAGATAGAACCCTGTGGTACACCTCTTACCACAGGAAGGAACGTCGACGCAATTTTATTAGTTTCTATGCATTGCGAACGATTTACTAGGTAAGACTTCATAAGTGCAACAGAAGTTGGTGAAAAGTGCATCATGTTCTTAAGCTTTTGTAGCAAAACTGTGTGATCCACCGTATCGAAAGCTTTTGAATGGTCTAACAGCACTAATATTACCACGCGGCCATCATCAATATCTCTCCTTATATCTTCTGTTACATCAGCTAAAGCTGTAATACAGCTGTGTTTGGCAAGAAACCCAGATTGACGGTCGGTAAGCAGGTTATTATCATTTATGAAGGACGTTATTTGACAATGAAGTAGCCGTTCAAATGCCTTCGACAGATATGGTAATATAGCTATGGGCCGATATTCAGTTGCCGACTTTGGTACAGGTAAGATCTTAGCTTGTTTCCATCGTTGGGGAAAATCACTCACCGTAATTATTTTATTAAAAATGTGCGTGATATACGGCAAAATGAAGGGAAGCAGCATTTTTAGAAAAGTAGGGTGAATACCGTCAATTCCTATTGCATTAGACTTTATAGATTGACAGCTCTTAAGTACATCGAAGGGACTAACGCAGTCAAATGAAAAAAGGGTTTGTGGGACATAATTAGGGGTATAGTTGCCATAACATGAGTGATCAGCTTGAGGCATTGGAATATTAATAAAATTCTCGTTAATTTCATTAGGGTTTGATATGAAATTTTCTTCTATACCCTTCCTCTTTCCAACCCCAATTTCTCTAATAGTTTTCCATGTTTTTCTTGCATTAATTGATGTTGAAAACTTTTCAGCATAGTATGTGGCCTTAGCTTTCCTTATGCTTTTATTGACAATTTTTCTGGTTGTGCGATAAAGTTCATGAAGTGCGTTTGTTTTAAACCGCTTCCATCGGTGTTTGTTGCTTGCTTATTGTTTTTACTTTGATCGGAACAATAATATTATATAAGGCTGAGACATGGTGTTCCAAGAAGGCCAGCTGATCATCTACAGATAACATAAAGTAAATCGAGTTCCAATCGATTTGGCAACACGCTTCCTCCAACTGAGTGAAATTTGTCTTTTTGAAGTCTCTGAATTCTATTTTTTTGTTAGGAACTTCTAAAGGAATATCATAGGTTATAAAGATTAGGTCGTGTTTAGAAAAACCAGGTGCAGATAGTTGGTCATACATCAGTGTGTTTGCTTCATCAGAGACGAAGAATAAATCTAGTAATGAGTTGTTAACGGTAGTGAAATGTGTTGGTATATGCGTGTTCACGAGCGTAAGACCAAGAGATTTCATATTTTCGACCATACTACAGTTTTCCAGCAGGTTTGAATTATAGTCCCCAGTTAATATAATATTATCATAAAAAGGTATAATATCTTCCGCCAACATTTCATAGAAATTCCCAAGGTCTATACTACGATTTGGTCTATAAACACTACCAATAAGAATCTTGCCTCCAGCTGCACACAATTCTAAAAATAAATGTTCTACTTTATCATTTTCATTACCAATTCTGCGTTTAACTTTTCTAATTAATCCACTTCTGACATAAATGCCTACTCCTCCGTACCCATCTGCTCTGTCAGCTCTATAAAGATTATAGCCGTATACTGATACCAAAGTATCTGTGATAGATTCATCAAACCAGGTTTCAGATACACATACAATATCCACACCAGAATTTTAAAAAATGTGCCGAAACTCGTCAATTTTCCTGTGCGTTTATGTGGCAAATTTTAAGACCATTTTTTTGCTTAGCCCATATTTTAACCATACTTGCAGTACTGTCTTTGGAAAATGTTATATTATTACGTAACAAAGTCATACGGATCATTAAAGAAATACGTACCAACAGCAACGCTCAATTGTACAGGATTTGTTTTAGTGTTTAATAATAAAATAGTTGAATCATATAAGTTAAGTTTGATTAAACATATGTTTAAATTAAAAATTATATAATTAAGAAAATAATAATAAATTGAATTAATTGAAACGATGCACAAATTAATAGAAACAATTATATAAAAAAATGGTAAAAAATTAGGATTATAGCAAGATAGCAAGATATGCAGAACTGTTTTTAAAACAAAAACAACACATTGCTTTTTCTTTACTCAGCTCTGTTTATACTTATAATATTGTTGTTTTGTTTGATATCTAATTGAAAATGTTGACATTCACGTTAAAATAGAAATAACAATTGCAAAGCTAATTAGAACAAAAATTGTGGAGCCATCTACTGCGGCATAGTCACACTGTGCAAAATGAAGTGACACTCTGTTTGTTCATGCAAAAGAAATGTATTTTCCATAAAACAAAATATTGCAGAGTTTTATATAAACAAAATAATATACCGATTTATTTCTAACATGCGGTTATTATGGATATACATATACGGAATATATGTACATTATTTTATTCTTTAATATATATATGTATGTATATGTAAATATTGCACACAAAAAATACAACATTAAAAGTTATTGTTGTGTTTTCTTTAAATAAATAAATACATAAAATTTGTTTTCTTAACCAGCTTAACCAAAATCATATATAATTTTCTGTAAATTTAAATTGTTTTTTTTTTTTTTTAAAAGTAGTTTAGCATTATTTGCTTTAAATGTTGGTGAATTTTTATTCCCTTTATATTAACTCGTAGTGTCTGCTTGTCTGCTTGTAGTCAAAATTTTGGATCGATTTTTAACCCCTTTACCGTGACCCAATCGATCTGAAACTTTGCAGGCTATGACAAAAATGATCCAACAAATTTTGTTTGTGATGCCAAAACAACGGAAACATTAAAATTTTTCTACCAGAGTCCATAAAAAAATGTATAAAGTGTTAGTTTTCATTATATTATTACCACAACGACCACAAAAACAACAAGTTCAGCTATGGCAACAATACTACATTTAGAATAACAACGAGAACAATACAGAAACATATATTCTTTTAAATTTTTTTGCTTCTTCAGTGATTTCTCGGGACCTATTAAACCAATTTTCATGATTTTTCAAACAGAGACCTTCTATATTCTATGGGGTCCATAATATTTTTTCTAATTATTACAAACGGAATGACAAACTTATATATACCGTCTGAGCACTGGGGTGGAGGGTATAAAAACATACAATAAAGTCTACTTGAAGTACACTTTTATCTATAATATTAATAGGCTAGGCGATTCCTTGTGACTGATGTTTTGTTCTACCGTTTTATCCCGATTTTGACCAAACGTATATTGTTTGAAAGGTATTTCTTTTTAGCCGATTTGCAGATTAACAGATTTTTGAATTTTTTCCTTTATTTTGAGTAATTTACATTTAAAGTTGCTACTAACACATACATAAAATAAAACAATGCTATGTGTGTGTTTATTAAATTTGTTAATGTGTTTGTAATAAAAATGAGTTTGTTTTTAGTGTTGGTTTGTGAATTTATAATTGATTAGCATACTTTTAGGGTCTTTATTTAGGGATAAAATAAAATTTCCTAGAATATGCGCTCGAATTTCGAGGGGTGGAATCTGCTAGTTTTTATGAATACGGCTGTAAGGCATTAAGTGATGCGCAAGAAAGACGAGAACTTATCTTTATGCAGAAGTTTACAGAAACCGAAAAATTTCTCTCCGAATCTATTGAAGTAAGCTTCGCTGTTTTTAATGCCAGTGGCACTCAAGAATTGGTGTTCTCATAGAAGTTTTCTGGAAGGTGTTGAAATCTTGCTTTAAAGTGACGCTATCATTTGATGTTTCTACCTTCTTAACGTTGGACGATTTTGAAATGTTAGGCTATAGCTCCAGCATTACAAGAGTTATTATCGTAATTTTTTTACTAAGAAAATATTGCATAAGCCAAAAAAAAATTTGTTTCTTCGACGGAAATTCAACTTTGATATTATAATTTATGTCGTTGTTTTAAGTACAACCCCCTCCTCCTTACTCGCAGTTCTTTCATGGTACGCCACTGGCATAAAATGAAATAAAAAATATTATTATTTTGGTTGTATTTAATATTACTAGCAGATTCCAGTCCTCGAAATTCGAGTGCAAATTATAGGAAATTTTATTTTTTCATTAAATAAAGACCCTAAAGGTATACTAATCAATTATAGCCAATTCATAAACCAACAAAAAAAACAAACTCATTTTTATTACAAAAACATTAACAAGTTTAATAAATACACACATAGCATTGTATAATTTTATGTATGTGTTAGTAGCAACTTTAAATGCAATTTACTCAAAATAAAGGAAAAAATTTGAAAATCTGTAAATCTGCAAAACGGCTAAAACGAAATACCGTTCAAATAATATACGTTTGGCCAAAATCGGGATAAAACGGTTGAACAAAACATCGGCACAAGAAATCGCCTAGCCTATTAATATTATAGATTATTATTGACAAGGGGAAAAAACAATTGTAAATTTCATAAAATTAATCCGAATCGGAGCTTTCTTCTAAGGTGTGATGGTCCAACAATAATTCAAGGACTTCCGCAGGTAAGGCTCCCCTCTTGGTTTTTGGAGTTGTTCGTAAACTTCCTATTAATGGGTCGGATGATATAAGGAGCTTTAATGGCGCATACCATTTTTTTATTTCAATTCTATACAACAGATACAGGAAGCATTCCATAAATCTTATATATGCGTGCAGAGGTGAAAGGCCAAAAGTAAGCATATTTTTGTCGATTTGCCGCTGTGTTAAGGCACTTATATTGTTCATAGTTTTTGAGGTAGCACAACACATTAGCATATTAGCGATGATGTGTATGTTGACAGCGCTTTGCAGCCTTTTCCGTCGATCATACATAAAACCATAAAAGTTCTAATTTTGAAATTAATGGATCGACAATATCTGGTCGAGGACTTAGCAGGGTTTTGCCAAAACACTTCCTCGCTCTCCCACTTCTAATTGTAGAAAAAAGTTGAAGTGGTACCATAGATATAGAAAATGAGATGTCGTCTGCCAAATTATCCTCCGTACATTTTTGCTTATGCCGATTCTGTTCAGCAGCATCGCATCTCAATTTTATAATTATGCATACTTTATCTTCTGGATGCGGTTAAGGATCCGAATTATAAAGGCTGTAAATTTATTTCAGCACATACTTCAGTCGCAGTAATATTATCCGGATAGCACAATAATTTTGGGTGCGTTACAATGTCATAACATGGATATAATTTAGGACTGCAGTGCTTTGTATGCTGTCGTATTGCGAGGTATTGCTGCTCCGACAAATTTGCGTCTATTATCTTGGCCAGTACTTTATCAGCTGAAAGACGCTTTGTTTCCACATCAATTGGTCTGGCCATTTTATATGTGTACCTTTTAAAGGCGAATCATTTGCTAATTCCTTGACAAGATCACCTGAGTCCCTTTTCCGCAAGATCGAACTTTCAGTTTACTTGCTATAAACAAATGATCTGCAGCTACATTGGTAATAAGTTCTTTACACTTTCTTTGTTTCATTTTCAGACAAAATTCTGCGAAATCTTTTTCTTTTCTTTCGCAATTGGAACTTTTATTGAATTTTTGTTTTAAACCAAACGGAATTATCATGCGTAAATCTGGGCTCCTCTCATCGAGATTTATTCCACC